>LR990921.1:21756352-22265847 GCA_905163415.1 Noctua fimbriata
TAGTTAGAATTTAATGAAAATTGTGACATGCAGACCGTACCTTCAATATTTCCCGTTTTTAATCTAAATTACGAAAAAACTTGGTATTAAAACACATTAACTTTTTAATTAAGCTCTACCATAACATTGTTTTTTTTGCTCGGAGTATTTCCAAGAAGTAATTCGTTTCCGTCGGCCCCGTCACTCGCTACGAGTTAGACTAATTTATATCCCAACATTCAGCTTAAGCCCTAAGTGCAACTTAGTTTACTTTGCAATCCATTTTAAGTGACCACTATAACGCTTGCAGAGAGTTCTGTAATTTGATTAAATTACATATTTAGACTACGTTAATGGAGTTCGACGCTTGTAGATAATTTGTTTAACATTTAAATTAGAGCTGTGTACAGTAATATATATTCTACCTAACTGTTACTTATTGGCTCGATGACTGAGTCTTGTTAGTGAAACTTTAACTTTATAGTACTACATACTCAATATTTTATAATCATTTGCAAATACTTGCGGTAATATATTTCCCCAACACTCAGGCATTATGGTGAGCAAAAAGTGTTTCGACATTTTCCGGCTCGCGACAACGCAACACGCGGTCCCTTGATTGCAGGCGAGGCGACGCGACATTGCCGACGCGACACAACTAGCAAGTAGCGATTAATAGTGCTGTGTTCACACAGAATGATACTGCATTTATTGCCCCGGGCTAAACAGCGTTATGTCACTTTAAACTTTCTGCTGTGATGTATAATCCTCTAGTTTGTGCATTTATCAACTGCCTTGCCCTCATTTATGTCTGTACCGTTTTAAGCGTTGCTCTGCTCAGGTAGGCTTGTTAATCATTTTATAACTACAGCGTTCATGTTACTCCCCTTTGTACGAAGCTGTATATTTTGAACGCTTCATATTACTTAATTAAATAAGTAACAAAGAGATTATGAAAAAAAATAACGGATCAAATTTGTTTAGACTTTTGATTAGAGTTGGTTTCTGTACTCACTGATGTAAGAAACTACTCGATTTTGCAATACATTGTATGTCAAAAAAAGAAACAAAAGAAGAAGAAAAACAAAAAAAAAGATATAATTAATGGTGCTAATAAAATAGAGAGCAACCTGTCACCCGTACTGAATCAATACCGTGAATAAAACTCGACAATGGGGTGGTACCGCCATCAATATGATGAGGCTCATAAGCGGCGTGAGCTAAAAACCCTACCTCCGCATTCATTAATACTGTTAATGAGCTAAACGCATAATGAAGCTTTGTTCCAGCTTCTAAGCTGCGGTTAGCCATTGTGTAGCGATAGGAGAAAATGTGCGCTTCACTAAGCTTGGCTGTTAGTCTTTACTCGGTTTTATATAACTTGTTCAAAATACATGTGAAACTCTCACAAGTCCCAGTCCTACAAGTGTGCGCTGTTGTTTCAAAGATTTAGCTAATACCAAGTAATTAACTAATCACTTTAATCTTTGAAGTTCACATGTCGACGGATTTAATAAGGCTTAGTGCTTGTTTCTCTCTACGATATGAGAAATTCAAAGCTCGTAAACGAGAAAATACAATTAGATACATTTAGTTGCACTGCTCTAGGCCGTCTATGACTCCACATGGCGTTTGGATCGCTTCTTATTGAATTATTGGTCGGAGGGACGTGACTTAACGCACGCTGTGATCGGGTCATTGAGTTCTCGATGTTTGCCTGATTCCCGTACGTGTGTGGCGGACTTTAATCGATTCTTGAATGATTATTGTCGCGTGTCGTGCACTCCGTGCCGCGCGCTCGTGCTTGCTGATGTTTTGAATTTATTGTTTGTTTTATAAGATATCGAAATAAAGTACGAAAGATAAACCACAATATTGCTAAAAGCCCTAATAATAAAATATTCCGACTTTACCGTGTAACCTCAAACATCTGCAACGGGATGCTGAATAAACACTCGACGAGAATAAAGAAAAAAATATGAATAATCTAAAGAAATTTAATTTTACGATGGGCCTCCACCAATTCAGAAATGAGACACAATAAGTGAAAGGGTTTCTTTTCAGGCACCTCGGTTCTAAAAAATTGAGGTAATGGAACGTGAATAACAATTCGGCCCTCGGGGAGCAGGAATCGGATGGTGGGCGCTTGGAGGGGGGGGGGGGGTGAATAGATTGATGGCACCCGTTTGTAGCATCTGTCGTTTAAGTGAGCATCGATTATAGTACACACCTCGGTGTTTCTTTGTTTGGCAAGCGACGTTTGACTCGACTCATCAGTCATGCCGGCTTGGGGTATTAATTCCACAATATAAACAAATGACATGCTGATATTTCCCTCCCGAGAGCCCTCCGCGCTTCGCTCTATGAAAAAAGACACCGTTCCGGTTATCGGGAGTTCCGTAGCGAGCTTTTATCATTTTGTAAGAGTTTTTTGTGAATATTTGATAAATGGTCGATATGACTTTAAAGATTGATGTTGAAAGGTAGATACCACCTGTACTTAATCATTTGAAATGGATTAGGGTAAAAACCTGTTATTGAGATTGTGTAAGTCGGATCGTGGGTTTAAATTTGTGTGATTTATTGTAAACGGATTTTTACAGATTTCTTTCAAAATATCGTCACTGTAAAGAATGATTGATTAATTTTAGATTTCAACCTTTTCTATGTTATGGTTGTGTAAGTAATGCATCCAATATTAATCTAATGTAAGTTCGTCCCTTATGTAAAGTCACTCCAGAACCACAACGCCAGGTGTAGTGAAACTACGAACACCTGATTCAAAGCTCTGCCAGAGAACAATGTCCAATCATTTAACAGCTACCTTTAACATGAACTAAAACTTACCTACTGTTCCTTAAGAATTAGTTTAAATATTAAAAATATCTATGAAGCTAACAGTTTTTTTATTTAGTTTAATAAAGTGGAAAGGTCTCCAGGGAACTTTATCTATGGTATATGGGGATTAGAAGTTTTTACCTTACTAAAATGCTTCAAAAGACGAATAAATAATTTCAATAATCGAAGTTCACTTGGCCAGCGAATACAGTTGAAAACTTCAATAGATTTAAACCTCTAACCTACAAATAATTTTATAGTATTTTTCACGACATAACAACACATACATGTATCCTACGGTATGTGTCACATCATACTTATTAAAATAGGTTCAAGAACCTCAAATATTAAGACGGCGTTACACCCCTACTCCTGATTTAGAGGATTTACGGTTTATATATCCTCTTTGCGTATCCAAACCGCGACAATATACCTACGATGTCGGAAGTATTACCCTATAAACAGGTATTGCGTAGGCAGGGAGACAGCGTTGCTAAAATATGTATCATTATTATTTCGACTTAGTTCTGCCAAAATGAGTTAACCCACAATATTTTATTAAATTAGTAAAATCAGGTCCATATACATCCAATACTCAGAAAATATTTAAAATTTATTAGCTTTAACTAGCCAAAATCATTAATATTACTTCTAAAAATATGGGAGAAAATTTGGTGTGGAGTTGGTACATTTTGGCAGAGTCACGCTCATTTAATTCTATTTAAGAAGTATACATTTAGACTCTTGCATTTTTGATAGGCAATGAAAAACAGCGACATTTTAATAGTTTTCTCCGTATACCGACAGCATAAGTTATGTGAGTAACAGGGAGGAGGGCTATTACTGCGGACGTAAGTGATGGCCGGTACGTGGTTCCTAGCATTTCCATCGCACACTGTTACGGCAACGATCACCCGTCAGGGAAATGCATATTCACTACTAAATGAATAGGAACAGCTATCGCTACTTTTTATTTCGTTCGTGAGAGTTTTACAAGCACCAAAAAAAGAGAGTTAGAGTAAGAATATTATATTACAAAATCCCTATTTCTTGATTAATACGGAAGTACCTCTAATTAATTTCCTAATCCCTACCTTTAGCTATTTTTAATTATTTAAAGATATTTAATATTTCACGATATTAAAGGGCGCGCTTAGTTCCGAACTCAATTACGTAACTTGGCAACACGTTGAAATAATGCCAGTCAGAGGGGCGAGGTTTTGAAGTGTAACGATGACATTTACAAAACATGATGTACCATTCGCATATTTTTATTATTGAAAATTTTAATTAATTAGACGTTAATTCCTTTAATTGATTAGTTGAGTTTTGAAATTGATAGTATTGATATCTATTATCATGCCTTGTTATGAACTACTTCATTATTTTTTTTTGTAAGATAAAGCGACGGAAAATCTCGCTGTCTCTTTGGCTGGTTGTAATATATTATTTCTGCCAAAAATCCCAGAAGAAAACAGTATTCAACGCGTCATGTGGCGAGTGCGTTCGGATAAACCCCGCGGCCCTTCGAGCCTTCCTAGTAAATAAGGATCATGGGATTATCGAGAACGGCGTATTCACTCTGCAAAGAACCAGGATTTACAACGTTCCCCGGGAAATGTTTAATACTGTGCACCTTGTTTACTTTGCTGTCCTGGCTTTGCTGTTAATTTTTGTTACGGGAACGGAAAAATCCGGGGAAAATTCTACAGGACTGCTACGGTTTTCCACTGCAGTCGAAGATGATGTGTAAATATTTAAAGGTGGTCGTTCCAAAAATGGAAAGTTAAATAACTAACTACTTATCCCTTTTTTTGTTTTTATTCTACAGTTGTTTAATCAAATATGTGTTGGATGAAATGGACTATGGTTTTAATTAATATACTCGGAATCTTCTCTTCTCGGAATATTCTTGTAGCTTTTGCTTACTAAAATTGAAGTTTTTTACACCAAAAGGTTCACAAGTTCTATTTATAGAATCTAATTTTAATTTAGAGTAAATGCATTATTTAATAGAAATTATTTCTTATTATTTGAGTACAGCAAAGAACAAAAAGTACAAGCTTAGTTTACTTTTCAAAAATTGAAGACATTAAACCAAATATAGAGATAATGAATATTAATATCTATTAGAGCTTTCCTTTTACTTTGATGGCCCTCAGAGTCTCAGTAATAGGTCATGATTCGAATTCTGAAGAAGTTTGCGGTATGAAGTCACTAGAATACTAAGTCGGGAAAAGTATGGCGCCGTCATACCACGGTTGATAACTTTAATTAAACAGTTCTTGATCTTCCTTTATTGTTTTTCATTTACTACTTTGAAAAGTAGGTTACCATATTCTTACAGTTACTGTTTCTTCGGTTACTGTGTAAAAATAGAATACTTTGCAATGATACAAGTATCTTTTTGACAAAGTACTTTGGGATATGTATGGGGAAATTTAAATGGCGACGCTAGTTTCCAATATAGAACGCGGCGACATATCCCTGTACTGCTACACCTAATTATGATATTGTGCGTTCACAAGTAAAATTTATGACAGGCACAAAGAAGCAGACGCCTGCCTCCTAGCTTGTACATAATATGAAGTCGTGTTTAGTAAATCCAGTTACACATCTCCAGAGCGTCGTAAGAAGATTACCTCGCGGTGTTGTGTGTAGGGTACATAACATTACACAGTACACTCAACCACGCAAGTTGTTGTTGGATCACAACGTTATATGTACTGAATGTAAAACATGCTTTTGGGGAGCAGGGTACCTGGGTATTGTAATATTTCTGCGTAAGGCGAACAGCGCCGGCAGAAAATTGCGGACGATAACAATATGTACTGGAGACGTAGAGGACCTATTTATTTGTATGGAATTTTACGTAGTTGCTGGGAATATGGCTTTTATATTTTTTGGCAGATATGTGTAGTTGGACAAATGTGATATCGATTTTTCGCAGACTTGCCAGAATGAACAGCCGTTTATAAGCCCAGACTATGCCCACAAGACTATACTGATAGAAGACGAATATTACCTTCAAATTCCACCGAACTTGTAGTATGAACAAAAGATTAAATTAAACAACATTTCTCTACACGACAGCAAAAATGTAGGGCAATATATATAACGGAATATTTTGTCGCTTAGTACCCTTACCTGCGGTCGCTTGCAACTCGTCAAACAATATGATACCGACCCACGGGATGGCGGGATGGTAAGCTTTATGAGATTAGACGGCCCATGCCGGCCCTACGAAACATACCTACCTATATGGGATTACACTGAAAATGTAGCTGGATGGCTGGATGGCTGGGGAGCTGGGTACTGGCCAATCTCTGGTACGCAACACAAACAAAGGACTGACGGACGTCGGACCTGTCACGCTTGGTATTTTATAAGAAAAATACCGAAAAAACGGTTTTAAGCTCGCCTAAAATTATTTTGTTCAGACATTTTATGAAACTTTTGCTTGTACTTACGTTGCTAACAGAGGACGATGAGGTTTCTGTGCGTAATTTGTGTTTTATTGTATTGATCTGTCATTAACAGATATGTTCATTGTGCTTTTTTTTGTCTTTGATTGACGTACCTACTAGACACACATTTTAATGATTGTACGTGGATTGGAAAGCGAAAAGTTGAAATTATCAACCAACTATAATTGCATGATACGGTGATACCTAATATTCTATGTAAAAAATATAGACTAAATACCTACCTACGTACAAGCCACCTCAAAAAACAAATTTTATAATCCAGTAAGGCGCTCTTCGAAAACCGATGCAGTTAATAAAACACAATTTAAATTAATAGGGCTCTTTGATAGAATTGGGCTATAGTCCCTTGTACACCCATTTGGGATTCCATCTAATCTGATCGGTAGGCAACGGTGCGAATGCCCAAATCTGTATACCTTAATTATCTGGTAGCTACGCCGATCTAAGTCTATTATCGTGATCGATAAAGATGTATGTACAGACGTGTTGTTGGTATATAAGGATGTATTGTTCCATGTGTGGGTAGGACAGCGAGTTAATTTGATTCTTGTGACACGTTTGTTGGTGTTGAAACTGTCAAAATTTTGACAACAACAGCTGTCGTTTACTGAAGATTACTATGAGATGAGACAAGTGACTGTTTATTTATTCAGAGTTTGGACACATACAAAAAATATTGCCTGTTTACCGTGGGGGGCAGAAACAACAGAAAATCACCAGCTACGATATCTCTATACGCTATCATGACTTAATATAATACTAGCTATTGCCCGCGAATTTGTTTGCGTGGAAATATTGCTGACACCGTGTGAGAAAAATAAAAAGCGTTTATCCTTCCCCAGTATATAATCTATCGCCTTGCCAATTTCATTACGATCCGATCAGCCGTTTAGCCGTGAAAAAGTAACTAACAAACAGTTATTTTCGCATTTATAATATTAGTATAGACGTACCACATTTGTTAGTAGGTATTTCTTACACAAAACTTATGTTTCCTAGTGTTGTCTTCTTTTAAAAAACATTAAAAATATCTACAACACAACATTGTACAACAATTGATTTCCGTTATCTTACTATGTGTTTCAAAGTGTGGATTCTCTTCAATACCCTCTTTTGAATTCAAATCGGAACGAAGTCGAAACGACATGTTTACAATTTTTCTCCAAAGGAAATTGTCTCTATCCGGAATAAATAGTGTTGTTCGGTATCAGCGCTTACGATTCGATATCGATAACTGACGCTATGGTGTGTACAGACTTGTGTCCTGAATTTCTAACAACTGACTTAAGTGGCAGTAAGACAAGGCGGAACGAATAAGTATGTTTTCGTGTTGGGAGAAAACTCAGTGAAACAGTTCATATTTGTTTTTCAATTTCAATATTCCATGTTATATTATATGGCATATTTTTTTAATACCTATGGCATCATATTCGCTCCTGTGTTTTCCTTCAGAATTTAAGAAACTGTTAAACAAATTAAATTGGTTCAATACAAAAATATGAGTCAAAAAAGAGCTGAAACTGGGCTAAGGCCTGAAACATTTTATCTCACAAGCTCGACCATGCACTTGGATCTCCATAGGAGTCTGAGCTAGCCTTCAGCTAATTATAACTAAGAGCATAATTATCATAAAACAAGGTGTTCTACATCTACATATTCTAAAGAGGTGACACAAGGTTCTAAGAAATATCAAGTGCTCTCGCATGGCTTTGACTTTTATTTTTTTTTAAATGAAGACGATCTGCTTGAGTCTTGTTAACAAGCAAGTGAGTCTTTCAATGTCTGCCACGTATTACATTTTTGCCAGCCTTTCAACCATAGTGAATGAATTTGGTTGAACCGTGTTAGAATGGGTTAAGATCTCATTTACGTGAATTGTGACAATACTATGCTTCTGCAGAATTTTCGAAGTGTAAATTAAAACTATGCATTTATTAAATTGACTTAAATTTAATAAATGCATAGTTTTAATTTCTCATTAACTCTTTCAATTAAAACCTTTTAATTTATTTCTTAAATTGCGTTGAGATGTAATCATGAATATGTACTTTATCACCACGCGTTTAGCCTTGTTTTACCTTTTAGTTTTTATAAATCTTCTTCAGTGATGAGACCACGAGATTTCTTTAACGTCTAAATACGTTTAATAATTTTGTATTGTTTCACTGACGCCTGCGTTCTCTCATAATGATTCAACTCCGTTTGATGATAGCAATCTAGAATTTTGTAACACGACCTTTCGTGCGAATTGTGGATTCGATTTTCGCTTTTAGCACACCAACGCGGCCCGCCGTAAAATGGCGGTAACAGAACAAAATGCACGAAAAAAAGGGGTCACATTTCGTGGCACTAAGCAAACTGGTATAAAGGCCGTGTTTAATTTACGCGAATTTTCAATAAACTAGGTCGTGACACGTGTTCGCGTATTATTCGACTGCATTAACCTTTAACCCGGGTGTGCTACTACGTTTAAGTTGCAGTATGTGCATACAAATATGGTATATTGTGGCTGTCCTAGACAAGAAACGAATTTAAAACTCAAGGTGTGGTTGGAATGTGTATTGTTTTATTTACTGAACTAACTTCTTTGTTTATTGTCTTTTGTTTCATAGGCTTAAGTAATTGAAGACATCGGAAAAATAATACAATGGACAGAAAAGCGATGTGAGTCAGTTAAAAAAAGAGAAAAAAGAGATTGAAATTCGGTCGTTTCTTCACATCTTCATGTACTCGTAGATTCTTCAAATAAATCAGTCAGAAAATTATAAAAGCTATCCAGACTTTCACGTAAAAACTACGTAACAATTTTAATTTAACTCTCTCATGGGGTGTTGAACAAAAGATAAGGTAGCAGGTCCACCGTAACGCCTGCAAGGTTAGACTTTTTATAGCCGTCGGCTAATAGTGTGAAAAAGTCGGGCATGATATTTTGAGACCTGAAGGTCGCGTGGAATACGGTTAAAGCCCTCTCTTAAAGAATTATTATCAGACTTTCTTTTTTGCCGTAACAAAAAATATAGCATACCTACGTATGCTATATTTTTGTTAATGAAATTTGAGCTTTCAAAACCTACAGCCTTGAAAATACTTCAAAATATTTAAACCCAGAGAAAGTGATAATCTATCTGTGATAATGATCATGTAATACTCAAAAATATTTTGTTTGACTTATGCTACTGAAAACCTTTAGTCAATGCTATTGGAAGTTGTTATAGAAACACGAAACGTTTTGAAACTGATGGCTCCCGGCCTCGGAATGTGTTGTATCGTTCCTTTTTGCATTACTAACAATCTTTTATGTGTATGTTTTTCCGAAATAAGGAGGGGGGAGCTCTTGGCTAAATAATAAGCCGCTCGGATCGATCTTTGGGTTAAGCCGTGCTTGCCTAGGTTGGTCTGTGGATGGGTGACCACCCATTACATACCGAGCTTCCTCCGTGTCTCGGAAAGTACGTTAAGCCGTTGGTCCCGGCTCTCATTTGTAGATCTTTGTCAGTCTTTACAGGTAGTCAGTGGCCCAAAAAGTCTGACAACCAGTCTTACCAAGGGGTATCGTATAACCTAGTACTAACTGGGTTGTGGAGGTCAGACAGGCAGTCGCTCCATGTAAAATACTGGTATTCAGCTCCATCCGGTTAGACTGGAAACCGACCCTAACATAGTTGGGAAAAGGCTAGGCAGATGATGACTTCTCCGCAATGAGAACTTAGTTTAAAGTATAATGTAAACCGCTCTACTCTAGTACTTATTTGACAAATTATCTTCCATCACAGAACGACGTCCAAATTCCCATCACCGGTCACAAAGCAAGGTAAACACACAATCAAAACCGAAGGTCCGAATAGTCGACCAGTTTCAAATTAATTAAAGTTAGGCGCGTCCCTGCCCTCGCATCCGAAGTTAGGCATTACTTAAAGTTACTTAGGGATTGAGTTAAGTACTTTGCGACCAAACCTATTGTTCTACAGGCGACTTAAGGTGTTCGTAATTTCGTGTGACAGGAGTTTCACTTTGATTGAACTTAAATAGTTAAATACTGCGGTAAATCTGAGACCGAAATTTTGGGAAAATAATATACTGGGTTAGAGAAGATATGATGTCAAATATTTAGTCGAACCATTCTGTTTGATCTATAATGTAATAGAATTATTTAATTTAATATTTTGGAAGTTATAAGCACTGTGTATATTCCACGCAGTACATGTGTTTGCACTTTAGTGTTTATTATACTGTACTTTCATCACTTTATAAAAGGGAAGTCTGTTTTGCACACATACATGCATAACATCACGCCTTATAATCCCCGAAGAGTTAGGCAGAGATGTATCTCACTAGTACACCCACATTTCGCCATTGTGTTTAAGTCCCACGTAATAGGGAGCGAGCTTATAGCCATCAACCCGGCACAAATCCAGGCTCAAATTTCAAATTTCTGATGGAAAAACCCAATAATACTTTGCCCGACCCGCGAATCGAACCCAGGACCTAATGCTCAGCAGTCTCGCTTGCGACCACTTGACCAACGAGGCAGTCAGTTTGTTTTGTAAAGACCATAAAAAACAATAGAATGAAGAACAAAAACAACCAATCAAAAAGACAAATAAATAAGAATCAGTCGATCTCAATAAAATCTCTTAAGAAACCAATATTTTTTTGTAGAGTATTTTGAAACATTTTCCGGGACAATTTGCAGTGGTCGAGTGGTCGAGTGAGTGCGATCCGTCGGAGTAGGCACTAAGTAAATTAAAGTCCGTCGTTCGCAATCAAGGCATGCTCCAATTAAAAGTCAAATCAACTGCATTATACGGGCTGTTGTGAAATAACGAAACTTTATACCGTAAGGGTCGCCTCGGATAAAATAATGAGGACTACGTTACGGGAAGCTAGAAACAAACTATCTTCAACTTTCATGATTATATTTAAAAACTACCCGCGACCTTCATTCGCGAATATTATTGTAAAAAAAAATACTACTTCTCTTTTTTAATCCGATTTTCTTACCAATTTCAAGGTTTTAATTTTTTTGCACGATACCCTAATTCTTTTTCTAAAATAAAAGTAGCCTATGTTAGACCTTATAATATTAGCTTCGGAGATTAGCTGGAACAACCAGACAGACAGACAAAAATTGAAAAAAATGTGTTATTGTTATAAGGGCCGTATACATTTTCATATGCATTCAGTAAAACGCTGTTATTTTGATATTACAAACGGAAATTTAATTTAAAACCCTTGAAACGGATAATAAAATCAGATTCAAAAGGCTAATCTGTGAATCGGCTGGGCCGATTTTGACGGGACTTTTACTGCCATATAGCTGATGTTCTAAGGAGTAACTTAAGCTACTTTTATTTTAGAAAAGTATTAGGGTTCCGAGTAAAATAAATTTAAATCCTTGAAATTGTTAACAATATCCGATTCAAAAAGCGAAGTAATATTTTTTTAAATAATTTCACGCGAACGAAGGATTTCATTCACAATTATTTTTACAAAGGAAACTGTCTTCTACAAAGTATTTGTATGAGAATTATACTTAGTATTTAAAACAGTAAAAAACAGTGTTAATTGCACTGTAAAACAACCAAAACGAAAAAAAACTTACCTTATAAATTGCTTGCTAAGTCCCCAGACACAAACTAAATTGATCCAAGGCTAGATAGGAATTAGGTTCATTAAGAAATCACTAAGCTCTTGTAAAGTGTTTCAAAATTCTTGCTAAACTTTTGCGACAACCCTAGCCTATAGACCGACCGCTTTAATGGGTCCTCCGCCTTACCCTATCAAAGACAATTAAGCGTCCACAAAGTCCTAACAATATCCCACAGGTTATTTGCTTTAAACTAACCATAATCAACGTAGGTATTACGTTACTAATTGAACCAATACGTAATCAACATTCAGAATATTCCATTTAAATTGATACCTTCGCGAGGACTCATTAAAGCGGTCGGTCTGTAGTTCAAGTTTATTGCCAATTTCGGATTGATTTACCTATATTGTTAGAACGTAAGACAGCACATAATTCTGTCGTCAATAGCATAGTTGCAGTAAGTATGCTCTAGACGGTTTCGAGAAAAACGCGGTTAAAGTTTTGGTGCGAAAATCTTCCATAAATCCTTTGTTTGTAATCAGAACATGATGGTTGATATCTTAAATGAAAGATGACTTCAGCACCTATCTATTACTTATTTGGAAACCAATACTGAGTAATTGCAGTAAGTGTACCCACTGTAATCATGCTTTGTGATGTAAAAAAAATGCTTGACTTACTGCAATTTTTTGATTGTTAAATTTGGTTTAAAAGTGATACAAACGAATGGGTAAGATAAAATTGTAGATCTCGTTATCGTGATCACGGCTGTATATCTAACTCATTTTTGACAAAAAACTGACTTACTGTAACTATGCTATTGACGGCAGAATTAATGCTTTTAATTTAAGTCTAGTTCTATACTCTGGGTTTTTTATGAAGAGTTACTGCAAGTCCAATTTTATGACTTTATGTTCAGAATAATTTACTCTTATTTCCTAAGAAACTGTCGCAGCTTGCACATTGAACTACTGCTACTACTCTACACTAATAAAATGCAGTGGACAAAAATATATCGATACCTTAAACGATAAAATTTTTATGACGAAATTCATTTAAAAAACTTATGTAGTTTAGAAACTAAAAGCTGTCACATATTTATGAGGATATAACACACAACTTAGAATTAAACATTTTCGTGAGCTTAATAAACTTGTGGAATGAGGGCAAAAGGCGATTTTCCGTTTCTTAAACCCATTCCCGTCCGTCCTCAAATTTTATCTACTTTGAATGTTACTTGTTACAAATGTAATGAAACATCTACACTAATTTCACAGAATATAAAGTTCTATGTTTTACTTTAGCCCAAGTACTTTGTTGCCTGTATTTTTTGTTCCTGATTTATTTAAGGCCTGTTTTCTTAGCCATTGCAATGTCGACTTGATATTAAAATAAAGAAGTTTTTTTTTTTCCCTAATAAAAGTAACCTTTGCTTCAGCCATTCAAAGGGAATTCTTTCTAATTACGAGTATAATATCTGTATCAATACTAAAAAGAGGTCAAAATACGACAATAAAAATTCGACTATATAACCTAATTTATATAATAAAAACGTTCGTATAGTCGAATTTACTTTTGATATAATTTCTTTACAAAAAACCTCTAAGGGTTGGGCTTTGTAAAAATATTTGGGAAAAAATATAAAATGAAAAATCAAATCAGAAATTTAAACGCGACCTTCTGGGAAAAGGTACGTAAACGATGCTGGCTGGAATTCTATTAAGCAAAGAGAGGTTTTTCTCTTTTATTTTGTAGATCCTATTAATTTTGACCGAATATGTAGTCTTTTCCCCAATACCTGAAACAAACAGATAACATTGAATTAGTTAATTGGTTTTTGAATTTTCTTGGTAAAAATTATACAGGTTGCACGACCTCTTACTAACAGAAAAACACAGTAACAGTTACATATTAATACTTATAAACCTATTATTAAGTAATAATAAGTATATAAGTATGGATCTTAAATTAAATAAGTATTTACTTATTAATTTTATAAATGCGAAAGTAAGTTTGTTTGTTCCCTTTTGACGATTAAACCACTAACCGAACATCCTAAAATTTTGCGTTATATGTTGTCAGATGTACAGAAACGGACACAGGTTAGGACCTTTCATCACGAAAATAAGTACTGTTCCCGAAGAAAACAACAATAATTATGATAATAGATGGCGCTACGTGTCTTTCGAATCACGATTGAATTATATTATTAAAAGCAGAGTACAACCCAAATTGATTGTCAAATTCTAAATTAACACGAGCGAAGCCGCGGGCAGAAACTAGTATTTCTATAAAAAGGGGACCGACACCGAAAGACTTGAAAATAGGGTAAGTTGGGCATTAATTATGTTATAGGGATTATTTTGTTTAGTCTCAAGTGGGCTTTTTTAATAACAAAGTCTGATCCAACCAATTAAAGTTTCTATGAATAGTTTGGCTATCAACATTACTTGAAATCAATATGGCCAAATAAAGAACCGAAATACTAATTGGAACAAACAATGCTTTTTATTTGTTTATAAACACGATTAATAACCCAACCTCGCCACTATTAATGCCAATTGAACAAGCGAGATAAACATCTTTCATTGTCTATGTTAACTTAGTTAATGAGCTCATTTATAATAAAAACTCTAACAACAAATTTATGAATTTTCATTTCATTTATTTCAGTAACAATTTTTACATTGTATCGAAATTTTACACTTAATTATAAAATTAAAAGAATTACAATAGAAATCATTATTATAACACTAACCAAATAGATTAATTAAAAAAATTTTCTCAGCACGAAACACCGTACATAAAACTACAACAGATAGGATAAATTCTTCACCAGTCCGGTGCAAGCGAAGCCGATAAGCTTCAGTGTTGCACAAATCCATTTATAATAAGTTATCCAAAGAAAGTAGCGTGATGAAAACATTTTCTACTTAGTCTGGCTTTACGTGTAATAATCTTAGCACAAAAGCTTGCGACGGACAACGACGAAGTTTTAAAAAAAACTCAACAGTTCCGTCCGTAAACTTTCCCGAAGCCTTTTCAGAGAAATAATGAGATGAAAACGTCTTAAAAGTCGTTGAATCTGATTTATTTGCCTGTTCAAGTAACCTAGCTTGAATAGTTCTCGCCTGACAGCGAATAGGTAACATTAATTGGCTGCACTTGCTGTACAACTTACTTTTCTTCGTATCCTACGGAAAGGGTATTCAAAGTAACACAGATGTTTCATAATTATAGGGTGAATGAACTATCTTGTCTCCCGTTTACTCTTACAAGTATTGTTGACTTTTTCATTCTATCTTTCCCTTAAACTTTTAAAAAGGTATACAAAATCATGTTTTTTTTTATATATATGTGTAGGTTCATTTATTTGTTGTACGACATGTAATTCAACACAACAGTAGGCATGTGATAAAATCATTCTTACTGAGCAATGAAATAGTTTTACCTTCTGAGATTTAAAACTACCTTTCTCAAATATGCTTTCAAATATTGCTCGCAATAAATGCTCTATGAATTTTATCTTATTGAGTTAGAAATTGATGTTCAGCTGGATTTTGTAGAGGAACTCGTGTGGAAACGTTAAAGACTCAGAGCAAACGATCAAGTAAGATCAATGTACCTTATTCTTTATACTATCGAAAGTTGTTTAATATGACGGGTAGACTCACTCCTTGAAGGCTACAGGTGACTTATAGCCCTCAGTTGCTCACTTTAATATTTCTGGAATTTATTCATAGTTGAGTAGCCGACGTTTCAAAGTATTGCTACTGTGAAATCATGTGCACTTACTTAGAAATATGTGTGAGTGTCAAAGATGAATGGATGCAAGTAATAAATCTGTGAAAGTATTTTAGAAAAGCTTTACAAATTCCTGTAAAGCATTCTTACTGTACATACTTTCTTCACATATTTCCTTAATTCTTTTCGAGAAAAATATTTAATTTCACGATCTATTAATAAAGGTAGAATGTCGAAATTTCCATCAAGACACGGGGAAAATTCATATGAACTCATTTTACGTCGTACCGGTTTTAAAACGCGTGTAGAAAGCTAATATTTTCAGTAGGAAGCTTTAAAAACGCTCATTACATTTAATTTAGAGAAACGTGCGGATTCCGCGCGTGTAGGTACAGTTACACAAACATAATTGTGCTGATTGATGTTCGTAATTGTTAATATCGTGTGAATAATTAATTGTACAAGGATAAAACGCGATATAGGTACATTTACGCCTATTAAAACCAATTAGAATTGTTTACGATGAATTCGTTGATTTGACTAAATAGAATCCTACAAAAGTTGTCGCTTATTATAACTATATTTTTTAGATATAAGATTTAAACTATCATGGTCACTAACATTATCATTAACACTAGAAACGGGATATTTACCATGCTTAAAGATCAAAAAAAAAAATAGAACACATAGTAAATATCCCGTTTCTTGTTTTATATTTTTTAGGTTTAAATTATTTTCTGAAGTTTTGCCCCTCAGTTCAACAGCTGCTTACTAAAAAACTACATATTGTTTTCTAGTCTTGTAGATTCCAATTAAAGCAACACGCATGTGCTCTTAGTACATGTGCGTTTACTCCGCTAGCCCTCGCTAATCTGATGAATCTGATTAAGACCATCCGACGACGGGCTCGTCAACCTAAAGTGATTTGTCAGGTACCCTGTCCGAGGCGCATGGGATTCCCGGACAGCTATGTGGACAACGGACTGGACCGAGATAATACTATCAGTTAGATTGACTTCGTATGCAATTAGTTTAACATAATGTAGTTAAAAGACATCGGATGCACCGGTGGCTTATAACTCTAACTGTTGTTGACTCCTGGATGCGGGATACTGGAGTGCTATTGAAATTCGTCGAAGAGAAGGTTCTGTAAAGTAATGATATTAAAGTACTCTCTGGGCAACCGTGTTGATCAATGCTTATGCCTTTTCTGTGCGAATAGACGTTTTTGCTCGTTTTTGTTTTTGTTTCAGTGCTTTAGTAATAGCCTGGTATAATTATTAACATAATGGGCAAATCATAATATTGTAAAAATCGTCACTTTTGTAGTTATGCAGAAAAAACAGTTATTCTTTCTTTTTATTTGTTTTTTTTTTTGGCTTAACGGATTTATAGTAACCAGCAGTGGCGAAGGTTCCAAAGACCTGGATTCTTAACGGCTTCCCTTTGAAAAATGGCACAGTCAGTATTCTACAGACAAGTAATATAATTAAATTAAAGATATGTACTCCGGCTTACCTCTTAAAAAATTGACCCTTCGCTACTGGTAACCAGTGTTAGATTGTTTGTCTCAAGCATAAAATGAAAATAGTATCCTGCTCGTTTTACAACAAATATATTTAACAGAATATAAATGTAACAATTTATCAGTAGCTGATGGAATGATGCTTCTAATTAGACTGAACACTGAAAGTTCTGTCGATTACCCTCAGGCGTACAACAGCGTTCTGTGTTGTTACACGAAACCTCTTATCTGCTTCGAGACTGAGCAACGAGCTTTATTTTTTTTGTAAAAACATTATGATTATGAATTTTTAATTTCATTTTCTGATTATGTTTGCTTAATAAATCTTTGCAATTTCAAATTCTAGATGAATTCTAAACATTTTCAGTGACTGCAGTACGGCTACTTTGCAATCAAAGAGTTAGTTTTAACAGAATTTTATTGCTCATTTAAGAAGACTTAATCAATAATTTCCTTGATTCATTCTAACGATTTCAAATCAAGCTTTGCCAGATTTGGTTTCAAACATTAAATAACGCAATTATAGCATTTAAAAAACTTCGACACTTTTTTATAAAGTTCCAACTAGCCAACAGCTATGTAAGCCGAGAGAAATGTCAAATAAAAAATGCAAAAACATTCCAACATAAGGGAGCGAAGTGAAAAAGCGAACGAGAGATTTTTTAGCTGAGCTAATTATCGCCTAAACTGGGTCAGGTCAGGCAATGCTATAAAATTTTAATTTGGACTAAAATAGCCTTTTCCATTATTGAGTAAGTGCTTTGTTTAGTACCTTTCATCGACACGTATTACGGAAGTTTAATTGCAATTTGGAATATCAACATGGAGTTTCTTGTCCGTTCTTCTCCATAGAGATCTACTTTAGGGAATGGGCAACTACAGTACATTCACAGTTTTTTTGCCTTAAGACTGGGACTGTAGCTACTTTTCGTTGTTGTCTTTGTTTCGACAATTCAATCGTGCCTGTAACTGGCCTACTTGAAATAAATGCTTTGATTTTGTTTTTGTTAAAACGTTCTTCTAAACCACAACAATAGATGTCTAGAGTTAATTAGAAACCTACAGCCTGTAGATAGACAAGCGGTGTGTTGCACACAATGCTACGTGCGGTACCGTAATCCTAATACATCGTTATAACTAGTACTATCTTAGCAAACGCAAAGTTTGTTTTGTCTTACCTAGACAAAGCTGAGTTAGGAACGTCGTTTAGCTATTAAATTAACTGGCTACCACGTAATGTAGGGGCTTGTGTGTTAAATGTGATTATCATTTATTTTTTAAATAATTTAAGCATATAAATTTAAAAAGATGGCGAATTTTTTGATTAACTGTCTTTTCCACACGTCTAGGAAGTCAATAAAAAAAGTTCACTGATAATCCGACCATATTTTTCCCTCTATTGGCTGTTTAGTAGGAAAAAGCGATCAGTTTCTTATACCCGATTAAAAGGTAAATCACATAATCTCAATATCATAATTTATAAACGCGAATAGATGCGTAATAATTCGGTTCACCCAGCGACAAAAGTTATTTATTTAGTGGCAATAATTGAATTATCATGGCTCTCGTGGTTTGATGTTAAACCCCTGATGGAATTTATTTTACGCAGTATACGCCAGCACCGTCCGAAAAATTCGTTTATTATGGCTTGTTTTACGGATATTGTTGGTACCTACTGGTTTTTTGTCAACGGTGTCATGAACAAAATAGAGTAAAATTTTATGTTGGCAAAATCCAATTTTTTTTTTTTCAGGAATTTTGAAGCGTAGGTAAGTAATAAAATAAGGTATTTTATTTATTTCTGACGTGAACAATGGGATTATAGACATACAGTCTGTCACAAAGGTGGGTTGGAACTATTGAAAATTATCCTGCTGAAGAGATACAACTGTAGATTTAAGTAAACATAGGTAAACTAACAAGTTGTATTTTCGGTCAGAGAGACTGGATATTATATGTAATGAATGATCCTTTGATGTTCCAAATGAATCCCTAACGGACTAAACTATGCAAATATTAACTATATTCACAACTATGTTTGCATTCCTACGTCCTAATAGTGCACAGTGGGCTAGCTAGCGTATTCACAAACACACATTGCAATAATTTATGTACTGCTGTATTTGGTCGTAACTGTCGTGACTTTAGTCAGCCAGTCGAGAATCAACCAAGAGACCAACCATGGTTATTGTCTCTGATGTTTTCCTTAAGTATTTACTGCCCACCAAACCTTCAGCCAGCTCCCGCGACTTATTCAACTCGTCCCATTTTTTTTTTGGATTTATGTAATGAATTATTTTATATCAGCTATTTATGATAGCCATTTTAGGATTGATTTTAAGGGCTTGAAAGTTTGACCTTTTGATCAAATAATTAATCCCATGACTGCTATAGAAGTCAATCAAAACCCAATGACCCTGTATTTAAGATCGTTGTTCAATCCCTTTGAAGTCTTCTTTTATTTTATCTGATGAAATTATTTTTTTATTTAATTATACGTCATATTATATCGTTACTTTTAATTATGGTTTTATTGCCAGCTTTAAGGGCTCGAACAATTTAGAAAATTTTATACTTTAAACGGTTTCAGAAATTAATTTTGAGCGGCGGTCTCGTATCTGTGGAAGCTACGTCAGGCGTTTCCAAGCAATGTAATGGCTTTATGAGTTTCCCTCTACTTTTTTCGAATAATTCCTTCGTGTAACGAGCGAAATTAAATTATTGAGTCAGCCGCGTATCCGACGCAGGTGAGCGGGAATAGGAATAGCTGCATTACTTTACGAACGAACGGATTTTATTAACCGCAAGTTAGAACAACGTCGGCTTGTGACACCAAAAAATAATATTATAAAGAGAAAGTTGAGGCAGAATTAAATGTCGCGAACAGATCCTCAGCCGGGAGTTGCGAGCGTATGACGGATAATGTGTGTGTATGTGTGTGCTATTCAGATTTTTATTATTAAACTGTTTTCCGGAAAACACTCGACGTTTCTTCCGCACCAAATCCTATAAACACACTTAAAAAGCCACAAAGGTACGCAATAACGTTATGTTACCTTACGGTAAACCGAAAACAATTCATTTCTGCGAGCGCCCCGCCCCTCCCCCCCGACCCCCGCGTCACGTACCTGCGCCCCCCTCAACCCTCGAGGAACTGCGGAATGTTAGTCGATCCGTAAAAAGCAATTCTTCCCGCGCCGTTTGCCTTTTTCACCGTACATTTAATGTGAACCAATGTAATAGTTTATGTTGGTTTTTTAAGAGGCTCCGGCAATTGAAACTAACATTTGGTGGTTAATTGATTTCGATTTTTGTAGCAATCAATGTAAGGATTCAATTTATTCCTATTTTAATCTATCCAAAACACAAAGGCATTTTGCACATTGCAGAGACATTGGTATATTTTTACGTTTGTAAAGTGTTCATCTTTAATGCGATATTATTAAGAGTCGTTTACATCCTCAGCATTCTATTGACACTATTTGCAGAGGTCATGTAAGGAATCCTACCAGAATAAAATAAGGAAACGCGTGTAAATAAAGTAATATTGTAGTGTTATATGTGCACAGCGTCAGTATGTGTTAACCCCTCAAGATTTAAAATGTTATACTGCTACAACATTGAATTCGTTACGAATAATCTAAAGCAGACTTCAAAAAGAGTTCATTTTTTCGACTTGGATTAGAACCATCGCATCACCAAACGTGTTCATACCCATACCTGCAGTTTGACGAACTAGCCAGCGAGCTCATTATGAATTGCGATGAAATTATTATCTACTATCGTCCGAGTCACTTTATCTTTAGGTCTCTGTCTAATCGATAGATGTTTTAATTTTAGGGTATTCATTAATTTAATTAAGTTTTCTCTATAAAATTAATCCATACCCTCAGTATAACTACAGCGTTTGATTTATAAGTTCACTTAAAATGACGAAGACTAAACGACTACGATTTACACATTATTTTTTAAAATAATTTCTTAGTTTATGAGAACAAAAATAGCTGTTCTGTATGAATGATAACTGTAAATTATTATAAAATCAAATGTAAAATAAATCTTTGTAGTAAAATAAGATCAAAGTTTTGTTATACATATATATGAGCAATAACAAATATTATTAAATGATTACTAATATTTATTACATTATTTTAACATAAATATTACTAAATCAAAATAGAAAAAGACTATATAAAAAAAAAATTAATGCATAAAAAAAGCATATTTCGTACCAAGGATTTGAACCTCCAATCTTGTGCAACGCCAAGCGGTCTTGAAACCACCGTACTATTTAGAGGTTGAATAACTTTTCATGAACGTTATCCCTATTATTGCTTGTCGTTCTAAACAATAATAAAAGTATTGACGTTTTATTGTAAAAATAAATATTAACATAAACTTATTTATTCACCAAAACAATACATTAATTATAATAAAATGTTTTTGCAAAATACAAAAACCAACTTGGGCTATCACGGATTTGAACGCACAAGTCTTTTGGAGGGGTAACCACATAATGGAGCTGTGTGTACCATGTATATTCCATCCCCCTTTATTTGTTATACTCAAAAGAGAGAACAAATAAGAAAAACTCGCAGTACATCCTTAAGTCTGTCTCAAATAAATAGTGAGTTCTACGATGAATATCATTTTCGTTAAGCAATCTTACAACGAAAATATGTCAATGTAAAAACCGGAGGGTATCCGCTCCATTGATTCAGACGGAACGAGAACAACTGTATCGTTTTTTCGACGCAAGACGCAACACCACAATACTGTGCGTTGGGGAAAAAGAAAAAACAATAAATATAATTCTGCGTCAGAATATGCGAGCAGCGACAATGAGATAAAGCAAATAAAACATTCTTCACCAGTAAGTTATTTATTAGGACTCAAGACTTCCTAATTCTGTGCGGCTTAGTAAACTAAATAATTTTGTCGTGCTCCATAATTTTGTATGTATGGCGGCGCAAGTCGTTCGTGAAGTCACCAATAAAATTTTACTACGTCGTTTAGAAAAAAATGTATACAATACGAGAACACAAAGAGCCACTACTTCTGAAAATGTTACGTATTTTGTTAAAGTCAATATCGGAAAACTCTCAAACATTAAACGAAATGATTAATGATCATTATGTGACATCTCTTGCAAAAAGCTGTTAATTATTCTTGTTCTTGAATAATAAACTTAGAAATGTTATGTTTGTTTGCAAAGCACTTATACTTAGTGGGATAAATGGGGCAATATTGGCCACGTACCTAAGTCGAAAAACATCTGCGTCCTTCCATTAACGCAACTCTGAGTGGTGGGCCGGGCCATGTGCGAAATACCGGCCTTTGTACACACTGCGGCCAATGTGGCCTCTGCCCATGTTGCCCATGTACTCTGCGAGCCACGCATTCTGATAAACTGATTTTAAATGCTTGTAGCAATCGTCAACATATTTGTAGGATTTTATTATTGCTTTTAATCGGATTCCATGTGGAATCAAGTCTGCAGACCCATCGTATTGTTGCTGTAGGGAAAATGTTGTTACGTTTTATTATCATAAATAAAAACGATGTTTTCTTTAAAAAAAACACTTATTATTTTACATGTGTTCCTACGCCTCTTATTTTTCTTTATACTGAATACTTTTTGCAGCGTTGTAGCCGTACAATTTTAATATTATAACCATTTACGGTGTTAAAGAAATGCAAGGTCACGATCCGTAGTACGGGAGGGTAATGCCCGTGCCTGAGAGAACCGAGCGACTGCAAACTAAACGTATAGCTATGTTGTTGTTACTTGCGTTTTGTTCGACAAACTTTCGTTATTTTTGTAATGAGAATCCTGTGAACCGTTACTTTATTTTATTTTATTATATTAGGGAAAACAAACAATTGTACATTTTTTCTTACGTCTAAATATACAATTAAATAGGTTAACGTACAATCAACAACGTTTCCACATATTACTAGTATAATACTTACAAACAGTATGGATGAAAGGTGGGGCTAATCTTAACATTATGCAGAATTATTAATTGGCTTTGAGTGCAGTAACCAGTTCTTTTTTAAATACAATGTTAGACAATGCAAATATGTCTATTTTAATAAAATGTTGGTTGTAAGTTTTGACCAATCTTTGGAGAGGCGCCCGCTCACCCGCATTTGTACGATTAGTGGTCGTAGCAAAGAGTGGGCAAGCGCGCGCCTCTCGTCTTATTACAGTTCTGGGCACGATATAAAATATATTGTTGACAAGTTCAAGGCCTCCCACTAGGTGGACCGATGACCTGGTGAAGGTTGCAGGGATCCGCTGGATGCGAGTCGCACGGGACCGGTCAATGTGGCGACACTTGGGGGAGGCCTATGTCCAGCAGTGGACGTCTTTCGGCTGAAATGATGATGATGATGATGATAACAAGTTCAGGGCAATCGAACTTGTTGTGTATCACAATCCATGGAGCATCATGGCCTGGAGTAACATACGCCTTGAATGTAGTGTCATTAATTAAAATTTCTGCAACGACTGCTCGTATGGCAGACGCTCCAAGTGACATTTAAACTGCAATGTTTTCAAGAACTTACGCTGAATTCTTTCCAGTGCTTGATCATACTTTGCATAGTAAGGGTCCGATTTCATACACGCGTACTCTACCTGTGGTCATACTAAAGAGTTAAAAAGATGTAGATATGTGACTGGGCGTTTGAAATCGCATGACGATCTTATAACAAAATTGTACATTTGGAAAGCTTTGGCTATTATTTTTTCGATGTGTAAATTAAGATGAAGTTTGCAATCCAAAAGTACACCCAGATCACAAATTTGAGTTTCTTTAAGAAGGAGTTCATCGCAGAGACAATAATTACAGTTATTTTTTTTTTTTTTGGTTACGATGAAAAATATAAAAAAAAATGTTAAAATTAGTAAATAAGTTTTCGTCCGTTTCAGTTTTTGTCTTTGGCCAATACTTTTTCAGTGAAAGATTTTAGCTGGTTTTCTTACTAAAAACAAATTCATACGTACAAATCTATGAGAATGATAGTTTCCTGAACCGTGTGTAAAGCACAATGAGGGTAAATAAATAAACACGGAGTGAAATAAATAAAACGTCGACCGAGGCAATACCAGCGGCAGTGTCGTGTCTTCAAATGGTACCTCTCCACGCTAACTCTAAATCTTTTAACGGGTTACTATGGTTAAAGAAAGAATAACTCTGAGAGACGTTCAAAATGAAGCCTCTTCGTGTCTCACGACAATAAATTCGAATCATTGGACACGGATGTCACAAACAGCGAGCCAAGCACATACTGGTACTGAGGACGTCTATGTCTACTGACTAAACTATTGCCACAGTAAATATTAATAGTCCTCTTTTTTAGACCCTTAAATAGTTCACCAAAAATGTCTGGTACAATCAGAACTTGCTCTATCTACTTTCTACATAAGATTATGCTTAGTTGTTTCCCCACCACGAAACATGTCTCCCCTTACCAACTATTTTTACCAACAAAATTATGAAAAACAACCCTAAGCTGAATCTTAAAATTTTATGAGTAAAAAATAACATTTCATTTAGGCGGCCCATCTAAAAATATATATAAACATATTTTTTTTTTACTAAAACGAAACAAAACACGGTATTTAGAGTGACTTGCTCGTAAAGCAGGAAAAAGTCGTCTCATTTATTTCCCTCTTAGCGATAAGGCCACGGAGCATTGTAGGCTGGCTGACGTCAACTGTCAGATTTCAAAACGTTCCACCTCTTTCAGTGGCCTCGTTATGGACACCACCACCTTGATTTAATTTCTTTGCAAACCTAAGAACAGTAAAGGAGTGGAGCCGCTTGGAAACCGACACGGCGCACGAACACACGAGCGGAATTATTTATGTGCTCGGACTGAGCAGCTTGTAAACAATATTTTCGAGAGCCCGATTGGACGGTATGAAGCTGTCACGAGTATTTGTTTATCGCAGCCGATATTTCTCCGCTATCGCAGGCGATACCAGGAAACAAATTCGAGTGTTGATTGCCAGTGTCGCAGTAGTTTACTCAAGGGTCGAGATTATCCGAATGGCAGAGGTTACTTGGCCAGTTGTCTCAAGTTGAATGCCGGTATATTGATCGGTCGTAAACATGGTACAGTCCCGCTGAAATTAGGACGAATGGTCACGTCAGGGTATCGCGTGACGACCGCGTGTCTGCCGGAAACAGAGATATAAAATATTTTTATCGCCGCCTCTAGTGGTTAATAGTTACCATTAGGCTGTTCATTGCTTTGTTTATCTTTCTGCGCGCGTGTTGGGACGGAATTGCATTATCCTCTATTATGTGTAGTGTTATTCGAGAACATAAAAGAAAGAATTCAATTTAATTAAACAGGTTATGCAATCTGATTCCGACGTTTTATGCAGAGGTGTAACAGTAAAATTCTTGATCGCTTGGAACTAATAAAGCGTGTTATGGGTACAGACAGCTGCATGTTGCTAGCTGCACGTCTCCGACTATAAGTATTTCTTTTATTTCGTCACGACAGGGACGGAGGATTTGTTTGCGGCACGTAGCAAATATTACTAACTCAACAAACTTGCAAAGAATTGCGTTCAATTCTCAGGTCACATACTTGTTTCCTTGAATTTGAAATGTATTACAGTGGCGTGCATGCTTTACAGTAATAAAAGGGAATGGGTTATAAATATATCGCGTTTCATAGTTGTATTTTTCTTTGAGTCGATGATATCTAAGTATGGTGGGTATTTGAAAAGTCTGGTGCTTTTTCAAAGGCAGATGTTATCACGTGCTATTAAATATGAATTGCGTTGTGTCTGTGAATCTTATTGAGATGGATGAGCAATAAGGTGTTGCTAAGAGCTGTAGTGAAAAATTTTAAAGGCAGGCATGTTGTATCCGTTATATTATATTTTTTTCCACGTGCATCCGGAGTATTTAATGCATGCTGATGGTTTAATCATAGATATATAAAATCGGTAACCGTTTAGCTACGAGGAATTAAAGCACTCGTGGTCTAGACTTTTACTCTGTTTAATGTATCTTCAACCACACCCCACCTGCCATACCCTATCTAGAAGCACAGTCCTTATGCTATATTTATGAAAGAAACTTCCAGACCCCTCCAACATCAAGCTGCTCAAACAACCGCCATTCATTTTGCAAGCTTTCTTGGCTCCGAAATATCAAGCAGAAGAGATTACATGTATATTTAATTCGGAAGTGACTTAACATACGCGGTTTGGAGGTTGGCATAAATCTTTCATCGCTGTTACAGAAACAAGGAGACGTTGATTTCTTCTGTTAAACAATGTACAAGCTTTTGTGTTGGCTTTCCTTAAATACTAGATTTAATGGATTAATATGATTAGTTAAATTAAAATTTGATTTAGAACCGATATTGTTATAAGTAAAGAGATATGATAACATCACGCCTGTAATCCCACATTTCGCCAGTTATGTTTTAAGTCCCATGTAGTCGGGGACGAGTCTATTGCCATAAACCGGGCACAGATTCTGAGTTCGTGGCTGCTACAGTGAATTTCCTGATGCGAAACTCTCATGGCCAGAAGTCGCGCTTACGACCACTCGCCCATTGAGGCCCTCAAAGAGATTTAGAACCATATAAAGAGGTTATCAAAAGAAATGTTATGGAAGAACTGTGATCGCTTACTTATGTGACGCATTAAAGCATCATCCTCATCTTCCTGCCCTCGTCAGATTCTACTTGGGGTCGGCGCAACACGTTTTCTTCTTCTATTCTCCCCTGTCACGTCACGGCATCATTTAGTCCTTCCTCTTTCATATCATTCCTCACACAATCCATTCATCTTTTCTTAGGCCTCCCGCTCCCTCTCAATCCATCAACATTAAGATCCATATTTTTTTTAGTAGCATTCGTTTCATCCCTCCTCATTACATGTCCATACCAAGATAGACGACTTCCTTTAAATTTTTCTGTAACAGGCGCCACTTTCAAACTTCCTCTAATATACTCATTCCTTACTTTATCGATTCTTTGAGACGCATTAAAGCAAATTGATATGATTGCCAAGTTTATCACGTTACACGATTTGTACCTACAGCAATCAGATGGTTTTAGAGAGTAGATTACGATTTTTCGCGTAGTATGTACCGTCTATTAGAAAGTGCGACAAATAGCGCCTCTTACAACACCCACGGGAAGATATGGGATGATGCTATTCTTTAAGTCCGTAGCACGTACACTGTGTGTACATATTTGTGTGGTTACTGAGCTTAGTAATCACCGTATCAGCGATACCTCATTTGATAATTATTGCTCCTTGTGGTCGCAGCCAGTCCAAGTTAATGGTACGTGAAATTATAGCGACAATCAACTAGTTACAGTAAATACATTGCAACTATCTCGTTGGTCTATTGGCCGCAAACACGACTGCTGAGCATGAGGTCCTGGGTTCGATTCCCAGATCGAGCAAAGTGTTATGCTTTTTTCCATAAGGATTTCTCAGTAGCAACCACGGAGTCTCGATTTGAGCCCAAGGCTCACCCTCTATTACATGGAACTTAAACATAACTGGCGAAATATAGCAGAAAAAAAAAATAAAAAAAATTACTCTAATGCCCAATCCTTCGCGGATAACAGGTGTGATGTTATGTTATAGCAACTCCATATGTTTCCATTACTCGCTATTTAGGATGTAATCCACCACGTGGGCCCAGCTCTAAGACATGCCGGTTTCCTCACGATGTTTTCCTTCACTATTTGGAGAGCATTGGTGATTAAATTAATTACACAAAGTAACGCATTTAAATGGGTTCGAAACCACGTCATAGTAGTGTTGAGATTGCAACTAGTAATATTCAATTTTCAATGCGTCCGTTCCAGTTAGATCTGTATAACCTTATATTATGTTCTTGTTCTTGTTTAAGTTTAAAGGTACAAAAAAATCGGAAGAAATTTTTGTGGTGAGACAAGATGAATCAACAATATTTTTACCCTCCCGAAAATCGGATCAAGATTTCCGTTCCGAAATTCCTGATAGTCTGGGTAAGCTTGTAATGCTACTGGAATATGTAGGAGCTTTCAGGGTATAAAAATAAAGTTCGGAGAATCAGGAATATATTTTAATATGGTGTTTATTAATTTCTTATGCGTTTTGTAAGTTACGTGATCGTAGCGCTACGCATGCTACGCCGTAGCTTTGCTCGTAGCAAAATATGCGCGTCGTAGCAATATGTTCGAAAGTTTGAATAATACTTATGTTTTTCATAAAGCGCACTGATATTTGTCTACGATTTTCTTTTTGATACTGGTATTGTTCGAGCTTAAATTGCTTTATATTAGATCTGAAATCACAACTTAAATTCTTTTCATGACGCATGAAAACCAACCCGTTATAAAACAAATCCTTTGAAAAGAGCTAAAGTATTGAATCCATTTCAATGCAACGAAATAGTTACGTCACCTATAACAGTGGCTGAAAGTCAACCCGTCATTTAATCTGGTTTAATGACAAACAAGTAACGAACAACCTAGCCACGAGTGTGCGTCAACAGGTTGCGTAAAATGCCATCGAAGGCTTTATTCATGACGGGAAATCGGCATTAATCGTCAGCACGAATGTTATATTTGCATATTCATGGCACGAAAACCCCCTTGATTTAACGACAACCGCGGAATGATCGTTAAACCCTGCAAAAAGTGTCACGTCACTTTTTTTTATTTTCTCCTAACACGGAATATATTTTAGGGGCCCTCATCGCGTATCGAAAAACGACGCTCAAGCACCTACTTTACTTATTAAGTTTGGGGTAATAACACTTAATTATAGGCACCTACTTGAGTATAACTGCGATAATATACTACGACCAATCACGAATTTGGTTTTTCCGTTTGTTGACCTTTTTCGCTATTATTGAAAACACATGCATAGGTACACTGTTCGTACGTACAGTACGGGTGCAATCTACTCGCATAAGATTTTAATAAAAGCAGTTATGAAAATTAAGTGGAAGAATACTAACTGGAGTTGCTCAATTTATTCGATATTGCTTTCAGGCACATAAAAGTTTAATACGAGTTTCATACATATTTCGTATAAAATAAATGTAACCATGGAAAACTACTAGGTACATCTTTTTTATTTGCCTACAATATTTTATTAAAAGTAAAAAAGTAAACAATACTTTATGCTCTTTATCTTGCCTGAAGTAAATACGGGAATATCTTTAAACATGAAAGTACATTTAACATCACACAAAAACAGGAGCGTGTATACTTTGACAGAAGGTACAAGTTGCGTCGGGTTCTGTACATGAGATAACGTTGCTTGAGAATGATTAATGCGCACCCTTGTCCTGGAATATCACGTCATCTCAGGGCTGGGTTTTTAATATAATTAGCGTTGGCAACTTTTGTTTACGAATGTACAAGACGGGTTCAAACTTTGAGACCGGATTGCGGTACGTTCGTTTGTGCGCGTCTGTACCTTGTGAAACGTGTACGTGATTTTTTCATAACATTTTTTTTTAAATATTTTTTTTCGGAGCGTTTGGCGCTGTGGCTGAGCGATTGACTGCTGCGCTTCGTGTCGTGGGTTCGATTTCCGCACGGAACAAATATTGTATGTTTTGTATGTTGTGTGTTGTTTGTTGTATTTGTCGTTGTGTGTACTGTTGTATTTAAAAAAAAATAAGTTAATATCAAATAAAGTGTTTATTTGAAGAGATGGTAATGCGAAAGCTGTGTCTAAATAGAAAGAGATCGTCGTGAACATTTAAATGTATACGATCAATCAAGTCGCGTTTGTACGTCATAAATGGTAGTATAATGTCATATTTATTTTATTTATTAGGAACAAAAAAACAGTTACATGTTCAAGTTTAAAATTATGAGTTTTAGTCAGTACGAGTCTGACAGACCCCTCCACTCTCCCCAGGGCGGAGTACATCCATTGAGGATTTCCACATCGAGTACAAAAAAATAAAAGGTAGGTTGGGTAGGTAGGTAAGGTAGGGTAGGTAGCTAGGGGAAAAACTTCCTGTTTGTTGCCAGTGAGGCATATCATATGACACATGTTCCCAAAAAAGTACCAGGCTGGCATGAGCTCAAGGTGGTGTGCATTTTAATAATTCTGGGTAGGTACCGGTCTGTGTACATTCATTGACAGTTAGGCGGTACGAAGTTCGCCGGGTCAGCTAAATTGGTTAACATATAACTCACACCATTGTCCACGGGCTAATAAATGAACAACTAAGGAACGGAAACGTGTAGATAATTTTATCTTATTACGTTTGAATTAATTTTAGATTTGGTTGTGATGGAGAATATTTTTAGTATTTAAAAAAGAGAAAAGATTTTTATGTCCATGAAGTGTGTGTTAAAGGTTTCCACAAGTTGACGAAGAGGCACTCGTGTCCCGGCGTTGGTTCTGCATGAATCCACGTGGAACAGCCGGGGCACGCGAGCCGCCCGTCTGATAACTGTTCTAGGTTATAGGCAGGTATACCGTAACTTATTTGTAATTTGGATACAGTCTAATTTATTGTTGTTGTTAATTTTAAACTTTGTTGACAAAAAACATTCAAATCATCATCTTCTAGCCTTTGTACCGTGTTACTTACTTGCGGTCGGCGCAACTCGTTTTTTCCTTCCATTCTCAATTGCCAATCGTCACACTATTATTTACTTCTTTTTCTTTCTTATCATTCCTCACACAATTAATCCATCTTTTCCTTGGTCTCCCTCTCCTACCATCAACATTTATATTCATACAAAAACCCCGGAAATTTCCTCTATGCTATTCATACATCATGGTTGATACAGTCTACTCTTCCATATAAGTGTCAAGAGATACTTTGGCCTCACAATTACAGACAGGTAACATTACAGCATAAATATAACAACTAATTACATCTTTAAACTAACGTTACTTGATCACAAGCCACACTCGTAATTATTATACAATTTAAGGCTGTGACTACACTGGCGATTAATCGCATTAAGTATAGAGTTTAACGCAGACATCATTAGCGTAATCTCTTTCCCAATTGACGGGTTTAATTGAAGAGTAATTTATCTTTAAATTCTGTATTTACAGTTTGTTGACTGTATTTTTGTACGCTGATATGATGGTATGCGTGTAGTGTTGCGTATTCCACTCGTTGGTCTACTGGTCGCAAGCGCTCGTTATTGTTGAGCATGACGCCTTGGGTTCGATTGCGGTGAGCCTCAGTAGCAACCTAACATATTGAATGTGCTCTGTTGATGGCAATATGCTCGTCTCCTATAACATGGAATTTGAACGTAACTGGCGAAATGTGGCGCTATACTATATGTACATCTCTGCTAGACCCTTCAGGATTTACAGGCTTGATATTATTCATGTAGAAGTAAAAAAGTTTAGCTGGTCATCTTTTTACCACTGCATTCAGCTGATATTTTCTTATATCTCTAAGATGATGAAAGAGTTTCCAATATTCCAAAATGTACTGAAGGAAAATAATGGAAACTAACCTAACATACCTTGAAATACACCGATTCATAATGAGAAATTAGACACGAATCGGTTGCCTTGTCTCAGACAATTAATGCTGAAACCTGAGCGTCGCACGGCTTAGTGGCGTCGCAATCTGAGGTCGCCGCCTAATCGATTTGTATGCACAATCGTTTCATAAACACAGTCCTACACATAAGTTAGACAAACAAACATAGCTTTGGCAGACGACTGAAGAAGATCTTTCGAAGCCAATCAGTGTGTTTACAGAATCCTGACAATGTAGACATGATGGTAACGGAATGCTTTGCTTGGTGCTACTCCCAATTAATGGAAAGGAAAGTCATATATCATATTCTATTCGTTTGAATCGCGTCGAGTAAGGAGGTACTAGTTTCAATTTGTAAATATTCAAGAACGAATTTGTAAATTTCAATTCTTATAATTATGTATGTCTATTTGATCTATGGATGTTTACTCCTAAAGATGTGTTATCCTCCAAAAAAACCTAGTTAATATTTTTCAGTTCCAATGTGCAAACTGTATTGTACCGAATTTGACTTCGAATATAACAGTAAAAAATCCTTTTTACTGGTCCAATATATCACACAAAATAGTACGTGAACGGGAATATAACCATTTCACGAAACAACTAATTGGGAAATAAAATAACAAATATTCGTTGATGAATAACCGAGGTAAAGGTCAGTGCACAAACATAAAAAAAAGCTTTCATATATGAAATATTCACACACCGAGCTTTGTAAATAGAAAAATAAAATAAGAGACAGGAATGACGGATTTTTTAACACTCCATTTGATTGCTCTTCTTTCTGTGTATCACCAAAATATCATATTCATTTTGAACCGGTTTCAATGCGTTTGTGAAGTGAATTCAGGCGGCTTCTGATAAAAGCAGATTTATTTGTATGTATTTTTTGGTAAAATATACCTGCAAAATATACAGATCAAAGATGAATTGAAAAATTATTGAAAATCGTCAATTTTTGTCATTTAAATTTACTTTAAAGAATTAATACTCGTAGTAAAAACATTACGTAGTCTATAGTTAAAACATTTATTTTATGCTGATGCTAGATGATAATTCCAGAGGAATAGAGGAAGACCAAAGAAACGATGGATGGACTGTATAAAGAATGATATGGCAAGAAAGGAGGTGTCGGATGAGATGACGAGTAATAGAGAAGTATGGAAGAAGAAGACATGCTGCGCCGACCCCAAATGAATTGGGATAAGGGCAAGCGAATGATGATGATGATGCTAGATGATAATTCCAAATCTGCCCAAATGGCAAACGAACAACATTTTCTTAAGTTATTTATTTATAAGTCGGATAAAACACACCACCACCAATATTACGATATTAAAAGCTTTAAATGAATAATGAGGCATCAAACATTTGAAATCAAACTCATCTGTAATAATTAATAAATGGCTAATTAATCATAAATGACGAGTCGGCATTAACTCCGTAACGGATTTCATTATTTATATACCGACAGTCAAAATGTGACTGTGAAACTAATAATAATTGATCCCAATTTATTAGTAGGTGGTAATTTGGAATGTGTGTTATGTGCTTTAATTTTTCGATAGTATTTAAATTTAATAATGTTTATCGATGCGTATTTTAGTAGACTATTCCGCAACATTATACATAAGTACAGTTTGCTTCCTTACGTAAATATTTTTACCGAAAATCACGAAAACGGTTGTTCATGTGTGAAAATATATGTTTTATACGTAGGAGTTAGTTTCTTAAAACCAGAACTTCAATTACTTTTTGAGTACTTAAAGTTTTCTCTTGACCATTAACATTGAAATAGGAGTTCGATCTTTACAGAAAAGATTATATGATGTATAATAAACTATTGTATATGTTATATGATGCAAGAGCGAGCGACGCGATCTCAAAAATGTTTAGCATATCATCTCAAGATGTTAAATTTATTTTCATGACTCACGTCATAATACTTCTTTGGACCTACCGTTGGTATTGGACACATAGTTTGATTTTTATAATTATGTCGTCGAAGCAAAGGAACTTAAAAGTGCGGAGCCCGTGGCCTTCGCTACATCTGCTCCGTAGCTAATCCGGCCTTGCCTTTCCCGCAATACTTGGCCTAGCTATGTTGAACTAGGAACAATTTCCCTCCGTAATTGAGCTTCTACGCCTCCGATGGTCGTCTCTGACACAAATTTTGTTATCGAGATGAAACTGTGGGGGCAGTTGTAAACTAACTTTACAATTATTGTCTTGGTAGGAATTTCTGCAACATTACTGACATCATACGCTGCAAGTACAGATTCTTGTGTAGATAGTCTCTAATTGCTCAGAAATACTACTTTACAGTAGCGAAGAGTAAATTTTTGTAAGAGGTAAGCTGGAGTACATATATTTAATGAGATTATATTATTTGTCTATAGAATACTGACTGTGCAATTTTTCAAAGGGAAGCCGGTAGGAATCGAGTTCTATGGAACCTTCGCCACTGCTACTTTACTAGGCAACTAGGTATTCTTTGCTGATTATTAAGATATTTCATTATGGAAATTTTAAATTGTAAAAGTAGAAGAATCTGATAGTTTCATGGTATTCTAAAATATTAATTGAGAGGGTTTATATAAGAGTAACAAAAACGTTTAAATAAATATAAATCAAATTTTATTTAGTTCGCATAACAAGGTACAATATTAAAAAAGCTGGTAACAAAAGACAACGATCCTTAAACGCTAGATTTTTACACATTCCTTAGACTCCACACTAGGATACCCCGTGTCGTGGGGTCCAGACTCTTCCCAAGCAAGAGTAACATATTAGCTTTAACTGAACTAATTATAAAAGAAATAGAAAAAATTAGATAAATAAAAATAATTAAGTTAACAAACTAAAAACTATTCTATATAACAAAAACCTTCAGGGGTATGTTTTGTTTGGCAAACTTCAACAAAAACTCCTGCCAATTCTAATTTAATTCAATGTGATTACTTCTAATATTTTCATTCATTTATTGAGCGTTTGCAAGTAAAATTACTAAATTACTTAAAAAAAAAGTGGAAAACAAAAGTTTTCCTTTGCGTTTTTTACTTAAATTTAGTAGAGATTTTAATTTAAACCATTTGTGCTTAAGGGAGGGGACACAACCATTTAATTTACATTTGCGGTAAAAGCTAAGCTTTAATGATAAATGCGGTGCTTTCAAAAAAAAGAAGGCGATTGCGTGACTGTGTACTTGCAACGAAAAGCAGTGTAATTTATACGATGAATGAGTAATTCTGCACTACAGTGCACGCATTTTATTAACAATGTTATTAACTTGGAAGGCAGTAAAACGGTGCTTGAGTCATAAGCAATGTTATAATTATAACTATGTCACGTATGACGCACTGACGCCATTTTATTGTTTCTTTATAGGCGTGAGGTGTCCAGCCAAGAATAGGTGAGTACGTTCCACCTTGTGGGTGCCGTAGAGGGTGATTTTGTAGCACAAGGATAAATAAAAACTTAATACAACCTACTGAGTCCAATCAATTCAAGAGCGTAATTTAAAAAAAGAGGTGAAAATAGAAACATTCAAAATTTTATTTTATTTCTAAGACTCTATTATCGCAATTATTACATAATAAGCATTTTCAGGCTACAAACATAACAATTTCTTAATCTGGATTCTAGAATAAGACAACTCTCAAGAACATACCTAAACTGTAAGCCAGATTTAAAACAATAATCGTTGGAGCGAATCGCTTGCAAATTGTTGTGTTGAGCACATGCCTACGATGTCGTCAGCCGGCTTTACCAACATTAATCCCCAAACGTTCCCCACTCTTGTTTATTTTTCATTTTATTCGCTACAACAATAAACGTCACGGTGCTATGTGTAGCAGATTAGCAGCTGTTCACAGAAGATACAAGTTATGCTTATTAAAACCAGTTAATTATTATTAAAGACTGGCCGTCAAGCAAAAACCCTAGCGTTTCTGTAAGGCTCACCGACCTTATTGATCAGAGCAAGCACATAAGATCTATTTTTGGTCACTTAGTCCGTAACCTAATTGAGAAAGGCCTACAAAAGATACGAATATTGTAATGAGAGAGTTTTATTCCGCTCAATTCTTTGAAAATAAACATGTTATTTAATAATATGCTCACTAATTTTCCGACTCCATTAACGTAATGAAAATCATAGTTGCAAAACATATTTAATTATTAAACGCGCCAAACATAAAACAACAAAGGTATAAGCAACCAGCCCACGTACTTCTTCAGGGAACGAAAGATTGCTACCATTAAAGGCCCTTCGCACCCGAGGGCCAGGCCCCCGGGCCGTGTCTAATAATTAAAATATACAGAGAACAATGATACGTTTCGCTCCGTTCAATGTTTATTGACGGGACCGGCGTACGCCGTACGGCGTGCCGCGTGAACCCTTTGCGATTTCAATTTGCAAGGGGTCCGGGTCGTTCCATCCGGAGAGAGCGAGACGGCTTAACACTAACTACAAACAGTCAAGTTAAAGCAACATTTAGTTTAAACGTGACCGATATTCCGTTGCATTAAGTTGATATAGATTCTCGACTTAGATACGGAACATTGCGCGTATAATGTCGCGTATCGTGACAACATCAAACTGCTGCCGTGGAATGACTTAGCGCTTAATGTAATGGGTATTATAACGCAACATTTGACACCTTATGTTTCGACTTTCCCCTCTTATTTCGAGTTGGGAAGCTGTTAATGTCACGATGTTCATGTTGGAAAAAGAACGGAGCGCGTGAGGGTTTTCACGTAGTTTTTTTTATCATTTTTTCTCTAGCGATGTGAGTCTGTTCGTATTGAATGTGCAGAGGGTTATCTGCATCACTCGGTTGATTTCATACACTTTCCATAGTCGGCCCGTTCGGAGATGGATAATGCAGACATGCCTGGGGATTGCCCGTGAAAGGCATTTGGGTTTGGTCATGCGTGTACGGGCCGCACGGACCCGGAGAATTTCGAAGACTACGCATTGTTGTGCAGCACAAGTGAGCCTCAATGCACACCCCATTTGACTGAACGAAGTATTTGACTTTACCGGAATAAACGATGCGTGAATTAAGTGTACGAGACCAATCGAAAGCAAATTCTGTACAGGCATTGTATGCCACTTTAAAAGCTAGATCACTCTAGATGAAATCATTTTGTTGAAACGGTGGGTATATATTACGTAGATGAAAACTCGTGAGCGCTCGACCATCGAGTTGTCAATATTAGTGCAATATATCATCCATGAAACCCAACCGCTGTTGTAGATTCAAGTAATACCAGCGGACGATCATGTTTATATTACATAAGCTAGTTGACAAGTAAGAAGAAGTATGAGCACCATATCGCTTGAGTACCATCTTCATTACGTCATACTAATCGTGGTGATCATCAATCATAATAGCCCCAAATTTCCCGAACGTGAGCCTTCCCTACCCGACTACATCATAGTAGGGGGATTTTGTCATAAGAACGTAGGATAATACTGCTTATCTACCTGAGATTTTTCCCTAAGTCACAACACCCACGGGAAGAAATAGAAAGTTTATTCAAAGATCTGTCAAGGCTCACACAAAGTGCGCTACGGAAAATAAAAAGATCTTTTCATAATAAAGTAACCCCACGTTTTGTTTGTAAGATAGTTTCATTATAACACCTTTTGTGAGGGCATTTTATTGAACTATTCCCAGTGGGGGATAGAATTTTATTGAATAAGGTTGCCTTTGTGTTGAAACATAGAGGAACGGGTGTGTAAGTAGCCCGGGGTACGCTCACGAACGATTCACTGAATATAATGTGAGTTTGTGAGTGCGTTCGCGTCAGTCTCGGCGTACCTTTATACAGTTCCTTATTCAAACAAGTTGCGAGTACCAATTTATTTAGGTATGTGTACGGTTAATGTTTCTAGACATTAAATAACGCGTAAATAAAAAGTACAACAAACTAAAATATAGATAACTATGTGTTGATGTTATACTTGAAAACTGAAAACGTATTGTGTTGTGTTGACTACAAACAGAGCGAACAGTAATAACAAAGTAATGTATTTTCGGACGCTTAGCAGTCAGCAAGAGTGCATTAATTACGAAATTTTTCTCTCCTAGATCGCTAACGTGAATTTATTTTAGTGTGCAAGCGACCAACTGTTACAATATTTATTTTTGTGTCCCGAAAGATAGAAAATGTAAACATAATAATACGAAACTACATATACATTGTGTTTGGCTACCGGGTACCGGAACCTACTAAGTAGGGTTAGGAGTATTTATAAACGTGTATTTGTCAATAGAAATGAGTTTATGATATGCCGCCGGTAAGTATCGGTCGGAGGAGCTTGTGGCTTAATAATAACAGCCGCTCGGGGTGATCTTTAGGTTGGTGCGTGGATACCCATCCACCACATGTGACCACCCATGACATACCGAGTTTCCTCTGTGCCTCAAAAAACACGTTAAGCCGTTTGTCACGGTTGTCATTTGTAGATCTTTGACAGCCGTTACAGGTATTTAGTGGCCCAAAAGTTTGACAAGCAGTCTTACCAAGGGGTATCGTATTCTCCAGTACTACCTAGGTTGTGGAAGTCAGATAGGCAGTCGCTTCGGTATTCAGCTGCACCCGGCAGACTGGAAGCCTACCCGAATGTAGTTGACAAAAGGCAAGATGAAGATCTATACATAGCTAATGTATATAATTAATCCTCTTTGAGAGCCTCATTCCACTCCGCTCTAGTGTAAATAAGATTTTCTTCAATTAATTCCAGTCGAAAATTTTATCTAATTGTTAATACTTAATCAAATACTTCTGTGATCTTTCAGGAGTTATATTGAAGTAGAAATAACCCTCGAAATAGACGAAAAGTAATTTCAATGAAGGCATTACACATGAAATGGAGTGATAAATGAGGGTAGGCAGAATTATCGTACTCGTTTTATTTTAAAGGAGTTTTTGTTATCTGCTTAAATATGCTGCGACTTTGTTGTATGGTAAATAGAGGAATAGGTTTTTTTTCGGTTGATTACCTTAATGCTGAGTAAATTCTGCAGCAGTTCAACCGTTTTGGGACTTCAAAACGATTTAATCTTTCTGCCTTAAAAATCAAATCATCCCCACTAAACCAATTCATTTAAAAACAGAACACCAAATAAAGGAAACTGCCAGTTCCTTCCCTAAGAAACATTCTAAGGCGAATGCTGCAATAACATCAATAATCCAAAGACGTTAATAACTATAACAACCGGGTCTTTCATACTAAATAATAATAATAGTCAACTTGGAACATTGCGAGGGTTGTCCAAATTTCATCTCCGGAGCGATGAGAAATGGCAGTTGAGCTGAAACTTTTAACAATTGGTGTAACTATTCAGAAATCCGCCTGAGCGCGGAGCGGAGCGGCCCGACAGTACGTACTTACTTTTTAAATGATTTAGTAAAGTTATAGTTCCGTCGAGCTGGAACGCGCCGTTTTCAACAAACTATCAATATTAAAGCGCTGGTTTTTTTTAATATACCACCGTTGGTGAAACAGCGGTGGAGTAATGCAATAGTGAACGACTTTCGTGAAGCCTCCTTTATACATGGTGACTAGTGCGTGGACTGTGTAGGTATTTTGGTTGTAGATGGAGTTAGTATTTAACGTAGAATTTAGCAGTATGGTCTTGCCTGTAGCGATCCTAAGTTATTAGGGGTCGTGCACACCGCACAAGCGTGGTTATTACGAACTTGGGAAGAAGAAGCTTTTGTAGTGCTACATCACGCCTGGAATTCTCGAAGGGTTAAGCCAAATACCAAATAGTAAAACCCACATTTCGCCAGTTATCTTTAAATTCCATGTAAGAGGGGGCGATGATATTGCCGTCAACTGGGCACAAATCCACAGGGTTGCTACTGAGCAATTCGTGATGAAAAACCCAATAACACTTTGCCCGACCTGGCAATCGAACCTAAGACCTCATGCTCAGCAGTCGCTTGCAAACACTAGACCAATGAGGCAGTTGTAGTGGTATCTTGTAGTTGTGCATCTCAAACATACCAGTGTCACTGCCGCAGTAGATCCCGAGAAATGAGTATTACCTGTAACAAAGAGTAAATTACATCAGTTAGTGGGAAAAAAATAAATAAAAAACACTGTGTTATTATCAGATCTTAAAGTCATAAATCTATAGTAATATTATAAAGCTGAAAAGTTTGTTTGTTTGGTTGAACGCTCTAATCTCAGGAACTACTGGTTCGATTTGAAAAATTCTTTTAGTGTTGGATAGCCCATTTATCTAGGAAGGTTATACGCTATAAAAATTCACGCGGACGAAGGACGCGGGCAACAGCTAGTAAATAATAAAGGTAGCAAATATATTGACGTAAAAACAAGAGCAATTTAAGGCAAAAAACACTTTGAATACCATCGTATTCAAAGTGTTTTTTGCCTGTACAAATCTAACGATACAGTATTCGGTTGTTTCGTAAACGTTTAATTCCTGCAAGACATCACAAGAAAACTCCGAAAATCCGTCCGACCGTAAGTTGGAAGCCCCTAAGTCGTCTGAGAAAATAGAACCATCCGTTCCTAGGGCAGCGACATAAAATCTAAAGCATCGTACCCAATATTACCGCAAGCGAGTTGACTTGTAATACAGGAGACAGCCGTGCACGGAGAGAAGTGTAAAGTCGACCGTCCACTGCTACAGTGCTGCAGTCATTCGGCGCGTGGCTTTAGTCGGAACCAACATCTCCATCTTGTATTTCCTAATACGATTTACACGAATATGCATGGTGCGTGTCGTTTGTGTGTCGGAGTCCTTCCAGTCTGTATATTTAATCTGTATACACTGAGCAAAATTCAAAAGTGATTTTCTCGTGAAATATCGATTTCAACTTCGAAATAAGACCTATTTCTTGATAACACTATACGGGTTCCAATATACTTTTCTTTTTTATAATCACATGGAAGTGCATCAATAAACTAGGTGAAAATCACTTACAAAAATTGCTTAGAGTTTACAATGTCATTACTCGTGACAGATAAGACTGCTAGGTACCAGTGGCGAAGGTTCAATAGAACTCGATTCCTCGATTTCAGCTTTCATTTTGAAAAATGGCTCAGTCGGTATTCTACAGACAAATAATATAATAACATTAAAGATAATATGTCCTCCGGCTTACCTCTTACAAAAATTGACCCTTCGCTATTGCTAGGTACCTCTGACCTTACGTCACTATCACAATCACGGTGATTTTTATTTTCGCAGCAGAAAGATTGCTGGTCACTGACAAGTCTATCAAAATACTGTGAATATGGATATATTCATACAACAATAAGATGGGTCGCAGGTTCAATAAATGCCCTGCCAGGGCAGCGGGACTGTTCGAAAGAGCCCTGGCCTTGGAACACAAAGGACAAAGAAGAAACATGGATGGGTTTTAGTCAGTAGAAGTCTGACACTCCCTTCTGCTCCGCCCAGAGCGGGGAGGGTCATTTGATGATTTCAAAAATGAAAAATAAAATAAAATAAGGGTCAATAAATGGTACTGGACTGTGTCCGTGGGTCTCACTGGACTATCGAGCGTGCGATGAGCTAAGTTCCACATACGTAACTTAGCTAGGCTGTTGTGGAGTGGCACCTTAACAGAATTTTATCAAAAATGAGTGCGGGCTCGCACGTGGCTAGCTCGTAAAGGTGGTGGTCTCCCCTCGCCTGCTAAGGGCTGGCTCAGACGGCGATAGTATTAGTTTAAGCTAGTATATTTTTAGGAGTGGCTGTCTTTATGTTACGGTTAAAAAGTTAACAGTTCGTTTGACGTTCTGCTAAATATAGATTAAGGATTTTTTTTTTACTTCGCGAGGAAAGAACAGCAAAAACTAAATAATTTTTATTGAAATATTATTATAGAAATAGAATATTTATATGTAAAATAATACCCTTAATCATTCCAATTTGGCACATTTAATAAAATACTAGTAACGCTTATATTTTCAGCATTAACTGAATTTCAGTGATTCAATCTGTCTGTGATAAAATCTACGATTTATAAATAAATCTCTCTCAATACGTTTAAATATCTTCTATTTTAAATTAGGATTACATTATTTTATGTGTTTATCTAAACTAACCCTTATCAACTTCTACGTAAGTCCCAAATGACAATTATCAAGCTTATCAATATTAAGATGTAATTTTTCTTAAAATATCATTTGCTGTTTCATTCATTAAAAGAATAATAAATTAGGTATTTTTATTATCTTTCCTTCGGCTAAAATGATTACACTTTAGTGGCAGACTTGTTTGTTCTTCACTAAGTTATGTTACTATTAGTTGTACCTAGTTGTTCTAAACTCAGTGACTATTAATCGTTATAAAGTTAGTACCTAACTATTACATTAACTACAATCATGATGATCCATTAAAGTTTATTGATTAGTACCTATAGATATAGTATATAGTTATTTATGCGTGTTTATTCGCTTTGTCAATAATCACTCCCGACTATTATCAATATTTGCTTACTCAACGGATACATGTTAATTATATTTGCTTAATGTAAGTGATATTCTCTGTCTTAATATTTATTCTACTTAGGATCACTGACACGTCAATTAGGATAAAGATACATTTAACGAAACAAGTAATTTATGAGATCCTCTTTGTTCTTTCCGTCAAGTCGTGCTCCTCGCTTTTACTCCGATGAGTTCTCGCCTGTTTCAAACTAATCTCCTTTATTTCGGAAAATAGATCGAATCGAATAAAGCTTTAATGAAGTTTTCCTTTTACCCACAGTAACACCATAACAACCCACACGAACGCCGTAAAGGAACGAATGCTCAACTGATATGATTCATTGGATTTTCCAAACAGGACCAGCAAAAAAAATGAGTTACGAATCGGTAATTAACACTGGGAAATCCGGTCAACTAAGCCGGGCTATTGTCGAGTGGAAATGAAACGAAATAAAACAAACGGTCAGCGGGCACAGGGGAGACACGGCAAAACTGGTACCCTGTGAAACTTGGCGGACAATATTGCAATACAAACGAGCCTGCGAAATACGTAGACTTGGCCATAAATCATAGAAGTTAGCATTGCGATTCTTGTTTGGGAAATAAATAAATACAAACGGTTCGGAACGGCCGGAGGACCCTCACGGACTCAAGCCTTCATTTGAATTTCATAAAGGTGCTGTATTAAAACAATCGTAGCGAAAAGGGATCCCTAAGAGAGAAACGAAGAACTAAATCTACTTTCCTTATTTTGTTAATTACGTATATGCGATTCAACTACATGAATATTTATAAAATTCCCATTAAGGTATGTTTCTCTTTAGTAAAACAAAAAGTTAAAATTGCTAGAATTTCAAAAATACATTAGCCCAAACTGTTTGAAGTCTCGTTGACTACATCAGAACTTTTATTTAAAAAAATAACTTTTGTTAAATTAACTTACTTTTGCTCTGCCGGCCAGTTTACGTTTATTTAAATTCTGAGCGAAGTTTTGTTTTAAATGAGTTAAGCTACAAGAAAAAAAGGTATGTGCACTAAGCCTTATTAAGGGGCATAACTCTCCGGCCTAAATTGAATTAACGTAGAGACAACAGAAGCTTAGCGCTGTGTGGTTGGAAAGTATACTTTCCGCGCGTATTATTTACTTTCAAGGCAAAGCGTTCAGTAATGGACGAGTTCTTCCTGATAAAAAAAGTTCAATTTCGCTGCACCCATTTCCTGCTACGTGAATGTTTCGCAAAAAGAACTAATTAAACGTGAAATGTTTGTGCAATTCCGATGTCTGAAATAGGCAGGACATTTACTAATATACTTGTATGCACATTGCACAGTCGAACGCTGAGTGCTGCAACAATAGCCACAGTTATACATTGTTCGCTTATTGTTCCCCACGCAGGAAGTTAGAACATAAAACTTTATTTTAACGCCGCTAACTTTGCTCAGGTAACATTTGTTCCTAACTCTATGCAAAGCTACACTTCTAATTAAAATTTCCAATTTTCAAGTAAAGTGAACACGATTTCTTTAAGGAATCAAAACAAAGATCAGACGCAGCAAATGGCGGGGGCCATTATCATAACAACAATGCCGCAAACGATTGGTAAACAAATTCTGAATGGAAACGCATCCTGAGACGACGACCGAACAATCAGACATTCCAAATATCTTCAATAACGTGAATTTGGCCTCATCAAAGGCAAATGACGGGTGATTCAGTAAGCCACTGGCTTAGTCGGCGACGTGAAAGCACTTCACGTCAAATCCGCGTCAAGTGGTTCAAATTGCCCCCTGCTCCCCTCACCTCCCTTATGATAAATGTAAGGAAAATTGAAATCACGTTTCGTTATCCGAAGTAATTTCATGGGACTAGCGTGAAGGTATGAATGTATGAATGACTGGTTTGTGAAACAAAATATCAAATCTAAAAGATTGTATGCTGTATTGTGTGAATAGGGATAATATATTCAAGTAATACAGGATTGTCATACACAATAAACAAAGATTATTTGAGACGATTCAGCCTGCTAGAGTGAAAGGAACATAATGTACGTAGATACGAGGGCTGTAAAATTAAAATGAATGTAGAAACAAGAGAGAGCTTACTAAAACTTACATAATTATAGCACTCTTATCATTAACTAAACAAAAGGTTGACAACAGTGAGTTAATTATGTATGTATGATTATTCTGTTCGTGATAAGGGGCTTCAGTGGCGCGTTTAGGGCCTTCGTAAACTGTTTGTTCACAATAGCACATGAATTACAGAGAAATAAGCAAACGTTGTGAACTGGAATGTACAGAAGTTTAAACTAATAGCACGAAGGAAGTAATAAAGGGCGTAACGTACGCAGACTGCGAGATATAGGAAACCGCTGTGTGCAAGCGAGACAGACACGTTATTAAAGTTATAAATACGTTTGTCACACGAACATTATGCAGTATAACTTTAAATTTGGCAACCTTAGAGTCTAAATTCGTTTGAACCCTCCAATTGGAGTGCCGAGGCCCTGTCGAACCTTTGTCATTTTAATCATACTTCCGATCTTTCAAAATCATGTTATTGAAATATGTTCAATTTCCTACGTTCTGTAGGAATTGTAATTTTCTGCGTGTTGTCGTGTTTATGTGTGACAGAGGTTATGGCTGTTTGTTTCCAGAATTTCAATTAGACGGGTTGAAGCTGAATTACGTTACCGTAATGACTTTACTTATAAGACTAATTCGATGTAAATACCGCAGTCATATACTACAGTCATATATTATTACGGCAGAAAATCAATAGTCCGCGCCCACGTCTCACATGCTTTTACAATATTCCCAATAAATTGTACTAAGATTTATGACGCACATTAAATAGTAGGTATATATCGCGATTTTACGAGCCGCCCCACATTTTATATCGACAGAGAGTAGAGATTAAATTTTTAAAACAAGTTTCTCCGCTCGAGGTTCTGTTAAGTAATAAGAACTAGAGTATGGTGTAAATTATATCTGGGTACCTATTGGACCCAAGTGTTACGAGTTTAATCTGGACCAATTGAAACCTGTAGTAACTACCTAAGAGCTTCGAATCAAGGATTAAACTTATTTCGTGAGACTAAATCGGATTCCTTTCGAGTGACTCAAAAAAGCTACTTAGTACCTCTGGATTTTCGGAACACCATATTTCATCTTTTTATATTCAAGCAGTATTTCGAACTAAAATAGATAGATAAAAAAATAAATAAATAGTAGTAGTGTAGTGTGTGGTGTGTGTGTGTGTGAGTAGTGTGTGTGTGTGTGTAGTGTGTGTAGTGTAGATAATAAAAATATGTAGTTAGTTTATATTAGAATATTCTAAGGCAATTCTAAGCGTGTGTGCTTCTTCGTTGTTTTCTTGTTAGTGTAGCCACAATTTCTCATTTTATTAGCCTTTTGTATTTATGGCTTTACACGTGCATTTTAGCGGGTTTGCCCTAGATTCTGGGCTGTGAGTCGTAAATACTCTTTAGCATGATTTTCACTCTCGCAACTTATTAAATGGAAAAACATGCTATTTATAATATAAATAGTTACGTAGGTATAAAGTGCCGCAGTGATATCTGCGCCCGTAGCATGACCACCGTAGACAAGGATTTCTTTGACGGAAGAATCGACAAAATGACAGATTGTGTCGACACAATGACAGATTTCTTTGCTCATCATCTATCATTTTGTCGATTCTTCCGTCAATGAAATCCTTGTCTACGGTGGTTACGCTACGGGGGCTGGAGCCAATATAGAAATTTCTTTTTTATAGTCGGTTATTTCCACAAAACGGCACGAAACTGACAAATATCGAAGGGGCGCGCAAGTGCCATTACCAAATCTTCGTACAGCAGATGTAGACCGTGATGATGAAAGGGTAGCAGCATCCACCTTAGCAGCCACCGCAGCCTGAGCACATTTGTAACCGATTGAGGAGTATAATGTGTTTATCATTGTTCTATTGAAATGTACGAGTACTTAAGAAGCCTTAAATCGAGATCGTCGAGAGTAGAAGAATCCAAAATTGTGGAAAGTATTTTTTTTTTTATAAACCGAAAGATTAGTGGTTTTATTGAGAGTTTTAATTATATTATGTGTACCACTCAAGCGATTTGATTGTCTTCTCTCTACGCCTATATATATATTTCATTTATATCGTAATAATTTTTTCACATTACTCAAACAAAAGTATAAGCAGTAAGTAATGCTTATTTTTAATGAGTACCGTGTTTTCAGATTTAAATAATTAATTATTCTCAGATCTATAAATCATGTACTTTTCAACATTTTTCATATTCTGTTCCACGAATCATGTATTGGGCGATTCTATGAAATAATATAGCTCATTCAGTCAGTGTGATCGGTGGCATGATATTATGTTCATGGGTGCCGAGATGGGACTAAACCGGATCATTTTGGTGGAAGCATTTTTGGTAAAAAGGAGTTTTTGTTGCTAACCACGCCTTATTATTATTATTATCGTCTTCTATTTTTTTCATGTGTACGGTGTAACAGAAAACTTATCTTTTGAACCGTTAATAAACCACGAAGGAACTCAATTCATAAACAATTTCAGAAAAACTCTTCACCATATTGAGAGTATCCTGACTCAAAGTATACTTGAACTGACGGCGCGTTCGTGTTCCACGCGCGCCTCAAAGAGTTGTCAGCAACCAGGAAGGGGTCCGCAAGGGCCGATGTCTGCCGGGGCTGCGGGACTGTTACCGAAAGAGTACCGAAAGAGATACCGCGGCCCTGGAAAAAAGGGCTAAGAAGGAAAATGGATGGGTTTTAGTCAGTAGAAGTCTGACACTCCCGTCCACTCCGCCCAGAGCGATGATGATTTCCCATCCGAAAAAAAGGTATACTTGAACTAGTTAAAATCACTGCTATTGTAAGTGGTCATAAAACCTCTCGGTTGCCTAGCAACGGTAAGTAAACATTGTTAATCTGCGATCGAAGTAGGTACTTGAAATATATAGCGAGGTTACTTTTAGTTGAAAATATTCGACTATTAAGCTTTTATACACATAATTACGTTGTAAACTACTGTCATTAGCAATAATTATAGACTACTTTGTAGTCCTATGTGTCGTTGAAAAATACATAATTATGGTACAATAAGTGTAGGGATGCATGAATGATTAATATTGTAGTTTTTTGAAATCGTAGGTACGGTTTTAAAATGGTAGCTGTACTGTATCTATTTAATATTTATGTAAACACTGTCTCACAGCCACACGTAGTCAGGTAGCTGTCACTTATGTCAACTGTCAGTCTAAACGAATGGCGGGAATTTGGAAGGTAAAGCGTACCCTGAACTGAGGCTTGGTGGTGTTTGTTGGTGAACCTGTGATATAGTTAGTAAATTGTGTTATCAACGTATGCTAGCTCTGCTACAAGTCGATACTTTTGTAGCTAATGGTCCAATGCTCCTCAGTAGGCTTTAGCTTTTTAGCAGGGCAAATGTTTCTGATTTTCAACTGCCTAGCTACCTACCGATGTACCTATCACCTTGAATTTTCTCATTCTAAAGCTTACTTTAAATGTAAATATATCGTACCAAGATGTCTTAAAATACCAAAGAAAATATATAAAAAAGAAAGAAAATATAACAATTTTCACAGTTTGAACGAATCACGATCAAGAAACGGCCCTCAATAAAATTTTAACAACGAATACAGAATTCTAATATTGCGATGCTGCACCACGATAAAAATTCCTCCTATTTGAAATCTTTAAGAGGATTCTTCATTCAAATATCATACAATGGTTTTGATCCCCCACCGAAGACTCGGCTAACGTTATAGCACAAATGTATATATATATGCTGGTTATGTTATCGTTAAGGTGAATGCGCTAGGGTAACCAGCAAAATTCAGATTATCTTACGTTTGTTAAAGTTACATTCACACATTAATACAGTACAACTTCTACTTCTAAGTTCATTTAATCCCATCAAATGCCAATTTCATGAAAAAGTCATTCAATAGAGGGTTATATTAATTAATTTAATGATTATAACTCTATGCAAATCATATTATTCTGATTGATCAACATACAACCTGACTGACGCTGACCTGTAAATTACAAAAAAACGCTACAAAACTTACACCTTAAAACCTTTTTGTCGACGTTTTATAAGTGCCCATCTAGGCCTATGTGAAAAAAAATATTTTTATTTTGAAAAAAAAACCTATAGAGTGAGCAGATTCTTTAGAAAACGATGGACGCAGTCAGCTTTGACTTGTTGGAAAAAATTAGCTCCATTCAAAATAATGTAACTTTAAACAGACAATAACATTCGAAAACCATACTTAGCGATGTCCCAATAATATTTAAATTGCAAATGAATGTTTATTATTGTAAATAAGTATTTTAATGGCAACATTATGTCCGCATATAAATACAATTACTGTAGACTCTTCGGTCAGTTTCGTGAAAAAGCTTTGACCAACCAACTGTATGCGCCTATAAAATGCAATTATGTAAATATAAATACTTTTAACACGGTCCCATGTCGTTTATATTGATGTAATGAAACCGGCCATCACTGGTTCAATGTGGAAAATTTTCCGATTTCCGTCCGGACGATACATTTGGGACTAATTTTTAATACATCGTCCTTGGTTTTGAAAAATCTTAAATCTTATTTTAAGTAATGTAAGTAAAAGTTGCCATATCTTGTTGTCCCATATCTTCCCGTGGGTGTCGTAAGAGGCGACTAAGGGACTTACCAGAGAATGGGCAGCAGCGTTCTCTGTGTTTTATAACAACCATACTGCGATCGCCAACCCGCCTGCCAAGCGTGGCGATTATGGCAAAACCCCCCTTCTTGGGGGAGGCCTATGTCCAGCAGTGGACGTCTTTCGGCTGAAATGATGATGATGATGAAGTAAAAGTTGAGAAATATCAAACGTCAAAAATAAACTCAACATATTATAACCTCGTATAGAAGCCTCGATTTGAAAAGTATTTTATTTCACAGAATATTTACAAACTACAAATCTATAATCGTAGTATCAAAAGGGTCACAGAGCGTCAAAAAATTGTCCACATCGCAGTCAACATGAACAGAACATGTTTGATCATAATAACAATATGAAGCTATATTAAATCCATAGGTAATAAAGTTTTATTGATAGTACCCATCATAAAGGAATTCTCGGTAAGATACCCACCCTATTATTAATTAAATTTAATTTGAATTCCAATTGCAGGTTCATATCAAAGGGTGTGTCAGTTTAAGGGCTATCACAGGTAGGTACAAATCATTGCTAAGTGCCCCCCCACCACCTATCTCTACACTGATCTTGACAAATTAATGTCAAGCGGGTACATTATAATACATTTTAAAAGATAAAGTAATTATTATTGAGTTATGAACATATCTTATAGGTATTAAGTTCGATCGATTTCTAGGATGTTTTCAGCAATGCACAAAATAGTATAAAATTAATGCTTTGAAACATGAAAGAGATGGGGATAAATGGAAGGAGTGGGGCGTGATATAATTTCATGTTCCCGCATTCAATTTTGAATTTGGCTCAATTTTGGGCACTGCACGCTCTGCCAATCAAAGCATCTTCATTTTAGTGGTCAGGTCGTAATAACCAATATGGATTGGTACCTAATGTTGACATTCCAGCAATTACTAATGGACCGATGTCCATTACGTACGAATGAATTGGGTAGGTAGGTGTACGCAGAGTGACTAACTATTCGTATATGGATAAATCTGACATTCACATGAACACTAGCAAAGGACAGCTTGTTACAGATTTTTCCTTCATTTACAAATATTTAAAAAGCCAAGTCCGTGTTCCTTTACCTGTGCTGTAAGACATTGCTTCTAGCCAAATTTCGTGATTCTAGGGCAACGGGAAGTACCCTGTTTGATTCCCTTGTGAAATTGCAAAATATGCTACATAAACAGTCATATCTTTTGATTGCGTTGACTTACAAGTTTGATTTTTTCATTGCACCAAGGGGTAGCAGACCTTATTTTCAGAAAAAAAGATCTTGACAGACGGACAGACAGACGGACAACTAAGTGATCATAAAAGTGTTGCGTGTTTGCCGTACCCCAGGTACGGAGCAATAAAAATGGTAATATTGAATTGTTTTGTCATAGGATCAGTGCATGACTTACTAAAGTCTACAATTATTGAAGCGAAACGTGTTGTTCTGTGAATTAGAACAGGATGACAAAGATAGAAACGTGTTTTTACTTCAACCTGTGTTCTTATGTAACGTAGAAACGTTACATAAGAGTCGTCGAAGAGTTAGGCAGAGGTTTATTATAGCACACCCACATTTAGCCAGTTATGTTCAAGTTCCATGGAGCATGGTTCCATGGAGGAGCTCGTGGCTAAATAATAACAGCCGCTCGGGTCGATCTTTAGGTTAAGCCATGATTGCCTAGGTTGGTCTGTGGATGGGTGACCGCCCATTACATACCGAGTTTCCTCCGTGCCTCGGAAAGCACGTTAAGCCGTTGGTCCCGGGTGTCATTTGTAGATCTTTGAAAGTCGTCAGGAAGTCAGTGGCCCAAAAAGTCTGACAACCAGTCTTACCAGAGGGTATCGTATTACCCAGTACTAACTGGGTTGTGGAGGTCAGATAGGCAGTCGCTCCATGTAAAATACTGGTATTCAGCTGCATCCGGTTAGACTGGAAGCCGACCCCAATATAGTTAGGAAAAGGCTCGGCAGATGATGATGATGTTCAAGTTCCATGGAATAGGGTACGAGCCCATTACCAAATTCTGTTTTATTCTTTAACAACCCAGCTCAGAAAAGCGCGATAGCTTTTTTTAAAGTAACATAAATAACAATATTGTCCGCAGCGGACGCACCGCATTGCACTAAAAACAGGGTTGCTAGATCAGTTTTATGAATTTTCCCCGAAGTTCTATATTTTTTTCCCTAAAATGAAACATTTACTAACGGGAAATTAACAAATGAAGATATTAAAGTATAAGTGTTTATTATGCCTAAGTTTTACAAACCGATATCTTGGGGATGTTTTTCCGATTTTTTTTTCTAGAATTTCCTATTTCCTATTGTTCTCCAAGAACGTTTTTTTTTTCCCTTAAAAAGGAAAATATCCCCACGTACCAACGCTGACTAAAATGCAATACGTATCTACGATGCGGATGCGAGGTCGACGTTCAAAATAACATAACGCGATGCTTCAACCTGTGGACACATCAGATTTAAATATTTTATAGATTAAACTCAGATATTCCTAAAATGAAAATTTGTTCCGGTTCTAGTAGGTATTTTATAAGGGACGGAGGTCTGAGGTCAATTTTATTCAAGTTATATACATACTTAGTTAGTGCATGTCTTATTATGCAGGTAATTTAGGACTACTATTAATTCACATACGAGTTAGAACGAAAACAACACATAACAGAAGATTTCTCAGAAAATATTTAGGATCATAATAAAATAATATTAAATAATGATAAATGTACAAAATCGGATACTTAATTAGTGGAGCTTATTGACACAATTAGGTATGGTTTCGTTTCCGAGAAGTTTTTTTTCCCACAAATATCGTTATTTTTACGTATACCTACTATTATACTTATATTTTCCCCGTACAACACAAAAGGCACGTGTAATAAAATAAAATATATTCCATAAAAAAAATGAGAACACACGGAATTGACAGCGCGCACGTCACGGGATCTTCGTTCAACGGAATCGAGTTGCGTGTAATTCTGACATCGACTCTCTCCCGCAAACGTCACGTCACGTCAAAACGTCAGGTACAGAATAGGGAGGCGACCGGCGGATATTTATATCTTTATATGTTACACCTCCTTCGTACAGTTTCCCTCAAGATAAAGGAACATTCAAGTGAGTGGTATTTATTGGGTAGGTAAGTAAACGGTTGATGGGTGGTGGTTCTTATGGGTGGCTGGTGGTTGGAAGCTGGTTGTTAGTGGTGATATCGAGAGTGGTTTGGTTGCGTAGCTAAGTAATTTATACTGATATTTTAAACAGGAAAATTTGTATGTAGGTTTAATCTCTGGAACTAATGATCCAATTGCTATAAGCTATAAATTATATTTATATCATGCATATTAGCCGAGATATCACATTTTTTGCGGACGAAGTCGCGGAGTGCTAATAATAAATACAACGAGATTTTCCAAAGTCATTTTTGCAGTTTACTAACTAGTTTGTGAAATGGGTTGAATAATCAAGTATCTTGACTGGATGTGGATTCAGCGACCATTGTGCCGTTACTCGTATCAGTCCATGGCTTAATTGCCAAGAGCCTCGATCAATACCTGAGGAGGTTCTCGTTAGGCAGCTGGATCAAGGGCTTGATTCAGAAAGCGGTACTCGTGGAAACGACTCGTATTGTTAGCTTGGACCCTGTTCCCGATACAATATTTTTTAATTAATATGAAAAAATGCAATAAATTTGTGAAAAGATGAATAAAAGTTTCATAAGTGTTTCATTACAATCACAATACGTACCATATTTGGTGACACCAACTATCTATACAGGTTGTAAACACAGCCTTCACATAGCCGTCAACCAAGCATTCTGTACATCAAACTAAGTAACTTTACGCAAAACAAAAAAATGATCGCAAAGACGGGGAAAACAAGTGTTTTTCGGATATGTTAAGAGTCTATTTACATCCTTTTTATAAGACGAAATTGGAAGAGACAGTTCTCGTTTAACATCACTTTATGGACAGAGTCTGCCCCTTTTAAGAAGCTCCAGTCATTTTCTCAGAACTATTGCAATATTTTTAATTTCTCCGCCAGTTAAACGATACTGGGGTGTCAATTGTACTTTAAACTTTTACTACGTACAGTCTGCCAAGCTAATTAAATCAATTAGGTGGTTCAACTGTACTACTAACTTCATTTTAATTTTGGAAGTTTTTAAAACAGTTAAAAAAAGCTAAAGTTATAAAATTAAATAACACTTCTCTACGAAGGAGTTTTCCACAAAAAAAAAAAAAATGTTTGTAAAAACATAAACTCTGCGAGCATTTATAGGCAAACTGCCCGTTTGTTGTTGTCTGTGACCTTCGTTCGCGTAAAATTATTATAAAAAAATATATAATTCCCTTTTTGAAACGAATTTTGTTACCAATTTCAAGGGTTGTTTTTTCACGGAACCCTTATTCTTATTCTTAAATAAAAGTAGTTTAAGTTACGCCTTATGACATCAGCTATTTGCCAGTAAAAGTCCCGTCAAAATCGGACCAGCCGTTTCGAATTTTGTGAACAATTTCAAGGGTTTTAATTTTGTTGCATGGAACCCTAATATATTTTTTCTTAAATAAAAGTAGCCTATGTTAGATCTTATAACATCAGCTATCAGCAAGTAAAAGTCCCGTCGAAATCGGTTCTGCCGTTGTGGAGATTAGCCGGAACAAACAGACAGACAAAAAAATTGTAAAAAGATGTTTTTGTTATAAGTACCGTATATACTTTATATGCATATTTATTAGTATAGAAATGTTTTTAATATAGGTGCGGTATGCGCCAGTCTAAGTGATAGAGGGATCGCTCGTTCCTCAATATTTCATGACGGGGGTTTAAACCAGGGACATGGCCGTACAAGTATCCCGACTATAGCCTACTGTGATTAATGCAAACTAACATGTCAAGCGTTTATGGACGGAGTACTGTAGTTAACCTAGCCTCCTGACGACGTACGCGTTCAATTACCGGACACAATCGACCTCCAACATAACAGGGTCCGATGTGTTAATTATTTAAAGTACCTACTCGATATCATTTCACAAAAAAAAATGCGCACAATTTATTAGTGCGCAGAATGGAATGCTTCAGTTATTTTGACCCAAGAGGATGCTTAGTTGCCGCTTGATGTGTCGACTCAAGAGTTTTGTCCCACTAGATCTGATAGAAACATTAACACGCACCAATAGGCACCGCGATTGGTTATTGGCAATTTCCAAATAAATCCATCTCTCAATTTATCATACCAACATCCGCATCAATGTTACACGTCATGTATAACCTTATTGAAATACCACATCGTATTTCAATAAGGTTCATCAAAACCACAATTAACAGTTGATTTAATATTCTGAAATACAGGTCCATTATAAATCAATGTAATGCCCTCGTTTCTATCAAGAGGTGTAAGCCGTTCATTATAACACAGTGGATAATCCAGAAACGTATTTTACCAAGTCATTAACGCAATACCTTAGGGGGCTGGAAACTAGTAGAATGCTTTCATTTCCCTTATCTTAAACGTGCTATATTGCCTAACCACAAGGCAGAAATTCAGAAAGCCGCCGTACTATTATACGTTGCTATATATTCTCTATGCACGACATGCACCTACTATAAAATACTAGGCTTTATTACACACTTTTTTGAGCTCCGCAGCGTAAAATACAAAGTCCTAGAGCACGCAATTTGCAGAATTAAGTTGGATTTTTAGAACGGCTTACTAGTTTGGTTCGTGTTCCAGTATAATGCTTGTTTTCTTTTAATTGCTTAGAATCGTATCGATAGTTTTTTTTTTTTTTTAGCTCACGCTAAGTATTTCTCCTGTATCGTGGGTGCGTTTACAAACATCTACTCACAAACAGCAGCAGTTAACAGGGAATACAAAATGCCATCATTGATGATAAAAATCAACAATTAATGTTTTGTCGGTCGCTCAGACCAATGCCTTACTGTGGGAAGGTTAAGATAGATTCAGTACCTATTGTGTTGTGGGGGTCAAATTCCATTATGTACATACTGGTTACATTCTTGTACATATTCAGTTTACAACCCCGAAATCTGTCTATTGGCATCTAATATTAATATACGCAGATAGACGAATGTCAATTATTTTGTTTTGAAATGTACCTACGTACAAATCGTGCATGATCACAGTGAATTCGAGCGGAAAATAGTGTCATTGCATTTTATTTGGGAAAATAAATTTCGACTCCGGTAAAGACGGATTCCGCATTTAGAATACTACCAAGATACTCTCGACTGGAGCTCAATATCCCTCGTGTAGCGATTTTATCTAACTACGGTCCAATTCGAACTGTGTACGCTTAATATTCTGACCCAATAAATGCAAGATTCGAAAGCGTGTAGGTACGTAAAGTAATTTGTCAAATTCAGTACACTTATACTAATACACTTATACTTATACTCGATTTTGTTGTTTGTTTAAACATAACAAAATCGAGTTTAATATGTATCGGAGTGAACCTGTAAAAGAAGTGAAGCTTTTGTAAATACCTTCTCAAACAGAAAAGATACGTTCTACAAATTAAATTCTTTGCCATAGGTTGTTTAAAAATCCTTTAATACGGTCAATACGACACAAATATTACGTCATAAATATTAGATGAATATGAAAGAAGGAGCTAAACATGTATAAACAAAAAGGTCTGCTATGACAACAGCCGACTTCTCAAGATCTCACATATTAAATAACTGCCACAAATATTTCTTAACGTACTTATTAAATTCCATCAAAGCCAACATAAGTAATTCCTCAAAATCTAGTTATTTGTGACTAATTCAACAGTTTTAGTATTCCATTTTCGAACCGTTGAGCCTCTGAGAGGAGTACAACCGGAAATTGCCTCGCGAACGCGACATTCTCTACGTCGGATTATTGTCAATTCGGTACGTCATTTCCGCTTTACGAAAACATCCTGTAATTATTCGGATATTGTCAAAACGTAATAGAGAGAGGGTTGTTAAAACGAATCACCTGCTGAATGTTAATCTGGTACGAATTATTTATCATGTTTTTGTTTAATTTTAACGAGTTTCTTTGAAATTGCATTAATCTGATGTTTTTTGGAGATGATTTCATGATAATTTCAGTTCAATACCATTCGTAGGATTAACAATGTTAAACAACATGTTAGGCTACGTTTCAAAAGGACATTCCAATATCACTTTACAGAATATCAAACCTCAAACACATGTCCCAAATCAAATCCAAGTGAATCTCACGGAATTTACAGATCACAGACCACATAGCTCTTACAAAATGATAATAGAAATTCAACGGTAAAATATCACCTATTCGACCAATTCGGATATTGCAATTGCGGTGCTCCGTCACCACAGGCGGAATGGAATCGGTTCGATGTCAACGCATTGCTCTCAGCCACACTATCAATTATCCTATTGCGATTAACCGAAATAGCCGTAATAACGACTATTAAAGCAATGATCTGGACCTAAATTTGAAAGGTTTTCAAATTAGTTTGATTTCTATGGTTAGTTTGTTGGTTTATCGGTTTTTGGTAATGGTGGAAAGTACGTCACTTTGTGCGTGATGTGATTTTTAATAGAAGTTTAAATTACAAGGGATTCACATAGACAAAACTATAATATCTTGATAGCATAAATCATTTAGCTTAGTTATTTTAGAACTAATCTGATTAAATAGGCGACCATATTTTAGTATGGACTCATTTAAGCAATCCTTCAATCTTTCTATCATACAAACATATTTACATTCATTTTATTGCTTTCCACATATATACAATATGTTAAAAAAAAAACCAGTCCGATCCGTGAGGGTATTATTAGGTATCAAGATTAGATACTATTTATGTAATCCTTTTTGGAGAATAAGTAAAAAAATACCCAGTTAAAAATTAAATAAAATGTACTAAAATGAGGAAAGGGGTCGCGAGCGACCGACATCTTTCCGGGTAGTGACGTCATAATAAAACAATTGACGATCGAACATACTTATGCTGAAGATGGTGTTCTCACGTTTTAAAAGTTTGTTAGAATAGGAAAACGATGGTAATTTGGGACAAAATATGAATTTTAAAATTCATTAATATGTTTACTTCTTCTTGTTTCTTATTTTATTTGGCAATATTATTGGTATACCTGTATGCCCCTTTCGTATCGGACAGGTTTTTTTCTTAACGTATTATATATGTCATAAGTCTGGATTCGATGTTTTTTGTTCTTAGAGTAAGTAAATAGCTTCCATGTCATACCTTCGTAATACATTATTATTCTGAAAGGCCCAAAGCAATAGAAACTGTAGCGCTATGAGTAAAAATCGCATCTGAGAACTACTAAAGGTTTAACAAGAAATCGGACTGAATAATCTTCAGTTTCGTCACGTACGTAACGTCAGACTATCCATCCATCTGCCTTAATTAAACACGCTCTTGTAATTCTTTCTTTTTTATATTTTTCTATAGGGAAAAGCAAGAAGTATTGGTACGAACAAATATTTTAAATGAATAGGTATATTTGTTTGTGATTATGTTTTGAGTGCTAAGCCATGTCTATAAGTTGTTTTCAAGAATCATCACGATTTGCCGATTTACAGCCTGCCGAACAAGCCGGATTCCAAAAAGGCTTTAGCACCGTAGACCACATACATACGCTACGGCAGGTTATACAGAAGACCGGAGAGTATAACCTGTATCTCTGTTTAGCGTTTGTGGACTACGAGAAAGCCTTCGATTCGATTGAGACTTGGGCTGTACTGCACTCTCTCCAACGGTGCCAAATCCTTCTGCAGCGAGGTGTGAGACAGGGAGACGTCATATCTCCGAAACTGTTCACCACTGCACTGGAGAATATCTTCAAGGTTCTGGACTGGAGAGGGCTAGGCATCAACTTCAATGGCGAGTACATCTCTCACCTTCGGTTTGCCAACGATATAGTGATCATGGCTGAGACCATGGAAGACCTCAGTACACAGTGGGATGACCTCACTAGATCTTCCGAAAGAGTGGGTCTTAAAATGAAAATGGACAAAACCAAAGCCATGTTGAATGCCCATGTAACACCCACTCCTACCAAGATCGGAGACCCTACACTCGAAGTTATAGACGATTATGTCTACCTGGGACAAAGGTCCAGTTAGGTAGGTCTAACTTCGAGAAAGAGGTCACTCGTCGAATCCGACTCGGCTGGGCAACGTTCGGAAAGTTGCGTGGTATCTTCTCGTCCAACTTACCGTAGTGTCTCGAGACAAAAGTCTATGACCAGTGTGTGTTGCCAGTTATTACCTACGGGACAGAAATGTGGTCGCTCACAATGGGCCTTGTCAGAAGGCTAAAAGTCACCCAAAAGGCAATGGAGGGGCTATGATCGGATTGTCCTTGCGTGATCAAATCAGAAATGAGGACATCCGCAAGAGAAACAACCGACGTAGTCCGAAGAAGTGCCAAACTTAAGAGGCAGTGGGCAGGGCACATTGCTCGAAGAACGGATGGCCGATGGGGCCGAAAAGTTCTGGAGTGGCGACCGCGAACCGGAAAACATTGCGTTGGAAGGCCTCCCACTAGGTGGACCGATGACCTGGTGAAGGTTGCGGGGATCCGCTAGATGCGAGTTGCACGGGACAGGTCAATATAGCGACACTTGGGGGAGACCTATGTCCAGCGGTGGATATCTTTCGGCTAAAATGATGATGATGATATCGCAAAAGATTCATCAGACTTTTTGGAGTTCGGTAAACGTAATTATACGGTTAACGTATTATTATTCTTCGAAGTTCATCAATAAAATATTTAAATGAAATACAGTCTATCTTTATAATAATATCTCTTAAGTAAACCCCTGTCGGATATAGTTTCAAAATGTAGCAAGTTGCAATAAAAATACCAACATAAACTTCTGTTTCATAAATTGGACACACTATGCAATACAAATGCCAAAATACGTGTGAATGTGCAAATATTTGTCTGAACTCATAACCCGCATGCCTTTTTGTACCGTGAAACAAAACTTTGACAAAGGGTACTCAATTAAAAAGCTTATGACGGAATGATATAGAATGTAGCCTATGCGGAAAGCTATACATGAATTGCTACGCGTGAATTGTTTAAATATTGCGTTCCATGCAATAGTCGCCCTTAGTCCTTTGTAGAGTATGAGGACATTGGGCAGTTGGGCTACGACCACTGCACTCACATTTATATTATGAATGTCATAGGTGCCTGCGTTGATTGAAAACTATGTCTAATCACTACATAGTATAAAACAAAGTCGCTTTCTCTGTCCCTATGTCCCTTTGTATGCTTAAATCTTTGAAACTACGCAACGGATTTTGATGCGGTTTTTTTTAATAGATAGAGTGATTCAAGAGGAAGGTTTATATGTATATATTGCACATGTGCGAAGCCGGGGCGGGTCGCTAGTTAAAAATAAAATGAACGACACCCTTTGAATAATTCGAAGAATAATGTGAATAATTCGAATAACCTACTGCAAATTTAAATTTGAATGATTTTAATCTAATTTCATATATTTTTTTTGGTCATTACAATAAAATTATAATTTGGTCTAGGAACTAACTTCATTGCGAAATGATTGTATTATTAGATTTATTTCTTCAGAAGAGCTTAAGAGAGGCTAAAGCTTTCAAGAAATTTGTTTTAGGCCTAATCTCTTTGAAAAGTTTACAGGGATACTAAAATCTGAGCCATATTTAAGTGCTGAGATAAATAAAAGATACAGTTATAAAATAATTTTGACATCGATATTCAACATGAAATTTAAATGTTTTAGTACTAGACGGTTGATTGGCTGCATTCGGAATGAATGATAATGAGGATGACATTTTTTTTAAGAAATATGAATATAATTCGTCGTGTGGTTAGCGCCTAACCTGGTGTCAGAGTTTTTATGCCGCCCATAGGACCCTGACTTGGCTTTTACATGCCGTCGCGAATTATTTCTCAGACATGCTGGTTTGGTTTCCTTACGAGGTTCTTTACCGAAGCAAGTGATTTGAAGTTATACAATACGCACCTGAATCCGAAAAATCAGAGGTGCGTGACTTAGGTTCGGATTCGAGACCAATCCCAACCAACCCGAGACGGTGGGACTTAGCAGTCCGACGGTCACACCACTAAGCCATCACTGCCATGCGAATATATTAATATAATGCTAGTGTTTTGAATATTTACGATTCTTAACACATACCTCCATACGAATACAATTACTCGAGTTATTATACAGTTCTAAAAATAATTCTAATCGAGTATCATAATATTAATTCGGCAATCAACGGTAAGCGATAAAGGCTGTAACAGACTGTCAATATTGACTGCGAAGAATAATGGCAATAATGTTTGCTGTCATTAACGGATCATTACTCACTTTGACGGTAAATTACAGCTGGCCTTGACCTTGTGATGGAGACGGGTTATATTTATCAAACTACCTTCTTATTATAGAAGATTATATAACAACTAAATAGTATACCAACATAAATTGCAAAATAAAACCTTGAATGAGGTGGTTTCTTGCCTAAAAATGTTTGATTATTTCTTAATCTTCATACAATTCACGTTTCGTTTTCCTTGAAGTCTCCATCTGTATTATGAGTTGTGAAAACCTCGTTCTTTATGCAGAATAAAGTGCATAAATGTGGCAGAAACAGTTTTTTCTTTGACATTATCACACATTGTGGATGCATCATTATGGCGTGTCCTTTGAGAAACTGTTCTACGCCAGCAAAGGGTTACATGTAGCATGTTCCTTTGAAGACGGCCATGCTGTAATTGTTGTTAAAATGTTTTCATAATGCTGGAGGTTTGAGACGTTAGACTTTTCAGTTTTTTTTTAAGATTCAAATGTCGTTTTACAACTTGAAGCCTCAAAGTGGTCGTAATGTGAAAATGGAAAGGGAGAAGTTGACCTGACAACAAAGGCTAAATTATTTATTTATTTACTTACGTTTCAGTGAGACTACCTGATGAACGATGTCAAAAAAAAACATAAACATTGAGTAGGTACTTAATGTATTTGTTTTTATTATTGAAATTGCAATTTGTTTATTATAAACACTCGATTTTAAATTATCACCTATACATTTCATAAGGTTCAAAGTCGATAGCTTCAAAATGTCGCGTGTGAAAGCACAATGTTTATCAACGAATCGGCAAACTAATTGTCATAGCGTGATCGTATCGCGGCCTGTAGCTGAAATATTATTCAACTGGTACATAACTGCACCACTAATAATAAGTTATAAACTTGCTGTAAAATTACTGATTGAAAATTATTGTACTAACCGGTATATGAAATTGTATGATGACATGAAATTGTGATTACGGTTTATAGATTTACCGATCATGGGTTCGAACCCATTATTGTAACAAAGTAATGCTCCTGGCATTACTTTGTGTAATTAATTGCTCACAAATCGTTGCATTGCAGCCCTCTCAATACGTTCGGTACATTATAGGCTACCTATGCTGTGAAATTGTGCGTCAGATTTTTTCTGTTTTGTTACGTGTTTAAAAGTGAGGAGAGGAGATGAGGAAATAACGAACAGTTATTGTCGTAGTTCCTTTGATCTCAACACTAACGTAAAAATTCTTTGTCGGAAAACAACGTATCGGGTTGCTCAATGCTCAGTTGCAAAATGGCGTTTAAAAGTGCCTTGGGTCGGAGACCTGAGGCAAAGAGTGGTTTTTTTGTAATAACCGGTGTTTTTTTTTCAAGAAAAAAACGTGAATGGTTCTGTTAAAAACCTGGATATTGTGTTAAATTAGCTTGCGCCCGCGGCTTCGCCCGAGTGGAGTTCGGGAATTATCTCATGGGATGATAAAGAGTATCCTCTGTGGTAATCCTGATTATAAACTATCTGTGTGCCAAATTTCATCCAAATCCGTTCAGTAGTTTTTTTGTAAAAGAGTAACAAACATCCATAAATACACCCTCATAAACTTTTTCATTAATAATAGTAGTAAGATTACAAATATGGTTCTCTCGGAGCTGTTCGCCATGCAGGACGTCCGTTCGTTACAGTGTCTCTTGTCGCTCAGAATATATAGCGCTACGTAGGTAGCTAGATACCGCTACCATAGGTAAACAGACCCTCAAAAACTCATCAGCGAAATTAATCAAAAATGTTTCAAAAACACGATCAAACACAATATGTTGTTCCCCTTTCGATGGCAAAAACAAACATAGTACGAACAAATACGCGCGTTCGTTACACGTACGTGTGGAAGGGCGTTTTTAATTTTTTCCCTTGTAACAATAACATTCTACGGGCGCTCCCCTTAATGAATGTGAGGAGAGTCGGGTAAATTTAGCATCGTAACGAAGTATTGTTTTAACTTACAGCGTATTGGTGTGTTTTCATTCGTACTTTCTGTTCTTATTTTTTTTTTGCTTTTTTTTTCTTTTTGTTTTTGTGAAGAGTGTGAATGTCTGCTGTAAGTTTATTTAATTAACGTTCTTTTACCTGTGACCAAAAAAAAATTGAAAAGTTGTGATTATTCCTCACGTAATTCCTCACCTTCCTCACGTTTTTTAGGACGACGTAACCTACGGTTACGTTGATATTTTTTGGGTTTCAATATCCTACACTTAGGACCAGATACTCATTGCGTAACAAGTTAACAAAGAACACATGTTTGAATAAACCCATCTGCCAACCTAATAAACTAAACACGCAAACTGAGCCCAAATCGTATTACAAAAACCACCTTCCTATTTCCCAGTTCGAGGTAAATTTCAGCTGTATAAAAAGAAAGAAAAAACCAACAACAAACAAAAAATATAAACAACTGGGACACAAAATTTCCTAGCGTTGAATCTGCTTACTCATAATTACCAGAGTTTTTTAAATACGAAAAATAAAAACATGCTCGTATAAAGTAGGACGACGGATCTAAGACCTCTGAAAAACGAGCCAACATTATTTATTCGAGGCCCTCTTTCGGTTTTAATTCGGATTTATGTATATAAATTAAAGAAAGAGGCTTATATCCTCGGGCTTGTGACGTGGTCTTGTACTACCTTTGCTTCGCGAAACAAGTGCGTTTGAAAAGCGAGCCAGTGGAAATGTTTAAAAAGAACTTTAACCACGCTTGCTACGTGTTAACAGTTCATGTTTTCATTATAATGAAGCACACAACGATGAATACAATTACTCATACTAACTATCTCCTTTTCAGACACCTATGTTCAACGCTTGCCAACACAAGTTTTAATATCTTAGCCTAGTTTCAAACGAGAAAATCGCTTTCTGATAAGTATAAAGAAGGTACTTTATAATAAAATTCTTTAGTCATATCAAACCAGTCTGAAACTCTAAATGAACTGAATAACAAAAAAACCTAAAGCGATGACCAAAAAAAAAGCAATATGCATCATGAATATTCAAATGCCGAATCTAAAAATTAATGTGTCAATAATGATTAGGAAACCTCTGCCAGGAAAGTGGAAAAACATTTTTGTACTCTATGTTATGTAGATGGAAAAACCATGTCGAATGCGATTTCGAATCTCAAAATCTCGTTACGGATATCGCGGCAGGTCGAACGGAAATAGGTGAAAAAGGCCAGTGATACTTTATGACTAAAAGTACATTTCAAAAGTACGACAGCACAATGCGAGATTTTAGAATTCATTCTAAAATCGAATTCTGGAATATGACTCGCGAGGTTTGCTTACGTATTTATTTCAATTTTAGAAAGCTATCGTTTATTCACCAATGGGACATAAACAGAAGTGTAGGTACTTAAGTACTTATGTTGCGTCAAAGGACGATCCCCAAAGGCTAGGCAACGTGGAGTATTTTGATGTCAATCTGATGTTTGCGCACAGTGTAATAAAGAGAACGATCGATTTACTGCAAATCAGTTGCGTGGATCCTCTGTCGCGTCGCTTAGTTCGTGTGAAAGGATATGGCGTATCAATGAAACCGTTGAATCCCTACGTCCGTCAATTTTCGTTGAACTGACGTCAGTCGAGGCACCCTAGGCAATCGTCATAGAGTGGCGATCCGCTTATCGTTTGTGGCTTTAATGCACAGAGGATATCGTCTCTATTCATTCCACACGTCAAAGCTCAATGCTTGTTAATATCTAAGTTACGACCGTGGAACTAATAAGTACTAAGTGCGATGTTTTAGAGGTCGTACCTATCAAATGAAAAAAAAATAACATTAAAGTTGTAAAAATGTCAATAAATCTGATCAAACTACTTTTTAATTTTTCCAAGTCAATATTCAAAGTTATTGTTTTTTTAACGATATTAGAATATTTGTGCGCTCTATACACTTTGTCGTCGCATTTAAATAACACTCATTCATGCTTTGAAAGTTATAGTTAGTTTATTTTTTTAGCAAATACTCATTTCATTGAGTAAATGAAATGAAATTTGGAACTTTCAAACTTATAAGTTTAATTAATATAATGTTTAAATGTGAAAGTTCCTAATGATCTATGTAAGTCATATTAGATAAATAATAATAGACACTCTGCAATATTGATTTTAAGTTATCTTGCTGCGCCCTAACAGAGTCATGTACTCACTAGTTTAAGCTTATCGTGTAAAATTGGTTGTGTACATTGTGCATTAATTATAACATATTTTTTTTAAATTATTTTTATCTCATTTAAGATTACAATATAATAAGAAAAGCCAGAGATGTCTGCTTGTCCTTATCTTTGATTGGTTCTAAGTGAAGGACACTTTGCCCATCAAAAGAAACCAGGGCCTAAGTAATGCCTAAGTATAAGAGGGTAGTTGGAAAGTGTCGTAGTTTAGACAACTTTTATAGATTACCTACTCGAGATACCAACTCGTTCAAACTTTCACCTCTGTAAATATTCCAATTAAGATAAACTTTTTAAATAGCAATGCCATCAGTAATAATTATATTTTAATGTTTTTATATGTTTTTCATTTTAAGGAATGTTTAAAAATGTATTAGATTTGTATAGAAATAAATAAAGAAAATATTAATTTAAATATTTTAGTCTAGCTTTCCTTCTAAAACTATTAAAATAAAAACAAATGAAAACCTAATGCTTCAACTATAAGCTCGTATCTATTTCTCAATAGTTATTTCAAATACTATAATATTGCGAACACGCTGTATTTGTAAAAGGTTTTTTAATGTCTCGAATAATATCGGTCATTTGCAAGCTACATTGCCGTTGTGAATTCGCAAATGGTTTGATGCCTCGTTTGATAAATTTCCTCCATTAGGACTGAATTAAAAAACTTCACCGCTCGTAAAGTAGACTGAGAAAGTACTTTCTTCGCATCATCGTTTTTCTGTGAGTGGAAAATGATGTCTTCATTAGCTCTCACTTGACTTTATGTTATTTAGGTGTAGTTCCAAGTATGCTGTAGTGCCTTCCACAAAAGTTCCCCGGTATAATATCCTCGTGGATCCAGTTACTCTCAAAAGTTTTCCAATTTGAGAACCGCGTAGTTTTTATAATTTAGGACAGCGGGAGTTAAAATATGTTAAGCGCAGCTGAAAATACGCATGTGTTTGTTTTCATTAGTATTCCCAATGGTAATAAGGGGTGAAACGAGGGAGAGCCGACGTTCGGCTAATATAAAATATGCCCTGAACCGCACCTGTACATTGTGGCGTTTTGCGTTCAGCTTATTCAAACTGTGTACGATTCGCGTGAATAAACCTTTTATCGCGCAATTTTTAATGTAGAAATCTTCTGTCGGGCAGACTGGAAGTCGCAATATTCGTCTGATCGATCCAGTTCCGCTATAAAATGCCGGGCGATGCAGTGACTCCTTTGTGAATCGTAGTTATTGAGCTCGATACAATGTCGGCACGATCTGTTCTCACTTTGTATGACGTTGCTGTTCCTTAGAATCGTAATAAAATTTTGCGCATCGTTTCCTACCTCTGTCATTTCTTCATTTTGTTGCGACATATTGGTTTTCCGTTATTTCTCGATGTTGTTTTGTTCGCTATTTCGAGATCGTCTGTCATCCGATGTTCTGTTATGTTGATATTGAATTTCGCTTTCGTGGGTTAGTGTTTCCCATCTTTATTGTTACGTTTTACTATAATCGTTTACGATTATACGACTTTTTCTGTAGATGAGTCACTCCTTGTCAATTTAGTTTAAGAATCTCAATATATTGTACGACTATTTTATGTAAGGTGTATAAAAAATATGAAATATTAAAAATTATTTCCGTTTAATAACATTCAAAGCATTAAATTTTTTGGAAATAAATTCAACCTTACAATCATTACACGCATCAATCGCAACACATCTATCAGTATGCAACCTGAGTACTGAAGGATTTACGTATAAAATGTGCACGTTGAAAATATTATTCAATCAATTTACCCGAACGGATATCAATGTGAAATCATGTAGATAAACGGAATGGAGGGTTCTGCATCCTGATCCCACGCCTGGTTACTTAAAATCGCATGTATAATTTAAAAGGAGTGGCTGACACACCACATTTACTATGTGGAGGGCAGGGAGATCGTACGTCCCCGATAACGCAGATAAAACGGGGAAGCTGGGCTCTACGGATTTATCACCGGCTCCCAGATTTATTCATTTGTAATTGTACCCACTTGTGGAATTTCCCTTATACCTACATGTAAAACGATTTTGAACTTACTCTTAGCTTTTTTTTAGGAATATAACGATTAAGTGTTTAAGGACTTATGTAGCTGAATATTTAATTTAATTATTCCTTTTTTTAATGAGAATATTAAATGAAACTTTGTTTACAATAATACCAGTAAATACCACCACCAAAGCAAAACTATTTTAATATCAAAAATGTTTGTACTTTTTTCACAAAAAGCACAAGATCCCTTTTGAAAACTTCCATAATAATATTAGTAAGTACTTTTTTTCGTTCAAGCCCGTCTGTTTTTCTAATTACTTAAATCTACCTACATATATAAAAGTGTTTTGTAGATGACATTTGAAAGGGAGTGATGGTCGTACCATATAGGGGTGCTTTCAAAGATCAAAGCTAAAGTAGAATGGATCTTTAGAAGTAATGCGGTGAGATAAAATGTGCCTTCTGGCTTCAAATCGACCCTTATCTATCTCTCTTTAGAGTATCACTTTAATGTTGTGTGCTACAATAATACAAGTAGGTATACCTCAAACAAACCAAAATGTTTTACGAGTATTTTTAAATGTGTGGTTATTTTTGTAATTTGAGTTGCGAAAACAGCGTAAATAGCTTGTTCACTTGTTTGCCAAGAAGCTGTCTTCGGAGACACCCAGTAACGAGTCAGTGACACCCACTGTGCCAGTGACTCGTGCAGATAATTGTTGTGACAGGAGTATTATCGTTTCAGTGATCGCTTGGTTTGGGAATGGCCACGGGATTTCGGTATTCCAAAATGCATTATCGTAATGGACCGTTGGACGTCCTTTGTCCGCCCCGCATGCCCCAAATCGATTCACAATGTACCTACTTGGACGCCGACTACGCCTGCCTCAGTAACCGAACATTACAGCACATCAGCTCTTACATTTATTCGAATTGGCATATTTGAACAAGTTCTTGTACTAAAAGTAATACAAGAAAAAGTTTGAACGTAACTTACGTGGAGACGACGAACGAAGAATTTTCTTTCCACTTATTATACATTTATTTTCACATATCTGAGTTGAAACGCATATAAAATTTGAAGTTGGTTTTGTTTGTGAACTAAACTTTTTGAGTTTTGAAATGACTATTCTTAGAAGGATTTGAAAACTATGAGCAACTATCTATAACGCCACTGAACGCCATCAAAATGTGTTTAAACTCTTGTCAATCTACGTCTAAATGTTTATCATATCGAATCATGTCGAAAAAGAACCTATTTGTAAACATTGTAAAAAATATGATGTAAACATTCTTCTGCATAAATAACCGTCACAGGATGGTCGTCGTTCCAAGTGGATTTAACCGAAGAAATCTTAAGTTTTTTCTGCGGAACAATATTCAGTGTACATTCTCTCCGTTGGAGATTGCCAATGAGGTTACGATAAGGCGAGCTCGGCGCGTGAGTCTGCATATTTTTCTTGCTACGTTTTCAATTTAATCCGTATAATCTCAATGTGGGGTTGTTATCAAACAATTTCTCCCTTATTTGATGGAGAATTTTTTAATAATAATAATTTCGTTTTCGCAAAAATGCAAAGCAGGCTGGTGATAATGTTGGGAAGTTATCTTTTTAAATTGGAAAGTGTTTCAAGCTTTTTCTTTACATTTATTTTCAGATAAGTGCCTTTTGCAGGCTAGATAAGCAGTCGCTCCATGTAAAACACTGGTATTCAGCTGAATCCGGTTAGAAGCGGACCCCAACATAAAATGGGAAAAGGCTAAGCAGATGATGATAAGTGCCTTTTTCACTTACATTATAAAGTAGATAGATAAATAGAAGAATCTTTACTGTACCTCAATATAAAGGGCAGTACAATAGGCGTTGCTAAAAGCCAATCATTGGATGAACAAGCATAGGTGGCGGAAAAGATTACCAACAATTTCCGCTGCGTGGTGTACTTTATAAAAACTACCTACTTTAATTTTTTTTTATATACTTTTGCAACAGGAATAACTACAATGCTTCACTTATGTAGTAAGGAACCTACATGTGGGTTTGTTAACCATCATAATTATGAAGCTTTCTGTTACTGCACCATATTATACAACATTATTTTTAGTATATGCGAAACCTGATACACGTGTCTAGTATTTTTATGTAAAGAATCTATGTACAAAAATTCAAAACTGTATCATGAAAAATGACAAAGTTATAAGCTTGTTCTGTAACCTAGTTATCCGCACAAAATCGTGGTCACCACGCAGCGCGGGCCTCCAGCGTCGTCTTGAGCTCATTGATAATAATAATTTGGCAGTAGGTACCTATATTATTGAGATAGGTACTTAAAGTCGCTCGGTGTCCAACTTTTAACTGTTTTAAATATTTTTGGGAAAAAATATAACATGGTTTATAAATTATTGGAATCGATTCAGTTACTTATTCTGAACAAACTATATTCAGGTTTCACATATACTAAAAATAATGTTGTATACCACAGCGTACCGGTACTAATTAGTATCGGTACAAAATCCAAATAAGCAGACACCTGCAAAACCAGTACCTACCGTTATTTATCCGAAATCGTAATACGTCTAAGTGCAAAAACGAAACGCACAAGGGCATGGCTTGGAAACTCGCTTAATCCCCCAAATCCTTTAATGGACGTTCGGGAATGTTGTCTAAAAGGTGTGACCGGTCACAGTACCGAATTTACAGAATGACTACGTGATAATTATCTAATTATTAGCACTATATGAGGTAAATGTTATTCGTTCTAAACTTCACATAATTTACGGGTATCAAAGACAAAATCATGATGAATTATGACTAAGTAATTATAGTTTTCAAGTAGTAAATTATATACACAAAAACTAGTAGAATTTATTAATATTTTAAATATTTTATGTTTCGTTTCATACCATATTCTGAAATCGACACTTCCTGTTACATCTGTGAAGTTCTGTACTAATTGACCCTGTATATTATTACCTAAACAATTTACGGTCCTGACAAACTACTGCGAGGAACAGTCCTACCTAGTTCAATTAGTAAGCATTCATGTCTTCTATTCGATTACCCGGAAGCCTAACAAATGAGCCAACACATCACTGTCTGGTTCTTTCCGCAAACTAAAAATATTACAAGCATCACTCTTCTCTATTTCTCTCTAAAATGCATTTCGGCGTTCTTACTTGTAGCCATTTATATTAATAAAGAAACAATAGCTTTAACTTGAAAATAGTTTTGAGTCATTAATTCAAATCAATGGAATCTATTAATTTCATCAGATAAATATTCCAATTGATCAAGATAATTGATTTTATGTCTCGTTTCTACATTTCTTATTCGTTACGAAGTCAAGTGAAGCAGAAAATGGCATTCCGCAATCATCAACTTGGTACAAATACCGCGCTCGTTGGAAAAAGACTCGTAAGCGGAAACAAAGACGTCCATTTTGCAATTTTAATGTAGCATTATTGGTGAGGAGCGATCAAAAGAACGTTTCCCTCAAAAAGTTGACTCCGCGCTCCTCCACATTTGACGATGCAGTACTTTTATCTTAGCTGCACTCCCACCGGAGCGTAAATCTTTTGCTCTCTGATTTTTTTACAGACGAATGGAAAATTTAATTTGGCTTCCATTTTGGGGAGCACCTGATTTTAGGGGACTACGATTCATACCTCAATAAACTATGAGCAACAAGGTTTGGATGTTCTGAAATGTTTTTAAAGTTCAATTTAATTTTGAAAATGAAACGTGATAAAATTTTTGAGTAAATGATGAACAAGGATGCCAGTCGTATATTTTACGAGTTTACTCAGAGCAAAGCGTGTCAGAAAATCTACCCTGACATAATAAACGTGATAAAAATAATATATATGCTAGGTCAGGTCCACAAGAGAGTTATTAACTCACTACTAATTTGGACACCATTCATTCAGGCTCAACCCGGCGCTGCAGTGAGTCGATACTAAATGAAAAATAGTGCATTGAATTGAATCGTTTTGAATGCAATGTGTATGAATTTTAAACTGTCTGCATACCGATGAAGCAGACATGTTGTGATTGAAAAACTGATTTAGATCAAGCGTTAATCCAAAGTGTTTTTTGTTATTTCAGCGTTTAGGTATTACCTAATATATCAATACACCGTGAGACCAAATCCAAAATATTCCAAGATTTTTAAACTAACTGCTATTTTTACTTGAAGTCTTTGTTACCTTCGTTTCAACACATAAAACGTGACGAAATATTAACTTTATATAAATTCAGCAATATGTCGCCTATGATGAAAATGGCACAACTTAAAAAAAGAAACAATAGTTGTATGGAATAATCGCCTAGATCAGCGGAAAGTATGTGTATCGCTAACATATTCGGGCTCACGTACCGCCGTTATCAGAGGGCCACAGTCGACCGCGACGTAGTCCTGCTACCCCCACTCCTTCGCAATTGTTTATTTCTAAGGATAATCTTTACAAACGCCCCGCTTAGTGTAAATAAATAAAAGTAATGACAACCCTCCCGAACAAATATACACAACGAATTAAAAGACATTTGATTTTTTCATTTTAAATACGAGTCAAATACTCCAACGATCATGTTTTTTTTTCTTTTTTTGATTTGAAATTCTACCTGAATGCTTGGAAAAAAAAGATAAATATTAAACAGCATAGTGGCCAGTCATTTTGTGCGTAAAGTGTAAAGTCTATATGCGAATGGTTTATTGTGGTAGATTGTGGCACACAACGATGCGATGGGAATCGCAATTTCACCACTCCGCTACAAGGACGCTAGGGTTTTTTTTAATCCAGCAGATTGTTGCATATGGCTTCCATTCTGACAAAAGTTTGCCAGTTATTGAATCGTTATTGATAGTTTGAATGTTTTTGCTATTTATGGCAAGACAATATAAAGGGTGTAAATAGACCCTTAACATAGCCGAAAGGCACTTGTTCTCCCCATCTTTGCGATCATTTTTTTGTTCTAGACCATACCTGAGAACCTTCTAGTTATTGGGGGTTAAAGTTTCAATTTTTTCACAAGTTTTTTTTAAAATACATGTTTTTAATGTATTTTTTTTACTTTACACACCTCCACGACCCCCGTACTATACAATCCATCAGCTTTCCATCGAGTCCTACCGTAAAACATGATTTTTCGCCCCAAAAATAAATTCGATTCCCAGCAATAATTTTTGCATAAAGTTACTTAGTTTTATGTACATAATGCTTAGCTGACGGCTATGTGAAGGGTCTGTTTACTCCTTGTATTGTTGTGACTAATAATATTAAGCAGATTATGGACGGTAAAGTGCCTGAAGAGACTGCTAAGGCCTCGATCAAAAGAAAGGAAGGCGATATATTAATTTTTTATCACACTTTAATATATGAAGGCGCACGTGTAGCTTATGCATGATAGCCCTAAAGTGTTTTATATCCGTATCATTATGTAAAGTAGGGCCTAAAACAACTCTTCGTGCGAATTTTATGCTCGCTATCAGTTTAAACCGTAATTTAAAGGAGTTTATTTGGCTATACCTACGAGGCTAGATATTTTTAACTAGACCAAGTTTGGGAGGAGATATTATTATTATTAGTGTTATAGTGTTTCTCTTTTAGACTTGTGTTTATCACTACTTATGGAGTTTTCTAGTTGTTTTGAAATACGGAGTTAGCTAAATTTTGATATCTTTATCACTGAGGGTTCTTAATGACAAATCGCCAAATCTAGTATAGATAAGCTGTCACAGAAGGCTTACAGAGCCTTCTGTAAAATCTACCACAGTCTGTTATTCTTTGGTAAGACGTGGACATTGGTGTGGATTACATATTTGTGATCTTTAGCTTTTAAGGATTTTTTTTATTTTCTGTAGCATGTAACTATTTTATGTCCCTAATAAATAAAATAAAATAATAATCGAATAAAATTAATATTTTTGATTAAAATTAATTAATAAAAATTAAATTATTAATAATTAATTTAATACTGATTGAAAGAAGTACTCCTGGACACAGGAGGAGGTTCTTCTCTCTGGAGCCCTGACCCTTTTCCCAATACCGGCGGTTTTTTATATTGTTTTTTCTAAGGAATATTTGAAAATGTAATTGATTTGTAAAGATATAATTTTTTTTAATAAATATAGTTGATAACTTTACTTGTATTATTTAAAAAAAATGTGTAGTATTAGCAGTACACCACTGACCCTCTTTTTATTTTATCATGCAGTCTACCCAAAGGTTGTCTAGAAGATATCGCTATCAGTAATAAGACTGCCATTGTAACCATAGAATTAGTAATATTGTAAAACAGTTTTGGTACAATAAAGTATATTCTATTCTATTCTACCTCCGTCACCATGGTAACCTGGCATGAACATAACGTTTGAACATCGAAATAAGAGGCTCGGACAAGCACCCTGATTATCTTTCTGTTAACACCATCGGCATCCCTTCTAATTATATATCACTGCCTAATTAAAAAGGGTTGCGAAACACGGATTACAACAAAAGCTTTATCATAAAACGGTTTACGGAAATAGTAATTAGCTGGTTTCCTTGGATGGAGTTTAATCAGGACGGCGGGATTCCCAATAGAGATAAATAATTTACCGGCAAAAAGTACAGTGTTTGATCGTGATTTTTATTATGCGATTAACAGCGCAGGTACCACGTGTTTACACGTGTATTTTTTTTGTAACATGGTTAAAAAAACTGAGGAGGCCGATCTTTAGTTTAAGCCGTGCTTGCCTAGGTTGGTCTGTGGATGGGTGACCGCCCATTACATACCGAGTTCCCTCCATGCCTCGGAAAGCACGTTAAGCCGTTGGTCCCGGCTGCCATTTGTAGATCTTTGACAGTCGTTAGGTAGTCAGAGGCCCAAAAAGTTTGACAACCAGTCTTACCAAGGGGTATCGTATTGCCCAGTACTAACTGGGTTGTGAGGTCAGATAGGCAGTCGCTCCATGTAAAATACTGGTATTCAGCTGCATCCAGTTAGACTGGAAGCCGACCCCAATATAGTTGGGAAAAGGCTAAAGGCTGATGATGGTTAAAAAAACTTTAATTTTATTGCAACTAAAACGATTTATTTTAAATGATTAAATTAAATATGAAAAAGATTTTATATTTGAGATGGTTCTAACCAAGTCTCACTCTCTCTTTGACAACTTTTTGGTTTAAAAGAGTGGTAATGGAGTTTCTTATCCATTCTTCTCCATAGAGATCTACGCTTTGGAATGGGCAACAACAGTACTTTCACAAGTTATTATGCCCTGTGATTGGGACTGTAGCTTCGCTTTCTTTGTTTTTGTGACATTCAAAAGTGCAAGTTATGGTCTAATTGAAATAAATGCTTTGTGTTTGAGTTTTCCTAACTCTTATCAAAGTCTTCACTGCAAACTATGTTTTTTTTTTCAATTAAGTAACTTAAAACAAATTCGCATTAAAGCTCTTAAAAAGTTTAGCTTTCCTAGCTCTTAGTTGCACTTAATCAGCACAAAAGGTAGACAGCATTATGCCCCAGTTAACTTGGCGGCTTACCGGTACAAGTGTTGGACGTTGGCGGGACTACTTAACTCTTGACTCAAAGTACTTTGTATTTTAGATTGAACTGTAAGCCTATCACAAGAACTAAAGACATTGTAAGCGTCGGCACAGTAGTGAGTCTTGTATTTTACATCCGCAGCCACCCATCATGCAAACGGTGACCCGATTAATAATTTAGAACTTTCCAGGCTTCAGACTAGTGACCGACGACTTGGCACTATATCCGATCCACTTTTCCGATTCATAAATACCGATAACAGCACTTTAAATGACAGTCTTTATGTAACGGTGCCCCATGATTTCAATTCAGACGATTTATCTGCTCAGTTCTCGCATTATTCCGGTAACCGCAGCGCGTTTGCCTCGATCCCAATATCGAAATTCGAAAAAGGGACACGCTTAAAAAAATAAAAAAGAGCGACACGTACATAAATTAGTAGCCAAAAAATGGCTTCTCCGCATAACGTGAGATATGGCCAATATAACGGGCATGATGTACGCTGGATGGGAGTCGCGCGGTCAATATTGATACGCCTTTATGACCCATTTACCTTTTCGGTTGGCGCGTAGCGCGACCCAGGCACCGGCGGAATTCCGCCAGAGCGCCGTTTCAAAATTCACGCGGCTTTTCAAAAGCGCTAACTTGTTTACAATGCTGTGACCGGCGACAGTACAGTTTGTACCAGTCTTTTAGAATATGCTACGAGGTGTGCTACGAGCTACGCGAGCCGCGTCTACGAGAGCGTAGCACGCGCGTAGGCCTACGTTTACTTTTCCAGTTAGTAACATTCAAACAGGGCCGAATTTTCCTTAGTTTCGTCAGTTTGTAACGCAATGTATGGCATGAAAGTACACAAAAACTAAACCTAACTGGAAAAGAAAATATAATTATGATCCTAGTAAACCTTAACATACAAGTTTACTTCTCAAAATGTGAACAAAGAACATTAGGAAGCTTTTACTGGCTTACTTTAAATAGGAGTTTGCGTACGTCGTACTGAAAACAGAGTGAACATTAACTGGCTGGTTTACTTCATCACTCGTCTTGACGTCCGCGAACTATTCTGAAATCGTTCAACACTTGCAATCTCAGACTGTGGGGCTATGAAGTATCAACTACTTCTCGTTATTCATTCTCATAATTTTTATACTGTTGATATGTTAGCCTGTAAGTGGTGTGATGTGGTTTGTTTTTTATTTATCTTCTTTTTTGGTATAAAATACGTTTTTGTGCCAATAAATTAAACAGCGGTAATTTTTTTATAATTTTCCCATATCTTCCCGTGGGTGTCGTAAGAGGCGACTAAGGGACTTACCAGAGAATGGGCAGCAGCGTTCTCTGATTCTACAACAACCATACTGCGATCGCCAACCCGCCTGCCAAGCGTGGCGATTATGGCAAAACCCCCCTTCTTGGGGGAGGCCTATGTCCAGCAGTGGACTTTTCGGCTGAAATGATGATGATGATGATGAATTTTTTTATTGTTTTGATATTAGCGTACCGTTTTCATTATAAGCTTATTTCGTTGATCATAGCCTAGCCTTTTACGAAGTGTATTGGGTTCGGCGTCCAGTCAGAAACGTCTGCTTTTATAGGCTTATTTGAATATTGGCTCTTTATATTGTATTATTCGCGTTCCATTAAAATATCAATTACTGGCCTTGTTACTTATATTTTCAGTAAATAAGTTTATTATTATAAGTTCTTTGATAACGCCAAATTGACTACGATGTGGGTGGCATGTGAAAACGTATTTGACGTCAGACCTACAAAGGCCTGTTACTAAAAAAAAAACTGAAATCTTTTAATTACACTATATGGTATAGTATGGGTATTTTCTGTGTTAATGTTAAGAAGTTGTGAGCTATTTTGGCCTTTTACTAATTGCTAACTATTAACGTTAGTTATTTTGATCGTATCAAAAGGTGTATAATTTTGTTTTATGTTTTTTTTTAATCCATGGTTTTCTACATTTTTTTTACCTTTTATATGTCACTTTAGTAAGTCTGCTAGACAATGATTTTATTTCCAGTTCTAATCAAATAAGCATTTTAAATATGAAAATTAACCCTATCACTGCTCACGGAAAAAAACGTTAAAAATAAATACTACCGGCTTCCTCGCTCACTTTGCAGCCCGTTCCTTCAAACTGAAGAAGAACGATAGAACTTTCAAGCAGTATTGAATAGTCGGAGAATTTAAACTCTTCCGACTACATTTCGACCGAGGACAAGCGTCTTGGAAAACTATCGATTATACACTTAAAACAACCCTTATTTTAGCATACGAATCTCGTTTATTTTAGAGTTAAGCTGATATGTTAAATAAGATATGTGTATTTAGAATTCAGTATCACCGAGAACACAAGATTATTGTGAATTTTAATCTGTATATGGCCTTAAAAATGTAAAGTCTTCCAAGTTCGAAATTGTCTAATTTTCTGACAACCAAAAAAAAAATCTGTAAAGATTAGCTAAGGCTTATTGTAGGTAGGGTACTTTGAATGGTAAATGGTCAACATTCAAAACTCTAAAAAAGGACAAAAGTTGCTAGTTAAAGGATAAAAAAGACCTCATGTACAGTTGATATTTAATTTTCTATTTTAAACTGAGTTAATCACACGTTTCGCCATACAATTTCTTGTTATGTAATTTATCATGGATATTAAAATAGTATACTATTATTATTTCCTTTATTTATTTTCTTTACAAATTTTTAGATATTTCTTAAAAAAAAAAACAAATAAAAACATTTAAAAATTTAAAAAAAATTGTAGTCCGCCGGTGTCGGGAGCAGAGTCCATGCTACCGGTCACGGTCATTAGGGCTATTATTATTTATTCATAAAGGCACAAATCCCAATTTAAACACTACACACACTCACATACACATGCACATACACGCACAACATATGCAAAAAACATACATATATTGCATATATAAATATGCCACATATGTACATTTATGATGTGTGACGAGCTGTCTATGCTGTTAAAGGCGTTCACGTAATAAATAATGCTCGGGTATGGCTGCCGATCTTCCAGACATTTACATACTAAATTTATGAGATACGTAATTTATTGCTAGTAGAAATTTTAGTAGATTAGTTGGAGCTAAGTAATAAGTAAGCAACAATCTAGTGTAGTCAGTGTGTCAGTCGACTGATAATAAAGTGAAAGTTTATATAATCCTACAATTTGATATATCTTTTTGTAAAACATGTAAAAGATCAAAACCGCACCAGAAAATAAAATAGTGAGCCGAACATTGTAAAAGCCACAGTATAAAATCGTTTTGTGTTGATTGCGCATTGATTGTGCAACTGTCGAACCATTCGATGCACTTTCAAGAACTTTTTGCGGACGTGTGGTGTGCCAGAATGCGTTGCTTTTTACCACCCGTAGTCAGTTCCCGTTTCGTTAAAACTGATATTTGATTGTCTCACAAAAACTTAATACGAATTCGTTTTCGCTCGATTGAATAACACATTTTTACTCGTAAACACATATAATCTCGCGTAATGGAACACATTCAATAAAGTAAGTAGATTATAATGAGTGAATAGCGCAGTTGTAATCCGATTTAGCAAGTAGGGCGAATAAAGCTAACTGCCTGATCTCATTAATAGACCAAGTTTTGAAAAGATCGGAGTCAAGTCGATTACTAGTGATATGATAACGAGTTGAACTAGTCAAAGAGATAAAGAAAAGCTAGTGATTTCCCCCTGTTTCATATCGAAAGCGCAGTAAATTGTTTTCTTTGGATAAATGTCAGAGTGACCGAATTAGGGGTATTTTAGTAAGAGCAGACCCTTGTGAAGGTGTCGACTCATAAAATAAATTGAAATGCTTCGTCGATCAAGATTCGCGACAGGACGCAGCGGCCGCTCCGAGCTCAACGATAAATCAACTCACCGCTTTTATGTATAAAAAAGGAAAAAAGACCGGGAAAGTCGTTTATTTGTTTCCAAACTATATTCGAACGGTTCCCAAGCTTCGATACTTTAATAAAAATCTTGCTGTGGAATTGAAATTTCACATTTCGTCGCACTGGCCTCGGTGGAGAAAGCGAGGTTCGGTATACGGACACTGGGGAAAAATGGATAACTGCTAAACTTTTCGCGTTTCCAGCTTTAATTAGGTAGAAAATGTTCTCTCAGCTGAAATGTGTAAGTAGGGCGTTACTTACGAGAAATTCATGTTATAGGATTCTGATTGGTTTAGCGATGCTTGTACCTTTTATTTGTCATTATTCTATGCCGTATTCTTTGTCAAAGGTTTTGCCATTATGTCCTTTAAACAAAACATCCTTTGATGTCTATGTAAAACTGTGGGATCCCTTACGCATTCACACAAAACTAATTCTCGAATAAACTCAATGATTGTCGCTTGATCCGAATAAGTGGTTTACGGCTAACAAAGAGGAACCCTAATAAAGGTCGTGATTGACCACCAAACTGAGCCCGGATCATCGGCCCTTATTGCGTGATGTTCCGTACTGGGAAATTCAGGATTATTATTACTTTTTCCTTCGTATTTATCGGAAGTTCTACTTCTACTCCGTTCTTTTTTGGAATCTACAACCTGCCTAGAGTTTAACTTATTTTTTTACGCTAAGATATAAAAAGAGATTAATCTTATTATGGGATCCTATGAAATTCTCTTGCTTTCAGTAATCATCATCATCATTTCAGCCGAAAGACGTCCACTGCTGGACATAGGCCTCTTCCAAGTGATGCCACATTGACCGGTCCCGTGCGTCTCGCATCCAGTGGATCCCCGCAATCTTCACCGGGTCATCGGTCCATCTAGTGGGAGGCCTTCCAACGCAACGTCTTCCGGTTCTCTCAGTAATAAAAGCAGCTAATAACGCAACCACCATTTCTTTGCTCCATGTTTCACAGAAACAGTTGATTCTATTGGCTGTGCCAATAACCAAGTAATGTTCGCTGAAAAATACCCCCAACTAATATTCTCGCTAGCCAGGGGTCCGGTGAGAAAAATGAAAAAAAAAATGTTCCCCTATTGTATTTGGGACGCTTGACATTAGATTAATTCCTTTACCTTCCCCAGTCTGTCCGGGTGAAAGCCTCTTGTTCTTTCGTCCACTTGAAAATAATTTATCGCGATTAAAATTTATGAAAATGAAATTTTACTTCGCGGCGTGAATGTTCCGCTTTTGTTATAACTGAAGTTTAAGAATTGGAATAAAAAGAATTTATATATTTTAATGATAAATGAGTTGTAATTTGATTAAAAAATCTGCTGTTTTAAACTTTATGTTTTAATTAAAAATTCTGAATAGTAGACAATGAACGGCCGTTTATTTGTTTGTTTTATAAGTTAACAACACCATTCTGTGCTTAATATATTATGAAAATTATTTCTGAGAAACTTAATAGCGTTTGTTATAACTGGCTTAGCTGAGCGTATTGAGTGGCTACACAGATGCAGAAGGCATGATATAGGTACGAAACTTGGTCAGACTGTTCGTATTCGACGGGGCCATAGGTTTGCAGTCTCAAAACTTAGTCAGGCGAAGTTAGGGAAGCAGAGACACTATCATCCGCATAGTACAAGCGTTTTTGGTGATACATTGCCTTATTTCTTGTGGATAGCGTTAAAGGGTTAAAGTCGTTTTATAAGTAGCGATGTGTTCTTGTGTTTTAGTTTTATTGCTACATAAAACAGGTAAGTAATACAACACTATTTTTAATTTATGTAAAACCTAAATATAGTTTGGTCAGAATAAGTAACTGAATCGATTCCAATAATTTTTAAACCATTTTATATTTTGTCGCAAAAATATTTGAGAGAGGCTACAAGTTTGACACCGAGCGACACTAAGTACCTATCGCAATCTTTTAGCTACCCGCTGCCAAATTATTATTATCAATGAGCTCAAGACGACGCTGAAGGCGCGCGCGTGCACCACGTGGTGACCACGTTTTTGTGCGGACAGCCAGATAACAGAACAAGCTCATAACTTTGTGATTTTTCATGATCCAGTTTCGAAATTTTGTACGTAGAGTCTTTACTTAACTAGACACGTGTTCTCTCGCTAATGGTCACTGTTCTAACTTAACCTAACCCAAATGATTCACCAACAATAGAGGGGATCTGGCGCTCCACTCCACTCCTGCCTTAGCCTTCTAACCTAACCTATCCTAGTAGTATTGCTCTGAATTGGGGTGTTAACCATAATGATGGTATCAATATATATTTTAAACAATAGGCCTAATGATTTTCGATTAAATAAACTTTATATCCAAACGTTATACCAAATACGAAATAAGTTTTAGAGCATATAAATGTTATATGTAAAGAAATTATATCAACAGTTGGTATATCTCACGTTTATTACATCTTGTGAACGTTATTGCAATGAAAATATACCAAATAAATTTATACGATATGAGACGCTGAAACATAACATCACGCCTATATTTCACAAATGGATAGGTAGAGTTCTACCATAGTACATCCACATTTCGTCCGTTATGATTAAAATCTCACGTAATTGCTTTCGCAATATTCTCGCCTCTTATTACACGGGACTTAACTACCCAGGCACAAATTCATACTCCGAGCTACTCCGTAAAATCCACTATTACTTTGACAAGTCGGGCCTGGGAATTGAACCCAGGACCTTATGCTCAGCAATACCGCCGGCGACTACTAGACTAACGAGGTAGTTTTATTGATGTGTTTTTAGTAACTAGTTTCAGGTGAATACTGAACTTGGTACCTTACTGCATACGGAATATAGATCAAAATACTAATTTATCCGTAGCTACTTATGAGGTTTGCTGCCCTTTTAATTCGTATTCAACAGACAATCTGAATAAAAACAGTTAAGAAAATACTTTCTACCAAAATATCGAATTACTTTTCGCGATATACTCAGCTATTCGTGTGCGCTTAGTATTGTGAAGCTAAATAAAAGTGCAGTCTTATGGACACTTAAAATCATATAATAGCGTGTTTTTATAAAAAGTAGTACTCATTAAAATGCTCTTAAAAAGTGATGACGAGAAAAACGCACTTGCGTATTGCATATTGTTATTTTAGGCAGTTTTAAGCACCCAAATAATAAATCTACATTCCACATCATTTTCAACGTAGCATTTCGCTAGTAAAGTCCTTTGTAATAGAAGGCGATCATTGTTTGCTTTCAACCTGTTACAAGTCTAGACTCCAGGTGGAAACTCATTAACTCTTAAACATATAACTCTTACCTGAGCTGAAAACCAAAGCATAGCATGGCTTCGGTTATACAACATTATTTTTAGTATATGCGAAACCTGAATATAGTTTGTTCAGAATAAGTAACTGAATCGATTCCAATAATTTATAAACCATGTTCTATTTTTTCCCAAAAATATTAAAAAAAGTTAAAAGTTGGATACCAAGCGACTTTGAGTACCTATCGCAATAATTTAGGTACCTACTGCCAAATTATTATAATCAATGAGCTCAAGACGACGCTGTAGACGCGCACTGTGTGGTGACCGCGTTTTTGTGCGGACGACTAGGTAACAGAACAAGCTTATAACTTTGTGATTTATCATGATATAGTTTTGAAATTTTGTACATAGATTCTTTACATAAAATACTAGACACGAGTATCAGGTTTCGCATATACTAAAACTAATGTTGTATAGCCTTCAAGATTGTTGGTGCTTCAATAAAGAGATTTTATATTAATTGAAATACCTAGTCAGCTTAACTAGAGTAGTCGTACTTGTTCGTTTTGCCATCTACATAACATAACAGTGTAATCGCCAAAGGGTTAGGCAGAGGTGTACCTAATAGTACAACCACTTTTTGCCAGTTATGTTGAAGTCCCATGTAATAGGGGGCGAGCCTATTGCCATTCAGCAGTTGCGCTTGCGACCACTAGACCAACGAGGCACCCCATCTACATATTCACGTCCAGCTATATGTTTTCATCTACATATTTACATATAATGCAGATTTTGTGTCCTATTTTTAAGCCTGGTTAGAAACGCAATCTAAAGTCGAAATATTAGATACTCGTATATACACGCGCAGGTATACTCTCTAACACAATATACTTATAGCCTTCGGCTAACAGCGGATGTCCTACAAGTACATACACCACTACTTAGGTACCCACTATTCTGAGCCTAGAGGGACGACGAGCTTTTAACTTCAAAGGTTCCTAACATTAATAATAAAAACCGGCGAAGTGCGTCTCGTGCAGGGTTGTATGTAGGGTTCCGTAGTTGTCCATCAAAATATGCGGATTTGCCTCCGAATAAAAAATCCGCATAATAAAAAAACAAACTTACATTTGCAGTTGAAAAACCTGTGGGTGCACAGGTTTTTCAGGTTTTCATTATGTTTAGGAAAATATGTTATGCATGTACATTTTATAAGTTGGTCGACTATTATTCGTAAACTTGTGAAGCCTACTTAGCAGTGATAGTTTTTCTTTTAATGTAGTTATACATAATACCACCGTAATTTTTTTTTTACATATCCAAAAACAACCGTTTAGCTGAGTCTAACAAAAATTAGCACTTTAAAGCTTAATATTTCACAAACGAATCCCTTAATCGAAAAATTAATTGACCAAACTCGCAATATATTTTAAAGACCTATCCAACGACATATCACACTACGGGGTACGCGAGATGAAAAAACCCAACTGAAAGGAGATACCCTAAAAAAAATCTTTTCGAGATTTTATTTTCCCACTTTGTCGGCGTAACTAATTTGTATATTCGTGCTAAATTACAGCTTTTTAGTACTAAGAGTCTTTGAGCTAAGCTGCGGACAGACAGACGGACATGGCGAAACTATAACGGTCCTTGTTGACTACGGAACCCTAAAAATTGAAACCTTGTTTGTTCGGATAACTAAACAGACATTTGCGATTTTATTTATTGGGATTTTTTTAGTACTAAGTCATTTAGTCATATCTAATCAGTGAAATTTTGTAAATTATTTGTATTGCATTGGTTTTCTTATGTTACAAGTCATTGGCCCGAAAGTCTGACAACCAGTCCTACCAAGGGGTATCGTATTACCTAGTACTAACTAGGTTGTGAAGGTCAGATAGGCAGTCGGTCCATGTAAAATACTGGTATTCAGCTGCATCCGGTTAAACTGGAAGCCGACCCCAAGACATTAAAGGCTAGAGGCAGTTGATGATGATGGTTTTCTTATAACCAGATGGTGATGTTAATAATAACCTTAGTTTTTAAAGTGATGATTAATTATAACATAATATCACGCTTGTTATAACCGAGGGTTAGGGCTTTGGTGTACCTACTACAGTACTCCCAAATTATATGCGATAGGCTCGCTCCCTATTATACATAATAGGGGGCCAGCCTACTGCATATCAACCGGGCAAAAATCCAAATTCTGGGCTACTATTGAAATGGAACCCTATAACAGTTTGGTCGTCCTGGCAATCGAGCCCAGGACCTTGTGCTCAACAGTAGTGCTTGCGACCACTAGACCATCGAGGCAGTTCTGCTTAGTTTTTTATGATATTTTTAATAATTAGTCATTCTTAGACAGGTAGGAACATCCTTTAGTTTTCGAGTTGGTGCAAGATTGTTTAATGTTTATTGAAATAATTGAAATTCAAAATATTTACAATATGGCCTTAAAAATATATTATAGGTATACAAAAATTGGATTCTACCTAAACTAAGAATAAACCTGTATCTCAGTCAAGTGCTTATACCTAAGTTAGTTTAATGTTGCTATTTTACGTCATGATAAAAAGACCTTGCTTTTGAAGACATGGAAAATCTTCACCTCGAAAAACCCGTTCCTAACAAGTTTTATTTCATCAAAACTTGTGTATAAAAACCACAAATAAATAAAAATGATAAATCGGTCGTCGGAAGATTAAAATCGACCGTTTTCTTCCATATAATTCGGTGTGTTTCGGAAACCTTAACGTTTTAACATTAAAAGCCCATGGATTACATTTTTACATTCAATACACGATATCAAAGGAACGTTGGTGTAGAAAAAGTTATAATCGAGCAATGAAAGCCCAACCCACGTACCCCCGGTACATACATTACGCTAATGGCACCTATGGCTTTGAAACAGGTGCCCAGTCTCCAGCTTCCAAGTTTTTATAGCCATTTTTCATACTTTTTATTTTAAGTCTGTACTCGATTTTTTTTTCAATTCTGTCCACGGAGTTTTTTAATTTTTTGTGAATGTTTATTGATTTTCTTTTTTCGTTAAAACAGACTTACACCTGTTTTCCTGTTTTTCATTTTAAATGTTGTTTAGAAAAGGCCGTAGTGACTTAACGTAGGTATTTCGATGATGCAATATTATTTCAAGTCCGATTTTTTTTTTAAGTCTCAAACTAATGGACTTTAACACAATAAATGTTTATTTTGCAGTCTCGGTAAATTCCATTGAACAATATTACTGTTGACTTATTTTTTCTCAGAATAAATATTAGTATTTGTATAAGTCCTGCAACTATTTCGTTTTCGCTTTAAAAAAAAATAGTCTCGCAGTGATATAAATTTCTGTCATTTGTAGATCTTTGACAGTCGTTAGGTAGTCAGAGGCCCAAAAAGTCTGATAACCAGTCTTATCAAGGGGTATCGTATTACCCAGTATTAACTGGGTTGTAGAGGTCAGTTAGGCAGTCACTCCATGTAAAATACTGGTATTCAGCTGCATCCGGTTAGACTGGAAGCCGACCCCAACGTAGTTGGGAAAAGGCTAGGCAGATGATGATGATGATGATGTGATATAAATTTCGAAACGTGATAATAGGCTTTATTTCTTTTTGTAGAAATTGTTTAATTTTGTGAGATATATTTTATGTTCGAAGTAAATTGTGCTCCGATTGGAATCCATCAATCGGTAATTTAGAAAAGATAAGATTTCTTTAAATAGACACCATGTCTTTTTTTTTTCTTTATCATTTCGTCTAATATATGTTTTTTTTTATAATACAATAGTATTTTGATATTAATTCGATGCCGTAATGGAAAGCTTCACAAACGAGTCCGGAGACAAAAATCAGTAAATTATTCATCCGTTCTTCAATTTTCTTCTGCATATTCACCGACTTCTCCAAAATTCACCTTTTTCTTTCTTGATTATGCGAATTAGCAACAATTTATAGTTTTTCGTATGAAGATGGAATTATTCTTGAAAGTACATAGTAAGTTTTAATAAGCTGAAGATGGAAAACTGGAAATATTTTCTTCATCAAATATTTTACTAGTAGTACTTGTTTTTTTAGGGACTTTACCATTTTGTCCGATTCTTTTGAAATTAAAAGGCATTGCCATTCACTTGTTCCAGAAGTTACTTCAGTACAATCTACAATTTAAATTAAACAAAGTAGATATTTATTTTACTGGATATCATAATACATATACCAATGAATTTAAATATCACCCTCCCATACATTAGTACTGTTTGGTTATTTAATTTGCATATTAAAATTGTATCAACATCTCATTTCCCTAATTTGAATTGCTGATTCGGAAGTTTGCGATCAGCCTAATTGAATTTTGATACGATTTTATTATGCTAAAGCTAAAAAATATCGCGGTAAAAATATTTTGTGGAAAATCTCGTTTTAATTTTTCTGCTGATCGGAATAAAATATAGTCTGTAAATTCTCCGCCTCAGTTTTGACGCCGATTAAAATTGTACTTTAAATTTTGAATATTTAAATTGCTGATTATTCACTTTATTTTATTTAATTATCTTAATAAAGTGAGTGAAATTCATTTTTATATCAATACCGCGGCCGCATTTTAATTTTTTTCCTGAAAGTAGTATTCCGAAAACGTTTAAATTAAAATGATCGTAAAAATATCATTTTAATGAGATATAGTAAAATCGAAAATTCTGGTCGTTCCCGAAGCACGTTACAAGACGCCGAAAATGTTGTCGTAAATTGTTGCGTATTCATCTAGTAAAAACTTACATTTTTACTCAGTATACAATAAAGTGTATTACTCAGTGTAGAATGAACTCAAAATAAAATGAAGATAAGTAAAATCGTTGCTAAATAATTACAATTAACAAAAAAACAAAAAAAATCAGAACTTAAAGTAAAATTAGACAATTCATTTACAAGTGTTGGTCAAATTTATTGAATTTATTAAATCTGCTAACACAAAATTTCCTGGTGGATAATTAATAACACTTTGGCCGACCTGGGAATCTAACCCAGGACCTCATGCTTCGAAGATCATAATAAATCGTAAAAATTATTATAAAAAATTTCGTTATACAATTTTAAAACACCAAAATATTTAAATAAAAAAATGGTAAAATCAAATAAAAATAATAAATAAAATATGTTTTAAAATGAGAACTTACCTTTTGAGCGCCTAGTCATTCACCACCAGCCAGCACCAAAGTCATTATCACAGAAAATTAATCAGTCACTTCACAAAAAAACTTCCCTTATGCAGGTGGGAAGAACATTACTACGACCGAGGAACGCGGGAGCGAGCTGGGAGTTCCGACCCAACTCGCTGGCTCTTCACTTGAATCTGAGGCCCGAACTTGCCTGCCGCCCTATTTATTCCTTCTGGGGTGATACGCGCACGCGTCCAGCACCCTGTTGCTTCATAGTGAAGGGGAGAGCCGAGCGTGCCGATGTCGATAGTAATATATTTAATTTGCACATTTTGAAGTTTTTTATTGATTTTTGACTAGATTATAGGTAGGTAGGGTTATAATTACTGGCCACAAGAAAACCAGTTGACAAAAAACATTTTTTATTTTTATTTTATTACAGGACCTGAGAAAAAAATCTTGAAGGGTCGATACGTAACTGTTGTAGAAAAGGCTAGCGCTAATGAATTTTCAGCAATTTTTGGACCGAGTAATCTAATGATATAATTTCGTTTTCGATGTTACGTTTATTTTAAAATTTATATTGTTCTAGCAAAGTATCAAGCATACAAAATAGATAATAAACAGCCATAAAGGTAATCCTCCCTTCAAAAATATTTTTAATGATGAATTTAAGTCATTTACAATCATATCACATCACTATTTCTCATGGCAATCCCTGAATTATTAAAAAAAGTTAAAAAGTGCAAGAAACGGAAATTATTAAATATTCTCGATCACATCGACATATGCACTCTCCCCCTTCACTAGAGATCTCCCCTCACACCCCGGGCAACCTGTAACCTCCCCTCCCCTCCACCCTATCGTTTAAACACTGACTTATCAAAAAACTTATGTTTAAGTTAGATGCCATTACAAGTTTTGCCACAGTGAGGGGGCGGGGGCAAGAATCCGCCCGTGGTTGCCCCGGTTGCCCCAACCGATACCCGTTCCATCCACTAAAGATCCTCTTAATTAAGATATTTGGCGGATGGTTTTCTAGATCCTTAAAGTTATGCCATAATCTGATTACGAGACAATGTAAGTTTTAACGAAAACAGGAGGGACGGAATATTAATTTTCTCAAGATTTTGTCTCGGACGTTTTCATAATAAACTCAATGGAAAACGTTTAAACAAAATGATCGGGATATACTCTTGTGGAATTATGCTCAGCGCTCACTGCTCAGTTACTGTTGTCCCCGGGAGCTTTTGTTTGAATTATGTGTCTTTTTCAGATGTGTCCGGCTTTTAAAGGCTCGGGGCTAAAACAGGAAGAGAAAGGGTTCTCATTTATTCAGATGCAGACACAAAAGCCCCCACTATTGATCTGAAAGTGTAGGAAAATATTCACTGTTTATAGATTTTATATTTTATGCCTTCCCCGAGTTGAATAAATTAGAGAGTAGACGCTCCACAGTCAACGTTTACTTACCTTTTGTCTTTTAATTTTCCGGATCGATTTACAAAATAATTATCTAAAATTATACATGCAGCAATCATAGATTGTAGGCCTTTTTGTAAACTAGAATTTACAGCACAGTTTTTAAAAAATATCCTTTTGCAGACTGAAAATAGAACATTTTGATATAAGTGGCGAAACTTTGTTATTACATTCGAGGCGGTATTAATCCGTGCTGCAGGCGAGGGTGTTATGGAGCCGAGAACAGAAGTAACAAGTCTCCACACGTATCAAAAGAGGTTTTTTTAATTCACTTTCGAAGAAATAAAATATTAGAACGGAAAGTATTTTGTTCAGGAGTTATTAGGAAACTATGATTAAATTTGCTTTGTTTTTATTCCGCGCTTTGCTTTCGCCAGGTTGAAGAAGAAGCAAAGGTAGGATGCCGCTAAATAACCTAATATGAAAAATATGAAATTAAAAAATATTTTTAAATTTAAAACACAAATCTATATGAATTTGTTCATAAAAGTAAGTTTTAAAGTAATCATGTTTATCTATGAAATTCTATTTATAAATGACATAGTCAAAACTGTTAATCACTCAGAACTACTTTTGACCGGTGAAAACTATTTTAACAATAACTTACATTTACTTAGAAATTTTATTAGGTTTGTTAGGTTTTTTTTTTGTGACCCTTTGCAAAACATTATATGTTTTAGTTATTCTTGGACTAAGTAATTACACAACAGTCTGAAACAACTTATTTTAAATGGAGAAAACGCATTTTAACATAATAAGGATTTTGACTGACACCATTCAAAATCAAGTGGTTTTGAACGATTAACAGTTTTGACTGTAACATAAACACCATTTAAATACTCAAAAAATATTTACGCCGTAAAAACGCATATCTTTTGCCGAGATTTAAAAATTTGAGCCTATTTGGACTTAGTATATAAGTTTAGTTTAGTTAAGTTTATCTATGGCAATTTTCATTTCCGCACGTGTACGGAAAAATATTGAAAATCTACGCAAGTGAAAAACATTGCATGTTGAACCTAATTGTAGTGCGCTATGAACCAGTTTTCGAGAAAGTGTATTGAATATTATCTTTTGTAAAATTACTTCTGATCCTCTCTAAGTCTCTGTGCGTGTGCGTACAAAGCATTTTGAACGAAGCATTTAAAACTCGTGGACAAGCAGTTATATTACACAGGTTCATTTTTGGCTGGGGAGCGGAAGTCATTAATATTTAAAGTTTACATGAGAACCTCTAAACATAACACAAAATTCAGAACTACCCGACCTTTTGCAAGGTAGTCCCCTTTGCGAGAACCTGACTAGGCGCTGAACATAGGTAATTAGGTATTTCACAGACGACCTTACTCAAAATAGTGATGTTCAAATAGTGCTTCATTTAAAGTCGAAACTACGCAGGTACAATTAGTTTGTTTTGCTTTCAGAGTAACATTAATGTTCTGGTTGGTTGTGAAAATTATGCTTCTCTACGTCAATATAATTTTGAGGCAGCACCTTCTCTCGTGTTGTGTAGAAACTCGTATAAACTTCATAATATTACGGCAGGGCTCTTACAAACTTCTGTTATCCTGGTAAACGGTTTTATGGTGCTCCACATGTGTTCATATCCTTTTCAGAAACTTGTGTTCAGCGGTCACGGAATGTGTGATATAAGGAAAAATAATGACATCGTTTCGCGACCACCTTTTACTGACATATAAAACCATGCTCGTTTTATTTTGTCAGAGTACTGTCTTTGTGTTATAAATTATTTTCATTTACGTAACCATTCTAATACCTATTTTGATAATTAATTACACTTTAAAACTATGGGAAATGACTGCAAAATATTGTGAACCTTTTCAAAGTGTTCATTCAACGTCTTTAATTTGACTCAACCATAAAATAATTTCATTTTGAAAAATTCGTTGATTGTAACTATTGATGGGGAGGTAACAGCTTCAACGTATGTAATTGTGCATCCAACTTTGTTTACTGGTAGTACGTGACTGTGAAACGCAACAACTAATTTTGCCTTTTGTGGCTGCGAATCCGTGTAAATTACACTCTTGATATAGATAGCGGCCGCTAAAAGCAGTTTAATTAGAGAATATTTTGTTTTACTTCTAGTGCGATACTACTACTATTAATGTACTAGTGCATATCTATTTCTCCTTAAGCCCTTTGAAGCGAGATATTTCTCCGTTACCATTCTTAATTAAATGAAATACTGTTCAGCTCTACTGGTAGCCATATTAATTTGAAAAAAGCTTCTCTGGAAAAAGATTTTAATTATAATTGGCCAGACAGCACTGTAGGAGGGATGAGTAATTGGAAACCTTAAAAAAATTGTCAATACGTTTGACGTGGTTCATTTCAAAAACTCTGTATTTATTCCACGAGCTTAAGGGTCGGACTCTACCCAAGCGGCGACAAGACGAGAGGAGAGATGTGTTGTTAATCAACAATATCGGCTTAGCTTTAGTGGAAACGGTTAAGCAGAGATGAGAAGACATGTCTAGTAATTGCTTAGGCCCGCGGAGCTGAGAGGAAAGGTAAGCTGATTACGTTGAGCTGTGTGCTGTGCGCGGCGTTCAGTGAGTGGCGTGTCGTGAGCGGTGAGCTGTGTGTACATTTTAGCTTCCAAACATCTCCTCTGCTCTCCGCTTTGCACATCTTCGCATAGCATCGGTGGCTACACCCTTGCTCCTACGCATCTCCTGTCCTCTCCGCTTCGCATTTCTCGCTCGTCTCCGCTTTGGTGGAGTCCAGGCCTTATTCAACAGAAGCCTGCCGTAACTTGCTCATTAATTTTCTACCTACGCTTTCAATAAATATTACTTATATTAAATTTATTTGCCCTATCAACCGCGCACTTGATGATCTGTTTACTGTATCAGTGAGCGGGGTTCTTGGAAATCTGAGCTTAACGGACTTTTTTTAATTAAGAAAAACAAAATTATTTGTTAAGTGCAAATCAGAAACTTAAACAAATTGTCATTATATCAGGGAAAGCCGAAAATTATGAGTTTATGGTCAAAAAGGTATTGGACTGACTTACGTTCGTGAACAGCTTAAGTGAATTCTGTTGTACGTCGCTGTAGAAATTTAATATGAAACGATTTGAAACCGAATGCTACTTGTCTAGGCCCACGGGTCATAGAGAGTTAAATTGTTTGTTTCAACCTGTCTTTTTATATTTCTATGGTTCCATGTATGCTTTTTCAGTTTTTGGTCCAACACTCGAATATTTCCGTACACAGTTAGGCACACGAATTCTTTAGTCCAGTTTGTTTTTTGAGCAAATTCAAAACTTCGATATTTTTTTGAGATTTTGGGTGTCGTAGGTATAAAGTATTCAGTAATAACAAATTGGGCCCCTTATACTTAATTAAAATGTATAAAAACATAAATTCTTTAACAATTTATTTATTTTGAGCCTTTAACAAACTTTACGCTAGTACTGACGTTAAGTACCTACTAATTAACATTTATTTTAATAAAAGCGCCAATGCACATCAGAATTACGTTAAAACCATTTTGCTACTCGTTCCCCATAAAATGTAATATTTACTTTGGTAATATTAGCTAGTAAAAATGAACTGTTGTTTATTTTATGTCTGTACATTTGATCCATCAGGTTTCATCTGTGTCCGCAAATACACTTGATAAATTGAAATGTACTCTATTGCGTGTTTTCAGTTTATTACATGTTATTTTATACCGACATGTAAATAAGGCGAGAATTGAATGCAACTTCACTTCTCCAAATAGCCGTGGGTGGCGTTTCACTTTGTACTGCCGTATTTCTGTTTTTCTTTTATACACAGTTTTTGTCAATTTTATCATATATTAATTTTCTGTATTTTAAAATACTTCTTTCATCACTACAGAATAAAACTAGGTACCAATTTTATTGTTCTTACTGCTAATGCAACGGTATTTTAATCCGCTCTTTTTTACTTCGACTATATTTAGTCAATGCAATATAAAATAAAATTATTTAGTTTGTACTTTTTTTTTTAAAGTTGTAATTTTTAGTACATTTTTATTATTATCTGCTTAATTAAACGCAATTATTGGGTTTCTTTTTTTGTCAAGTTAAAGAAAAATACATCATGCACACACTATATACATTTACTTAGGTATACAAACGAACATAGTTCTACCACAGATATCCTGCCATAAATTGGATTTATATTTTAATCCAACGCATGGCGAAACCCAATAAAACGTGTTTATTAGGTTTAGATTACACTGCAACTGCATGTAAATTAATCTGTGCAGAGAAAAAGGGGCTACATGAATATCCAATAGGATTTGCAATCATAGAGTTGCACTTAAAAAAAAAACCTTAGTAATAAGTCTGACGTAACACGAAGTGTTCTCTGTAGTTCTGACAAATGTACAGGTGTTGATGTAGATTTTCCTTGCACTCGACACCGTTTTTCTTTTTTACCCGACTGCGGCGAAGTCCAAAAGGAGGGTTATGTTTTTGACCTGTATGTATGTCCGTTTCTATGTTCCCTCGTAACTCCTAAACGGATGAACGGATTTGGATAAGTTAAACGTCGTTAGATTGGTCTTGGTAGCATTATAACAAAAAACAAAGAAAAATGGCGGTTTTCGGGTGCCATATCCTGAAGTTAAAAAATATTTTTTCTTCCTGTGCCATCGAGTGGGGTATCAAAATGAAGAGGTTTAAAATGTGTTTGCAAAAATATAAGTAACTTATATGTTTAAAAATAATTCGAAGTGACAAATCGTATCGTCTCGTAAAAGGGAGAAAATCGTTTACGTCATGTATAATTATTTTTTAAACCAAAATAAAATCTGCTTTCAGTAAAACTTCCTGTATGCAATATTTAAGGTTCAATAATTTCAATAAGAATTCCATTTTCATAATTTTATATTAAAATGGGCCCCGCCTGCTTCCAACGTTTGTTTAACTTAAAATGTGCTTGTTTTATACTTTGCAGTTTTTTCAGTCGGGTTTTTTTTTATTTTTCCGACACTTCATTTATTACGCAAACACCTTCCTCCCGCGGTATCTTAATAGTACATTTTGATATAAGTGGGGAAACTATGTGTTGCATTCAACAAGTCCCAAGTAACAAGTCCCCACGCGTATCAAAAGACGTTTTTCAATACACTTTCGAAGAAATAAAATATTAAGAACTGAAAGTATTTTTGTCAGGAATTCTACGGAAACTATGATATTTTAATTTGCTTTTTCTCAGCCTGATATGAAAATATAAAATTCAAATACTTTTGAATTTAGAACACAAATAAATGTTAATTTGTTCGTAAAAGTAAATATTTGTTTGAAATAATCATGTTTAACATGATAATCTATTTATAAACACAATTTAAATACTCAAAAAGATTTACGCCGTAAAGACGCATATCTCTTTGCCGAGATTTAAAAAAAAAACAGACACCGCTGACTATAGTCATTGAACCCATTTGGACTAAGTATAAGTATAGTTGTCTGTGGAAATTTTCATTTCCGCACGTGTGCGGAAAAATATTAGAATTCCATGGGTGTGCAATACATTGCATGTTGAACCTAATTGTAGTGCGATAAGAACCAGTTTTCGAGAAAGTGCATTGAAAATAAATTAACTTCTGAAATTTCAACCATGTGTTATTCCGATGCATAAGCTATATTGCTGTAGAGTTAAAATATCAGATAAAATATCCGTATAGTAATTTTTATGTGGAAGAGCAACCAAAATCCATCCATACATTCCACAAACTTTCGCATTTAGAATAGTCTTCTTATTTATCGTGTAGTTAGTGCCTATCCTGGTGTTAGAGTTTTTATGCCACCCATGGACCCGTTGACTTGGCTTTACATGACGTCGAAAAACATTTCTCAGGCATGCTGGTTTCCTCATGATGTTTTCCTTCACCGAAGCAAGAGAGTGATAACTGTTCAATACGCACATGAATCCGAAAAATCAGAGGTGCGTGCCTATAATATAGCATAATTGTGGTGTGTGGATTTATAATAGTAGTAAGATACTACTTATTTAGTTTTGTAAAATGAATGATGTTACTGTTTTAAAAGGTTGTTACCTTTTAATTATCTTTTTAAAGAGGCTTAACCTTTCTATTCAGCGAGAGTACGTAACACTGTAGCAGAGTGGGCAGGAGGCAAAAAAATATAAATTAATAATTTGATGTATTACCTATTTCCTTTTAGTTGATTAATTTTTGTTCAGCTAATTGATTATTAAAATCAAATCAACTCCATTTATTTGCCAGAATGTGGGTTTATAAGTATGATCTTAAAACTATAATGGCGTATAATGCATGAATATTTTAATTGGATAATTATCAAACTGTTTCTTAGCAAACGGCCTGGTTTTCAGAATGTAGCTGAACGATAGATTAATTTAAGACATCGTAAAACACCAATATTTGAGAAAATTAAAATTAGACCAAAAAACCCATAACAAACCGTCTAATAACCTTGGTTATCAGAAGAAATTGTCAGCATCATAGGTGTATAAACCATTTTAAGCGTGTTGAAAATTTCACCGATCGGTGATACAGTATTCTGTCTGAAAACTTACTCTTCTGTCTCAAAATGAATAGAAAATATGGTTAATATCCCGTTTTTAGTGTAAATCATAGTGAAAATTTAGTGTTGGACATGGTGAAAAAATATGCCCAGATAGATAAAAAAATGACAGCGGACAAAAAGATTTAAAAAAAAATGACAGGCTGCTATGAGACAGATCAGCAAATGTTTTTGACATTTTTGTAAATGTGCTAAGGCCACATGACATATGACGAGCAAATCTCTGAAAACAAACTTCTTCGTAAGAAAATGATGAAACATAATATATATTAACATTTTGATAAAACCGTCTCTGTATTTTTTTTTGACAAAGCAGAAATGACTATGTCTGTCTGCAGTTCAAATTCATCTAGTCCAACGATTTAATACGGTATTTCGGCAAAACGATGAGATATGATTTTGGTCGTGAGCTCTCGTACTATAAAGCATAGGTATTCATATTACTTCTTGAGATGACGTCATTGAACGTATAATAAATGTTAATCACATTTATTCATAAATACATTTAGTTAAAATGAAAAAAATATCCCCATATTTTTTTCATTTTAACTAGAAAAAAATGATGGGAAGAATCCCGACCTTATTCCTCGAAATAGTTTTGCAATTAGCACAATTAATGTACAATCCCCAAAGATATGAATATGAATCCCCATTGTCATACTAAACATTAAATAACATGTTGTTCTCCACGTTTTAAGGGTAGCCAAGTACAAAGAAACGTGTTGTGAAATGTTATGTCTACTTAAACTACCTACGTAAAAACAGTGGAAGGGGAGACGTATCACGTTTAATTGCAAAAAAAAGTTTTGTTTACCGTATGGGGTACACGCACGGGACCGGTCAATGTGGCGACACTTGGGGGAGGCCTATGTCCAGCAGTGGACGTCTTTCGGCTGAAATGATGATGATGATGATGATGATGATGGGGTACACAAATGTGTTGCCGACTGACTTCTTGATAGGTTCCAATCTCCGTCTTCGCACCCACGCGGCTTTGCCAAGTGTTACGTTGTTCGTCAGTTGACTGTGTGTCGGCAGATGTAGCCATGGAATAAAAAACCTATGTGAAGGCATCATTGATGTAGATAGGTATTTTTCTCTGTGAATGCTGGTAAATCAGTAATCACCCATGTTCAAGCAAACTAGTGCAAAGGGCCTTGAAAAGTGGTATTTCGTATTTCCATAACGGCTTTTATCAGGATTGAAATTCGCTTTTCGGAAGTTTACATCAATCCATTACATTTTTGGCTTTTCCTATTGTCCTGATCGCTGAAAGAATGTAACTTTGTCCAAGTCTTTTGGTATGTTGATTTAGTCGATAATCGCGTAACAACCTGCAAACATGAACCCTGACTTCATTGAACGTGTCTAACGCCTAAAAACTAACATTTTGTAAACGTATGGAGTGGGACTTCTACTAAACATACTTATTATATGGATGTCCCCAACATAGTGCTATGGAGACAGCCGTAGCTATGGCAACGGTTTGCGTGGTACGTTCTAAGGCACGTACCAGCCACCCACGTGACCTCCACAGTCGCCAGGCTGTCTGGCATAGCGTGATTACGCAATGGTTTCTTAATTATCAGTAAAACCGATCGAGGCATTGAACTTTCATATTGACTCTCTGAATGACTTTAGCGATAGTCATTTGTTAGAATGATTATAAAATTACGGGAGCTACCATGGTGCTGCACAATTATATAGTGCGCTTGAATGATATTGATTGTTTATTGAAAATTAATTGAATAAACAAGCAGCTGCCTAACCGAATTCAGCTGAATACAAGAATTTTACATGGAACGACTACCTATTTGACCTCCACAATCCAGTTAGTACCTACTGGCTAATACGAGACCCCTTGGTAAGACTGGTTGTCAGATTTTCTAGCCATTGACTATCTGTAACGATTTTCAAAGATCTACAAACGACAGCTGGGGCAAACGGCTTAACGTGCTTACTGAGGCACGGGGGTAACTCAGGAGATAATTGATGGTAACCCATCCACAGATCAACCCTGGCAAGCACAGCTTAACCTTGAAGATCGACCTGTGCTGCTGAAGAGATTTAGCCATGGAGCTTTTAAATGTATAAATAATAGGTAGGTACATAATAAACTACAGAAATGCATTTAAAATTGCTCTGGTATTAATTATTTTCATGTTGGATTCTCCACATCAAAATCCTTTCGCAATTTAGATGAACAACTTGGCCACACAGAGACACGAAAAACGATATTAAACACTTTTTGTAATTAACAAAGTACAGAAGATTGTGGTGGGGAGTATGAAATGAAGATGAACCTCTATAGAGCCAAACGTTCAGCGGTTTTAAAGTTAATTTGAACCGCTTTATTTTTTTTTCCTCCACTCTTCGTTATTAAATTGCATCCGTGCGAAGCCGGGGCAGGTGTTTAAATGATAAATGATGTTTATTTTGCAAATAAGTTTTTACAAACAAGTAATTTTTTTTAACTAGTTGAGGCCGGTGTTTCGTACCGGACTACTCTGAGAAGAAACAGCTGCAACACACTCATAGGTCTCTTTTAAGGTCCAGACATAATCTTGGTCCATGAGGACTTTGCAGATTAGTGTCTGAGACAGTCTTTTGAAGAAATACACAGACTTGTACAGTCAGTGCAAGCATTTGCATGTTATCGTGTAGCTCGACTTATAACTCAAGGAGCTCAACAACACGACGAACAATACCTAAGAAAGAACATTTGGGTAGGTCACTTATAGTAGGTAGGTACTCAACCTGCCAGACAACTGTTAAAACTAAAAAAAAACGACCCACATGGTTCTCACATTCATAACAATCAAATAAAATGAATATTACTTTACAAAATAAATGTTCATAAAAATCATTTAGTCACAATTATAAAATTAAATAATAAAATACTTAAAAAAGTAAATATTCATCATGTCATATCGTTAATTAGTAACAGTAGTCACCGACTACGCCCACCGAATAATTGCTGTCTTTTAAAGTCAAGACAGCTCTTGTTCATCTATTTATCTATATCTATTTATTTTTCGGAAATATTGCACTTTGGTATTCAGCTGCATCCGGTTAGACTGGAAGCCGACCCCAACATAGTTCGTTCCCCCCTCAGTTCGAAAACCCACAATTTCGAGGTACCTGGTAGCAACCTTACGGTGCAACGAAACCAAGAGAGTGGTGACCCAATGCTACCCACCCAACCCCTTCAGGGTGAGGCATTCCATTGGAGTCGAGAGGTGCTTGGCGTTGGGGGTTCTCCTAGATCTCCTACCTAGTCTCTGGTTTCGTTTCGGTTGGGTGTGTTTACACCTTCGCACTAGACCCACATGGAGCCCTGTCGCACAATAAGACTGTCGTCAGGTTTACAAGCTTAGGGCACTACTCACCTCCCTATCAACACCTAACAGGGAGGCCACATACCCCCGGTTCCATCCTACGGGGAGTTAGGTTGTTAGGCGTAGAGCTTCACTCTCAAATGACGGCCAACTTTTAACTGACAATATTTTTCTCGGTCAACATGTCTGACAAATTCCTTTTCGAGTTTGTCAAACATTTCCTGCTAGAGGACCCATACTTAAGCAGAAATTTGGCGCCAAATTTGCTGCCTCGCTGGGGAGGAGCTATGTAGCAGCTGGCATCAATGTCCGCGCAACGATTTCATATTTAATTATAAGTTATAATAGTATTTTTAATTATGAGAATTTTGTATTTCGCGTTAGTAATTAAGAATTTTTTGATTTAACATCGGTAACAAATTGTTATAACAAAACTGCATACGATATAAATATTATTTTTTCGAGTCTTGTACACTATTAATAATAATTTGTATTTTCAAACTTACGGACCGTGTGTGAGTTAGAAAATGTTTGGTCCGAGTATGCGAAGGTTAATTATATTTTACTTACCTTAGTAAAAATCTAGTTAGAAATTTTAATGCTCTTTCAAGAAATAATAAGATAAGTTAATCAAAACGACCATTTTGAAGAAAAACGACTAAATCCAACCTTTTCATAATCAGCAATTGGAGACCTGGATTTTTCTAGAGATTTATCGGAAAGAAAAACCTGGCTTTTGCGATACAAATGAATCCCAACAATCAGGTTTTTCTTTAATTTAGTTAATGTACTTCGCTGCACTCTACAAGGAACGTTAAAAGCGAATTTACAGATTAAAAAGTTCAAAAAAACCACAAAAAAACTCTTGTAGGGTACTCCGAAATTGTATTGGATTTACTGTCAATTCACTAGGAACTCGTACGCCGTGCAGTACGGACGGCGTGTCTGAAATCACTCGCCGGATAGCTCGTATCTGCGACTATTTCATTAAACTCGAGACTCGTAAACATGGTATCAACGTAAACATGAAAGCAAAAATGAATAACAAGCCTGCCAGTCTGCACATTGCCAGTATGTTTATATCTATGCACCTACCATGCATTGATCTGGTTATGTGGGCTTCAAACCGTGAAAATTGTCGGATATTTCGTAGGTGGTTTCGGACGCGACGTCAAAGAGAAAAAAAAGTGAGCACGTCAGCTACAGACTAGACTGGTCACTGGACACTTGCCGTATACCGATACGAATAGAAAAAAGAAAGTCAGCCTTTATCTTGCGGTAGGACCACATAGGATAAAAAATAATAATAAAATACAAAAAATATGATTGTACCAAACAAGTGGCCTTAGACAGAGGCTTCAAAAAAATCGACTTGAACCATCAAGACGGGCCACCCTACATTTTTATTATTCTGGATACTATAGAAGTTGAGTGGATGGACTCACATCATCAAATACTTATCAATTCAGAGAGTTTCGGCGTACTTACTTTATAAGGAAAACGTGTAGAAGTCGAAAAGTTGACTATCGTTTAAATGCTCACAATTTAAACGATATTCAACTGTGTGTGTGAAATACTGGCAAATTTATCTGTCTACCATTTGTCATACTCGAAAGATTAAATTTATTGATATTTCTTTTTAATTCACTATTTTTAAAGGTCTACCAAAGGATCATCTTGAACACCCAGGTCTCCAAAATCATCTGGGGATCACCCAGGATACGGGCATGGTGATCCCCAAGATTTATCATCTCGTATTTCTGAAAATTACTGAATTTTAGTAGCTAGGCTAGATGATTATAAATCGATATTTCCTTTCAAACTAATAGTTTAGTTTAAGTGAAAACAAAAATTTGTTAATGTCTTTACTGAACTTTGTGACCAAATTATAATCCTCCATTTGGTTATAAATCATGACCCATAAAATGCATGAAAAGAAGTTTTTAGTATTGTTTTTAGATTGTCTATTGGTTGGCACTACGTAATTGAAAGATTTTCATATAATACATACTTACAAAAAAAATCCTTGGTTCAAGATAATCTGCGGATCATGTTCTTTTTTTGCCTCATTGGGTTAATTTACTTGCGAATTGTTATTTTAGCGCCCCGCAGACTGCCAACTTACTATCGGTCGATAGTTTAGTCTTAATCAGTATGAACATGTATGCTAGTGCGCATATTAGAACGTTTCGGTATCGGCCGATAAATCTGTTTGATGAGCTACACGATTGCCTCCAAACTATAGGATAACTATCGGCGAACTGCCAGATCAGTATGGTGCTCTTAGATTTTTAAATCGGTAGACTCTGCGACTGCTTTCTTCAAAGGCCGTATACCAACTAGCAAATTGTTCGAGCGCAGCCGACCGGCTGTTGGTCTGGTTTCACGCATTCGTCACCAAACCATTTAGTTGACCTAGTGTACGCGCCAGCAGCCGAACCTGACTAAACTATCGGCCGATAGACAGTCTGCAGTCTCCGGAGACCTTAAATGGACTCCGACACTGATAAGACCACGGTCTGAATATGGATCCCGCTCGCGCTTCTCACGATAACCCATAAACTTATCCTCTAATTATGTATTTATCTTTCTTTCTTTCTATGTACTTTTAAATGACTGAACTCGGTGCCAAAGTGTCCATAGAAGCTGGGCATTTCCCTTTCATCGGAATCCATTTAGCTGTTAAACTTAAGACCAGCGCACGCCCGTGACGTGGCAAGGGCAAGGGATTTTGCACGGCATGCCGGTTACCGAGAAGTCCCGCGGCATGCCGCGGCATCCTCTGTCAACTATGCAACTGGTTCGCCTCAGTTCGCATCGTACAAGCAGCGATCTTTCGTCAGACACAAGTTTGAACACCGCAGTTTCGTTTTTAAAAAATATGGATTATTCAAATCAGAATAACAGAAACATATCACTTTTCCTCGTATGCTACTATCGAATGTTGCACCTATAACGAAATTAAAAAAGAAAGTAATAGCGAGTTAAATTTCACATTTCAACTTATTAATAAATCAGTTACTGGTAATATAGTCTATATATAACGATGTGTATTAAAATAGCGGACTCCAGCTCATGCCATAGTGTCCTTCAGCTTGCAGCCGAATGCCCAAGCGTCCCTAAGTATGATGTTACCTCCCGTCGCGTCCCGTCGCAGGCCATCACATCCTGCCGTGGTATCCTCTTCGATGCCGTCGTGTCGATTTTTTAACATTGAAAACTGTATCTTTCTACCAATAGCTACGTGTGATTTACGTTGGGTAAAGATAAAATCCTCTGCGAGGCCGTCTCCGCGCCGGTCTGCGCTTGCCTTTACAGTTACTTTATCATTTAAAATATTATATTACCTGAGTGATAGAAATAACAAAGAAATAAAACAAATTAAGAACGTTGCTTCATGTCATCATCCTCATCTGCCTAGCTTTTCCCAAATTTATTGGGCTCAGCCTCCAGTCTTACCGGTTGCTGCTGAATACCAGTACATTACATGGAATTACTGCCTATCTGACCTCCACAACTATGTTAGTACTGTTTAATACGGTACCCCTTAGTAGGTTGTACACTGTTTTATAGACAAAAGTTTTATAGAATTTATTCAATACGCAGAATACTTGTTTCAAAAAAACTTTAATCGTAGATTTTTGTAACAAATAATTTTTGTTTCGATAATCATTTCAAAGAATAACAAATCAAATATTTTTATACTCATATTGTTTTTACCAAGAAACACATTTTATCGAATGACAGTTTCTAAATGTTTCAATTCATACTTTTGACAAAATGCATATTCCTATAAAATAACAACACCGCGTTCAAAAAAACAATAAGGGTAATCTTGTTATCCTCATTAATAGTGATTTAATATACACGTACGTACTGAGTTTATTTTGCGGTTCATAATTGTTGGAGTGCCCTAATTTTATTCCTGCAACCAATTTTGACGTAGTTGGTCATAGTACTAACCTAACCTAACTTATTTGGTCAGAGTAAACTAAACGTTTCAACGTCAAGGTAAATATCAAAATGTGTAAGGCATCGTCGACGGGTAGCCCCGCTACGCAGGCTCCAATTTTGTGTGCAGGGTTTAAAGTAACCTAATTGTCCTGTCCGGAGTCGGTGCCCCAAGTCCTGAGCTCGCTTCACTCGCTTTTGCATCCTAAGTTTTTTTTTGCCACAATGCCTTGTGTATGTTGATGTGGTGAGTAGTGTATACAAAACAACATAAAAAATTGGGGTACGATAGGCGCATTCGACTTTGTGTATATTTATTTATAAAATGATGGATAGTATAACATCTACTTTTACATTTTCGTTGAAATAAAATACCATGGAAAAATACAGCGAACAAACAATATTCGTTAAAAAATAATTCTACAGTTTGATAAGTTTGTTACGTAAGTTTGTTAAAAAAATGTGATTATAAAATACATTGAATTGTATTTCTGTGAAATGTGTTTCATTCAAGTAAATAGTAGTTAAAATAATAATATTGGAAATAAAAATACAAGTACCAAATATTATGTGAAAAATTTTCGGCAAAACGAAATTCTATGAGATTTCTGTCTGCGAAACAAGGGGACACCCCCGTAGTAAGACTGGTTGTCAGAATTTCGGGCCACTGACTACCTGTAACGACTGTCAAATGACAGCCGGGACCAACGGCATAACGTGTTTTCCAAAGCTCGGAGGCAACTCGGTATGTAATGATGGTCACCAATCCACAGACCGACCTTGGCAAGCACGGCTTAACCTTTAAGATTGACCCGTGCGGCCGTTATTATTTAGCCACGAGGTCCTCAACGTTACTTTATCTAACAAAACTTACTCTTATCACTTCCCAAACAACAAAAACTGAAATAGCCTAATTGGTGAAACCCATCTGTCTTCATAGCATTTGTCTGTTTAATTACTCTAATGCCCGCCGAATAAATTACTGTTTGCTAATGAACTACCAACATTATCCTAACGATTGTTCTTAGGCAACTTTTAAAGCCACAACTGTTTATTTTCCCGCATTAAAAGCTCTCCTAATCCTATTAGAATAAAAATAAAACAGGGTATAGAGCAACAAATTCTAAAGTCGGTGCCCGCGCGCTCCGTACTGCCTCCGTCCCGCACGTTAAACTTTTCTAATATATTAAAAATTTCCCGTACAAACATGCTGCATTAAAGTCGGCAAGTATCTACAAAGTTGCTTAAATACCTACACATATTCACGGGGGAATTTATTGACTACCTTACACGAAACGTTTACGATTTGTATGAAATGTCCAGACGACAATATAGGTTCATATTTCTGAAAATTCACGGCATGCCGCGTACTGTGGGATAGAACCGATGGATTAATGATTTTTTTATAAAACGATACCCACTTGAATATAAAATTAATTACGTATTTAATAAAAAAATTTGCTTTTCAGTCGGGTTTTTTAGTTTTTTAATTACTTTTTTTGGTTACAGTTTATGAAACTATGAAAAGGACTTTAGTGGGAAGGACCGAGGGAGTACATCCCCGAACAAATTCTTTACAAGCGCTTATACGATATTAAAAATATTCTGCTTTCTTGTAATACCGTGTAGGTGTATTAATCAGTATTAAGAACCTGCTAAGGTTTCTGATGAAAATTATTTATGGAATCGTTGATAAGGTAAACAATTTAGATATGAGTGAAAATGTCAAATTAAAGTCTCGTGCCATATCTGCCTATGAAGGCTTTGCGAAGCCTTTGAAAATATGATAACTCTTGGTGATTTTCTTCTTTCAACTGTAATTTATCTTAACCTATTCTATTAAATTATTTATCATTAAATGGGCAATATATATATGTACATCCTTATATTTCCACGTTCTCGAAAACTACGTGGGCGAAAAATCGATCTAGGTATGTCTCCTATCGGGAAAAATGCCCATTTAATATTATAACAGGTAAAGTTTATTAATATTTATCAGTTTCTAACGAAAAGCAATAACTAATAAACGTGCATCCACTTCATTAAACAGAATATAACATGCAAACAATATTTTCTTAGAACTGCGCGAGCACTGCATTATTTGTGATCGCAATATAATTACGGAAAAATTGATATTGGAGCCAGCCAAGTGTGTATAACATCGAGCCTTTCAGCGAAACCGATGAGCTGAAAAGTAAAAAGAAACCTAGTATTCAGTCAAAGAAGTACCGTTTTTGATCTAAAAGCTTTAAAAGGAACTCTGACTCGAGATCGGGGCACAGAAGGGCAGCAGATGCAGCAATAATGAAGAATTCAGAGCATCGCTCGCATCTTTGCATTTATAAAGAACTAGCTTCTGCCCACGGCGTTGCCTGCGTTATGGAAACGTAGTTCCGAAGATTAACTGTTTATAATATTAGTGGGTACTAATAGATTGATAGATTTTTTTTTTTAATTTTGGAAATTTTCGCTCTGGGCGGAGCGGAAGGAAGTGTCGACTTGTACTGACTAAAACCCATCCATGTTCCTTCTTTGCCCTTTGTGTTCCAGGGCCACGGTATCTCTTTCGAACAATCCCGCAGCCCTAGCAGAGACTGGTAGCCTTAGCGCAGCCTAGTTTAAAGTCATTACAAGAGTACCGTGCGTTGCAAATGCATAAATAATAAAAACGATACCGATAAGCTCAAAACTCAATTCTGAAATTTATTTCATAAGATTTTTATTTTATTCCTTTTTTCAAGTTAAGTGCGGGAAGATGTACTTTTCCATTTACTCATCAACTAATGAGTTAATAAAATAAATAAATTGCCCTTTATTCTGAATTGTTTCTGTTTCTTTATCTGTTGTTATAATATATCCCTCAATTCAATGTGCTTTTGGCAAAGGCCTCCTCTAGATCCTTCCACTGTTTTCTGTCACGAGCCACTCTCCTCCAATTCTTTTTTAAAATTTCTGCTATTCTGTTTCACCCTTCTGCGTTTACTGTCGCTTGGATACCAGTCGGTCATTTTTTTACTCCGTTGCTCTGAATATGAAATCAAATTCAGAGAAGGAGTTAATTAAATAAATGATAAAAACAGCTTCACTTTAATATATTAATATTTTATCCATATTGCAATTTATTTTATACATGTTCTGATAGCTACTAATACTGGAATATGAAATAACATTTATACGTGGATTTTCTGATAGCTACTAATACTGAAATATGAAATAACAAGATATTTCTTTTGAATTTAGGTAATTTAAAACGCGCACCCGTTTAATATCCGTATGGCAGAATCCTATTTCCTGGTGAGACAAGACAACATTATTATAATAATGAAATGATCGAGAGACGCATTTAACATTCCAAGATAAGGATGGAAAAGGTGTGACGAGTATTTGTTGTAATAAATAATAATATACATTCTGTGTATTAATACATAATGTTATGTGAGACAAAGGAAAAATCTTGGAAAATTCCTATATCCTTTCCGTGAACGGATGTAAGAATTTTCCACGAGTAAGGTAAAGTATATTTTTCCACGAGTAAGGTAAAGTATATTTCTCTAATTAGAACGGAATCTGAATCAGTTGGCTAGCAACAATATGGATTCATCTACCTACTCGTATACTTTCTTACTTACTTTTTCAGAACTCAAACATTCTTTGTACCAATTAAGTATAAAAAATCAAATTGAATACATCTGTTAAAAGTACCAATTTTTCGTAACTGAAATGCATTCGGAGAATACATATCGTTTTGCGAATGAAAAAAAAGTTGTTCCGGAATTCTCCCACCGGATAATCAAATCAATTTTACTGAAATAAAAAATCTGTAGCGAATATGAAATAGGCAATGCAAACCAGTTTCACGAAAACGAAAAACCGTTTTTTCGGCATATTTGTATTTACAAAAAAAATCGGGTTTTGTATTCATGTTTCCGGTTTTTCGAGTTTTTTTATTAATTTCAAATGGCATCACCACTTGTCAGTCAAAACAATGTGCATTTGATATCAGCGGTTTTGTTTTACCAAACGATCCAACGGTTGTTAGTGAAAAGACATTGTTTTAGCGTAGTATTTGGTAACTTTTAATTGTTTTCAATAGTTGAGTGAAGGAGTTATGTGAATTTGTCGTGCAATTCAGTTATTTTTGAACTGAACTCGCTGACCCCGCTGTGCAAAAATATCGAGTCACGGTATAAAATTGTAACAGAAGGTACGGTAAAACGAAGTTGTCGTTTTACGGAATTCATGTTAATTTTTGGGGGTTTAGTTTTTAGAGAAATATAAGTATGGTAACATAATTTATTTTATTACTACCTACAATTGTTTTTATTTTCACCGAATCTCCTTTACTTTCATGATTGTTACAGCGCTTCCGCACTATGCAGTGCTTACAATCTGGTTTTTGGACTTTTTGTCAGTAAACTAGAGATTTTAAGAGATTTTGTTGGGAGTTTCGGTAGTTTGTAAACTAAGTTATTATCGACCACGCGTATATTAGTTTGATCCGTAAATTCGGATAAAACTCATCACAATAGAATACACAGGACAATCTATTCTTTAGTCTTAGGTAGTAGGCAGGTAGTAGGTAGTTGGTAGGTAGGTAGGTGGTAGGTTAGAAAATCCAAGATGGCGCCGACGAAAACATTCGGTTTTTTCGTCATGGGTATCATTTTCGTGGTTTTCGGTGTCGCTGATAACAAAACTGAGGTCAAAATGAAAATCCAAGATGGCACTGTCAAAAATTTTTGGTTTTTTCGTCATGGGTATCATTTTCACGGTTTATGGGGTCGCTGATAATTAAAATGAGGTCAAAATTAAAATTCAAGATGGCGCCGATGAAAATATTCGGTTTTTCGTCATGGGTGTCATTTTCATGGTTTTTGGGGTCGCTGGTAACGAAACTGAGGTCAAAATGAAAATCCAAGATGGCGCCGATGAAACGTTTCGGTTTTTTCGTCATGGGTGTCATTTTCATGGTTTTCGGGGTCGCTGATAACGAAAATGAGGTCAAAATGAAAATCCAAGATGGCGCTGTCCAAAATTTTTGGTTTTTTCGTCATGGGTATCATTATCATGGTTTTCGGGGTTACTGATAACTAAAATGAGGTCACATTAAAATTCAAGATGACGCCGACGAAAATTTTCGGTTTTTTTGTCATGGGTGTCATTTTCATGGTTTTCGGGGTCGCTGATAACGAAAATGAGGTCAAAATGAAAATCCAAGATGGCGCTGTCCAAAATTGTTGTCCAAAATCATGTTTCATGGTTTTTGGGGTCGCTGATAACGAAACTCGAGGTCAAAATGAAAATCCAAGATGGCGCCGACGAAACGTTTCGGTTTTTTCATCATGGGTGTCATTTTCATGGTTTTCGGGGTAGCTGATAACGAAAATGAGGTCAAAATGAAAATCCAAGATGGCGCTGTCCAAAATTTTAGTTTTTTTCGTCATGGGTATCATTTTACCAAAACTGAAACTTTTCGTCGGCGCCATCTTGGATTTTCATTTTGACCTCAGTTTCGTTACCAGTGACTCCAAAAACCATGAAAATGACACCGATGACGAAAAAACCGAAACATTTCGTCGGCGCCATCTTGGATTTTCATTTTGACCTCAGTTTCGTTACCAGCGACAACAAAAACCATGAAAATGACACCCATGACGAAAAAAAGAATTTTTCATCGGCGCCATCTTGAATTTTATTTTGACTTCATTTTCGTTATCAGTGACACCGAAAATCATGAAAATGACACCCATGACGAAAAACCGAATATTTTCATCGGCGCCATCTTGGATATTCATTTTGACCTCAGTTTCGTTACCAGCGACCCCAAAAACCGTGAAAATTACAACCATGACGAAAAACCGAATATTTTCATCGGCGCCGTCTTGAATTTTAATTTTGACTTCATTTTCGTTATCAGTGACACCGAAAACCATGAAAATGACACCCATGACGAAAAACCGAATATTTTCATCGGCGCCATCTTGGATTTTCATTTTGACCTCAGTTTCTTTATCAGCGACACCGAAAACCATGAAAATGACACACATGACGAAAAAACCGAAAATTTTCATCGGCGCCATCTTGAATTTTAATTTTGACCTCATTTTTGTTATCAGCGACCCCAAAAACCACGGAAACGACACCCATGAACAACAGAACCTATGTTTGCGCCTATGGTTATGGAGCAGGATTGAGCCAAGCATTTTTATTATCAATGTAATCCCCCAACTTATAATATGCTTACAGGCCTACATCACAGTATTCACAGTGATTTTTATTTTCGTTGGCCGTTTGTCTGTGATGAAATAACCGCGAAATGGCTGAACGTTCGCGCTGTAGGGTATTTTCATTTATTAAAAAGCTTTTATTTTAGCTAGACTCAGCTTTCCCGTCTGACCCTATGTAGGAACATACAACAAAAAGTTTTTTTTTAAGTTTATGTGTGGTCCGGCTAATCTCCAAAACGGCTGAAGCGATATTCATGGGATATTTACAGGGCGATAGTTATACGGAGTAACTACGTATTACTTAATTTTAGAAAATGGATTAGGGTTCCGCGCAAAAAAACGAAACCCTTGAAATTGTTTACAAAATCCAATTCGAATAGGGAAGTAATATTTTTTTAATAATTTCACGTGGAAGCTAAGCCCGTGAAGGTTGCGCAACATCTAGTAAATAATATAATTAATGTTATCATTTGGGACACCGTAGAAAATGGCGGGATGATGTAGACAAAACCAACGCACTCAAGCATGCAATCAAATGCAAACATTCACGGATCTATTTTTACCAGACTGCGCGACGAAAAGGATATTACCCATGTATATCAGCCTATATGTGTACGATTGTTCCTTTGTGGCGCTCTGTAGAGACCAAACGCGTGGGCTGATTTTGTTGATTCTTACGTCAATCGATTTTTCTTAATCTTGCGAGTGTCACTGTAGAAATAACAGCAATTAAAATTCACATCATATGACGACAACCACACGCTATATTGTGAAAAAAATGAAAGTTGACAGACTATGTTAAGTAGGAATACGAGGGGAATAGGGGGAATAAGAGGATTGAGTAGGTATTTGAAAATTATCTTTAGGTTTCTCATATCATTTGTCATTTTGAATGCCCATTTAGAATTTATAACGATTTAAAGTTGGTTATTCGAAATGACAAAAAGTGAAAAAATCAAGAATTTAAATCGTCTGTGAAATCTTTCACATTGTTAAACTGAAGCAGGCGGAACCTCCTTACAAATGCGCTTGTGTTTTTCTTTTAAGTCGGCTTTTTACTTTTTACTTTTTGTTGACGGCCCTGCTACAAACTGTACAATGCAAATAGTCGACTCAATCCTTTAATTTGCTCGAATGCCCGTGCAAATCGATTCATTTTTCGATTTCCGTCTGAAAATAATTGGTATTGAGTGAAGATCGCTGGGATGAATAAACATGATAACACAGGCCGATATGATGTTTGGTGCAAGATATTTACGACTTGATTTTAAGACTGTCTACGTAATTTTTTCTGGTTTGTCTGTCTGGGATAAAAATCGATTTCACTAAAAAACAACAGTATGTTGGACCTTTACACAAAGAAATTCTATTTCCTATCCTGTCCTCTGAGCGCCAACACATGCAGTCAGAGTGCCACCTATGACGCCTTGATAGTGGCAAAGTTGTAGGCAAACAAAATTAGAAGTATATCGTACCACGGTTCTCGTCACGAAGAAGAAAATGTATAAGCGAGTGAGACAGAACTATTCAAACGTCATGGTCAACGAAATAGAAACATCATAATTATTAAAGCGGTCTGGTCTAAAAATTCGAATCTTTGCATTTAACTAACTCATTCACTCTTTCGTACATTTTTGCATTAGGTGTGGCCATCAGAGGATGGTTTTTGTTTATTTAAATAAAAACTCATTTACAGGTTTCCGTGAGAGGTGTGGAACGAAAGAGGAATTGTCGAGAACTTTTGAACTTTGTGAGGTTTTTTATGTGAATACATACCGGATTTAATATTTTTTTGTCGCTTGCATGTTAATTGAAAAACGCTTCGTTGTTTGTCTACTATTCAATTTAGTTTGCTTGTTAGATAATTCTTTGAACAGCCTACTTTTCTAGGAATGGTCTTTTTAATTTCGAAAATGTGTTTAAAACCGTTTTTTAGGTTTGACTTATGTCACGTACCTACAAATACTTAAACTACTCATTATTATAACTCTAAATAATTATGACGGACAAAATAAACTCAAAATAAACTAACATAAAGGTACCATTTAGGTTTCTAATTCAATCTAGCAAGCGAAGCGTCTTTACCCTCAACTAGTTATTGCCTGCTGATTTTGAGGCTTCATTCTTTGTGGTGACACTGACGACTAATGACCTGCAGTGTACTGGCCAGTTATATTCTTGGAGCTCCGCTTTGTAAAAAAAAAACTTTTTTATCGTAAACTACTTAAGTAGGTACTTATAGTGGGAATAGAATGGGTACCAAGTAATTAGCATTTAATTAGTAAGGCTCTTCTCTTTTTCAGCGCATGAGTCCATGCCTGGAAAAGTTTTGGAGGGGTCTGAAATAGTCATTTTAGCGAATCGCAGACCACAGCTGGACAAAGGCCTCTCCCAAGCTGTGCACCACCCTGTCCTCCGCCTCCGGCTTCCAGTTTGTCCCGGCTAACCTGACTTTTTGATGTCGTCGGTCTTTCTAACTGAAGGGCGTCTAGGTACGTTGATGCTAGTGATATTTTAACTCAAACTCAAAATATTTATTTAAATTAGACCATTACAGGGACTTTTGAATGTCTGAAAAACAAAGAAAGCGAAGCTACAGTCCCAGTCACAAGGCATAATAACTTGTGAAAGTACTGTAGTTGCACTTTTAAATCAAAATATATTACAAAGCCTTTAGGACCCAAATGCTCTCAAATCTACTCATGCTGGTTTTTAAGAATACTGTAAAGGAAAAACCAAATAAACTTTGTCCAACTTGGTTACCAGACCGAATATTTATCAATCGCAGTGGAGAAGGTTTCCTAGACACTGACCTCTGTAAACCCAACGGAGCGGTTCGCATTTAATAATGTGAGTTTCCTCGTTCAGACGGTTTTCTTATTGCAGATCTTGGAATCACGGAGGTACGCATAATGCGCTGGATATTGAAAACAGTGCAAGAGCACTTATATTGCGATGAGATCTATTTTTATTTTTTATTATCTGTGCAATGCACCTTTTCCTAACTACTAACTTTATTACTCTACCCTACTTAAGTACCGTACCTACCGTAAGCTGCCGCTCTCAATTGCGGAAGAAGCCAAACCTAATCTATTAAAAAACTCATTTTTTTCCCGCGTTCTTTTCAGACATTTTAATAATTATTCTGCTATTCATGCGCAGATGAATCTAAAAAATCAGAGATCTTTGGTATCGGTCCAGTCGTTCTTGAGTTCTTGTTAGTGTAACTAACCCGACTTTTTTATATTTAGAAATATGTGTATTCTTGGAATAAAAATTCCGCACTCTATTCCCTTTCAAAGAAGGTATCCAACCACGACTTTCATATCGTATAGTATGCTGTTTATTTCTTGTTACAAATAATTTTAATAAAACTGAGTTTAAAAGAGATTTAATTAAAATAAGTAACATGGAAGTTTCCAATAAATGTAATGCATTGAAAGACCGATATTACGATGCATAAAAAAAAGATAAAATTCAGATCGTGTTATTGCAATAAAACAATAACTAGACAGTCATAACCAACATGAATACGAATGTTCAAAGAGCACAAAAACCGTAAAAGAACGTGCGAAGTTTGATAAAACCCCAAAAAATCTGAAACAAAAATCTGGGGGTCTATTATAGAAACAGTTTCCATTAACGAATACAAGGGTTTGATAGAAATTGTAACGCACACGGAGCGGATTCCTCTCCGGATTCCTTTCGTGATAAGTTTGGCTTGTTTCTGCACGATTTGCTACTGATTATAGCCCTGCCAAATGAATTCCGAAGGCGCAGAAAAAAAATCTTTTAAGGGTCCTACTCGGCTGTCGCGTCGCGTTTTTATCACGTGAATTAGCTTTTAACCTAAGCATCGGTCGTGCGGAAATATTAATGAAGCTAGTACAGTGTGTACGTTTTACACGACCATTTTGTATGGTTTTTAGACGTTGGGATATTGAAAAGATTATTGGAGCTTTCAGTCAGGCACTGCTTTAATGAGTTTAATTAGAGGGAGGTATATATATGTTTGATTTTCTTTACACGAAATAGGCTTGCGTTTGACCGCAACTCGCCTGATGTTACTTAGATACTTCCTTGAAGTTTACGCAAATAAACTATATCTATTCCAATCTCTGTTGGAGACTGCGTAAACATTTTTGGCTGATGGAGTCAATGCAGGAGTGTGGCCGCACTCACTCATCCTTGGCCCTACAGATTTTTTCATTTCAATTTTGTTTATAATTTTTTTTCTAACTACACTCAGTATTTGCTCTGTCTATTGGACCATTTAGCAAAACATTACTTGACACAATCAAGAATTTATGTGCATAATTTAGTGTTCCTTCGTCTTTAGTGTTCCTTAGCAGTGGCTGCAATTATATAATTTTTATCTCATTCTATTCTGTCCGACTTTTATTTCATCAACATTGTCTTTGTCTTTTGTGTATCTTTAGACATTTGGTTGCACATTTGTGTAACTCCATATATTCAATTTTTTGTACTTAATATATAATGTGTAATTGTTGGTTCTTCCCAATAAATGAAATATAATAAAATAATTTATTTCTAAAAATCGGCAAATTCAACCGCAGCGGTTGATTGAACTAGTAGGTAAAACTTTACAGACGTGGTATTATATCGATATCTAAGCACTACAAAACTTAAATAAAAAAACCAAAACTCGCTTTCATATTCTGCAATACTGAGCTGCACATCTTTGGTAGTCTGGAGGCGGTTCCGAGAACCAATTAGAATGATATCTATTCAGAAGGCAATGATCAAACGCAGACGCGACAAGTAAGTACGACGTCAACGACCGCAGATAGTGAATTTACTTGTAATATGAATTTTTATAACTTGTAATTTGACTTTTAGTTATGCGATTTAATTTTTTTTTAAACCCTGTATATGTAGAAAAAGTATGTACTGATAATAATTTAATTATGCAAGGAGAGTTTTTTGGGCTGCGGGACTGTTCGAAAGAGATACCGCGGCCCTGGAACACAAAGGGCAAAAAAGGCACATGGATGGGTTTTAGTCAGTACAAGTCTGACACTCCCTTCCGCTGCGCCCAAAGCGAGGGGGGAGGGGGTCATTTGATGATTGCCCATCCTACAAAAAAAAGGAGAGTTTCTTGCAATTCATGAAACAAAGACTGTTTGTGTTTATAAGAAATATTATATTTAGGCACGTTAGACCAACGTGACGGTTGACAGAGGAGAATGGAAGAAAAACAAATGTTGCATTGACTCCAAGTAACATGGGACAAGGATGGGGTATGATGATGATGAGTTTCGACCAGATCTCAGCCACGTCGACGGCATTGGTAAGTAAATAAGTATGGAATCGAAGCCAAAGAGAATTACAAAAAATAAAAATCGTATAAGCTCTTACGATTATACACCGTGTTCTTCACGTTATCCATAAACTTAGGCAAACGCTTCTATAGCTTTTACAAATCTTACAAAGGAAGTAGTACTTAAAAGACTTTGTAACAAAGATATTTGTAATTTTATTTAATGAAATTTAATTGAGCTATGCAGTAAGAAAGGGTCTTAATTTATCCTGTGTTGCCGCTTAGTGAAATTAAATTATCAAATGCTATTTGCATTCATTTGCACGTACAAGAGGAACCCCAGAGTAAATAAAAAAAAGTAAGAATTCATTAATGTGTTCATAATGAAAAATGCTTATTTCCGTGGTCTGAACATCTGGTCGAAGTTTATGTATATCACCCGGGACACGGTGAATAGTAGACTTGTATATTGCTTGCCCAAGCATGTGGAAAAATTTCTCAAGTGAGCTTTCGCGATCTAATAAATATAAGAAGAGATGCACTTCAAGCGCAATATCGTGGCATAAAACTCATAAGTTACATATAAAATTGTCGGCGGGTGCTTAGGTAGGCAAGTAATAAGTTTCAATAAAAATGTAATCTGATTTCTATCCAGGGCTAATTTAGATCAATTGTCTGGCTTTGTCAAAAGGCATGTATTTAACACGGCGACAAACTAATCTGATTTAGGGTTTTAAAAAAAAATTAAAATAGGTATCAAAAATAATAGGTTGACAGCTACAATTGACCACTAGATTGTAGATAAGGCGTAGTCGACGTAACTCCGCTGCACGGGGCTCCTATTTCTGTTAGCAGGGTTTAAAGTAACCTAACATTTTTTTTTTTTTTTTTTAGTATGGCAAATCATCAAATGGCCCCCCCCCCGCTCTGGGCGGAGCGGAAGGGAGTGTCAGACTTGTACTGACTAAAACCCATCCATGTTCCTTCTTTGCCCTTTGTGTTCCAGGGCCGCGGTATCTCTTTCGAACAGCCCCGCAGCCCAAAGTAACCTAACCTAACCTAACCTAACCTTTGCTTCATATTCTCCTTTCCGCAATGACCACATAAATAGTTACTTACTTGGTACAATAGTCGCCCATTCAGTATATTGGTCGCCAATTAACTTTTTATTCGCCCGATTATTTTTTTCCCTTGTCAAAATATCTCTCATTTATTTTGTAACTGTACATCCTTACTAATATTAAATCAAGCATCAGCGATATTCAGTCAGTGGCCTAAAAAGTCTGACAACCAGTCTTACCAAGGGGTATCGTATTACCCAGTACTAACTGGGTTGTGGAGGCCATATAGCCAGTCGCTCCATGTAAAATATTCAGTATTCAGCTGCATCCGGTAAGGCTAGGTAGATGATGACATCCTTACTAATATTCTCGCCTCTGCAGCGCCTCGGGCATGTTTGTGGAAGCGCGTACCTACTGTTTCCACGCCACCATGCGCACGCGGCGCGCGTCCTTGGTGCGGGCTAGTTCCAACACTATCCTGCCTCAGCGACTGGATTGCCCTACGGAGGGCATTATTGCAGCAGGCATATCGCTGGTGCTTGATTTGTCATTTTATAAAGCTTTCATGTCTAATGGATATTATAATTTTTGCTTCTGTCATTCCTTAATTTAATTCGTTGTCATGTTTATTTTTTATTTTATTTTGTTTTGTGCCTTTGACATTATTTGATTGAATCTGACATTTATTTATTTCTCATAGTGTTACGTCTTAACTTTATTTCTTTAATCAAAGTAGTTAATTTGACTGTAAAATAACAAGTGTTTGTTTTTTTTTATCTAATATGTCAATAACCTGAAATAAAAAATACACAAAAATGCGAAAGTAAGTTTATTTGTTACCTTTTCACGCTAAAACCATTGAACCGATCATCCCGAAATTTGCATATTCGTTGTCAGGTATACAGAAACGGACTTAGGGTATCTTTCATCCCGAAAAAAAGTACAGTTCCCGAGAAAAACAACAATATCGTTCTATGACAAAATAGATGGTGCCACATGTCTTTCGAATCATGATTGAATTATATTATTACAAGTAGAGAACAACCCCAATGATTAGTCAGGTCATCGGTCATCGGTCCACCTAGTGGGAGGCCTTCCAACGCAGCGTCTTCCGGTTCGCGGTTGCCACTACAGAACTTTTCGGCCCCATCAACCATCCGATCTGCGAGCAATGTGCCCTGCCCACTGCCACTTAAGTTTGGCTATTCTTTGGGCTACGTCGGTAACCTTGGTTCTCTTGCGGATGTCTTCATTTCTGATTTGATCACGCAAGGAAAATCCGAGCCTTCTGATGAGGCCCATTGTGAGCGACAACGTTTCGGTCCCGTAAGACCATCCCATGACCAGTGTGTGTTGCCAGTGATTACACTGGTAATACACACTGGTCATGGGCAAAAGCTAGTACAAACATAAATAACGAAAATACAAATTTAGAGCAAAACTAAGAGGTATAAGTCACGTTTCTTTATTACGAATTATTCAGTACAAGATTTGTGCGCTGCTTTTCTGCAATTTTTGCGTAACGGGGGCATTCACGCATTTTTTTCTAAAATATTAAGTAAAACAATAGTTACATGACGATCAAAAACATAAAAATGCCACCCCTACTGAAAAAGTTCTCTGCAAGAAAAGTTTCATTCTTCTAATCCTTATTTGATTTGAAAGCAGCATTGACGTCATTCGTTTACTGTTCCGGTTTTATCCGAAACCTGTGAAATATATACTTAAAGTTCAAAAAGAAATGTTCATAACATCGTATTTAGGGCACACGTCTGAAAAGATTTCGACAATGTAATACCAAAAATAAACCTTGTCGTAACCATAGTCACATTGCGAATCATTGAATTTGAAAAAACGAAAAAAACGCAACTCTACAAAACACAGTTAGTTATTTTAAACAAATTATGTTTACGACCACAGTTTCGTCACATCTATTTCTATCCTAAATAGAGTTCTGGCCACTTTAAAGGCTCATCGCGCATCGCGTGTCATGTTGCGGCCCGCAGTAAATTCAGACATGACATAGTGTATAAAAGCGTCAACGACGAAGCGGCGTGTGAAACGTTGTGATACCTGCGACGGAGCAAACGCGTCGCGACATGCCCCGCATCTTCGGAAACAACAGCGTACATTGCCCTATATTGGTGTTCATGCGATAACGCATGCCCATGCACGCGTCACCACCACCATGGGGTGAACGAGCGCGTGCTCTCAAGCTTATACGCATCAACGCTCGTATGAGTCACTAGTGAAACAAAAGGCGTGAGTATACGCGCTTCGAAATACAAGCTTATTTGTATGCCGAAAATACGCTTATCGAAACCCTAAACGGAAGAAAAACGTGCAATGCGGCGCGCGACGCAGCGCGTTCTTGTATTGAGCCCTGAGGTGAATCCCGTGCAGTATATGCGACGCACCAATGCGCGTCGATTGTTTTAACCTGTGGAACGCCAGAGCATAAACGTACGCGCGTGGCCTCCACGCCAAGCCACAATTTCACTTACCATTTTGTCATATATTTGTTTCGTTTGGCGTACAGGGGACGCACTTGCTTGCCTCGTACATATATGTGTCATGGGCGTTCATGATTAGGGAGCCATGATGTGACTATATGCGCCACTTTGAACAGCTCCCACAGTCCTTTCAAGTTACTTAACACAATCAATGTGAGCGAATTTAGTCCGAAATCCAACACGAAATAAGCCTCATTAGAGTTAAACACAAGTGGCGCAAATATGTAGTTGCGTGCCGCGGTCCACGTATTGCCTGCCCCAGTTTTAACAATCCATAAAGGAGTGAAAAGGAAAGTTTTGTTTACGAATAAAAGTTCGACCATTATAATTACAGGTTAGTCAGCGAACAATAGGATTTGTGAAATAGTAGACAGTCACCAAATATATTGCAGTTCTAGACAAATTACTTTTCGTCGTCAGGCTCCTAGCTATTTACATATCTAATTATAGCATTGTCTAGGACCTAGACGATGCTATAATTAGATATGTTATTAACCTAGACTCTAGGTTATAGTTAACGTCAGCTGCATGTACAGTCGGCTTCGTAATTGTTTTACCAACTTAGGGTGTAATGTCTCTGTCCAGTGTCCATGTGACAGTTTAACTTTTCCAACCTTAGTGAAGGTGAGGGCCATCGAGTAATTAGTTTGATATACATATTTTATACTGATTCTCCGGAATTTGTACAACATTAGTTTTAGTATATGCGAAACCTGAAACACGTGTCTAGTATTTTTATGTAACGAATCTATGTACAAAATTTCAAAACTATATCATGAAAAATCACAAAGTTATAAGCTTGTTCTGTTACATGGTTGTCCGCACAAAAAGGTGCTCAAAACGCGGCAACGCCGCGCGCGTGCCTCCAGCGCCGTCTTGAGCTCATTGATAATAATAATTTAGCAGTAGGTACCTAAATAATTGCGATATGTACTTAGTGTCGCTCGGTGTCCAACTTGTAACCTTTTTTAAATATTTTTGGGGACATAATATAACATGGTTTAAAAATTATTGGATTCGATGCAGTAACTTATTCTGAACAAACTATATTCAGGTTTCGCATGTACTACAAATAATGTTGTATAATGCTTATTGTAACAAATAATACCAAACGATTAAGGACAATTTAATAAAACAGAGGAACAACTACAGAGACGATACAGTGATATAAATTAGCGGGATCTAGGACTCAGCGTAAGTCTAGATATTGCAAAATAAATTGGCGTATACTTGTCGGTAAACCAAAATGGAGAAGGCCGAAGGCTCCCGAAGTTGTGTTCAGATAAAATGAATGATAAGCAAATTTTTTTTTTTAAATTATATTTAAAAAAAAAAAAAAAATTACAAAAATCGCCTTTGACTGCGAGTTCGATAATGACCCACGGGATCATACTACCGGGATAAAAAGTATGTGTGTCAACAGATCCGGTAACTAGTTTTTGCGTGAAAGAGTAACAAACATCCATCTGATCGATCCATCCATCCAACATCACAAACTTTCGCATTTATAACTATGACGATGAGGTGAGATAATGTGTGTGAAGAAGAATACATTTATTAGCTTATAAACACGTACACATAAGTTTGTGGTAAAACTACACTTTGGAGCAACATGTTTCGCTAAATCAAAGCGAGCAAATATTTAGGTACTTACTACATTAATATCTGGTGTCAATGAAGTCTTTAATACCTAGGAGATACGTGTACAAGATGATCCCCTAAAATGAGAATGCTCGTAGATAAACCGAAAGTTGAACATGTAACAAAATCCTAATAAACTTCTGTCTACCATTTGTCATAATCCATTTTAGTATAATTTTTCACTATTTTTAAAACTCTACTAAGCGATCATACTTGACCCTGGTCTCCAAGATGATCCCCAGGCTATAGGCACAATCAGATAATCCCCAGCATTTTCGTAGATTTAAGTGAAAACAACAATTTGTTTATCATTTATTTATACATGTAATCTAAGGTATAGCTACCTATAAAATAGCAGCTATACCGAAATTCCTGACCAAAACACGCTTAAATCCTTGGATGTGTTTTTATTTCGTTTTTCTGAACTTTAATAACATGACGGACACTGCAATCTGTTTACCTACCTGGCATGCCATTTTTAACAGCGTCGCGCGCTGTTTTAGGACTTTCCTATCACCCATCTCGACGAAAGGTAATCACTTTGATAATTACAAGGCATAGCCTAAAAGAAGAAGTATTATATTTTGTTATAGATCATGACCGATAGAATGAACGAAAACAAGTCTTAATACTGTTTTTGTTCTTGAAATCCATACCAACAAACTAAACAGAATTCATAAAAATGTCCATGCTACAAGATATTCCGCAGATGGCTGCGGGACTGTTCGAAAGAGATACCGCGGCCCTGGAACACAAAGGGCAAAGAAGGAACATGGATGGGTTTTAGTCAGTACAAGTCTGACACTCCCTTCCACTCCGCCCAGAGTGGGGGCGGGTCGTTTGATGATATCATAAAAAAAAAAATATATATAATTATATATAAACTAATCATTTTCTACAGTATTATGAAATTCAACAATAAGTATGGCATTAACATTGGTACTAGTACAACAGTCACTGCTAGAACAAACGCTACCTAATCTTAGGATCAACCATATCTTAAATCGATGTTACACATTTAGGTATTTTTTTCCACAATTTACTCTTCACTCCCACCGCAATTACAAATTTACAGAACTGCGGGGTTTGGGAGCTACATATTTTAGAGAAAAACACCTAGATGGCGTTCATAGTTTTGCTGCAATCGAAAGGATCATTTGACCTCAAAGGATATTATTGAAATATTAAATCTTTATTTACAATCTTTACATATAAATTTACATGATTAAATATTTCTTTAAAAAAAACATAGGGAAAAAAGCATTTAAAAATGTAAAAAATAGTAGCCCACCGGTGTCGGGAACAGGGTCCAAGCTAGTCAGGGCTCCAGAGAGAGGAACCTCCTAACAATACGAGCCAGCTGAATCAAAATCCAGCTGCATAACGAGCCTCCTAACTGCCTCCTCAGGTATTGGTCGAGCTTCTTTGCAATTAAGCCATAGACTGAAATTACGCTATTGAAATTGTTATTAGATAACTGAAAATGAAAATGGAGTAACAAAGTAACTGATAGAAGTGTGTAGGTATGCTCGAAACTGTGGGACATAATGCAATTTCCTAAGATCGTTTAACACTGTAGACTTTAAAAAAAAATCGTTTATGACACATCGAAACAAAAGTAAAATCTGAAACTGCATTCCAAGTTCGCAATCAGAAAAAAGAAACAAGATTCAGTCCAGCACCTATATTATTATATTTTTGACAGCTAATTTGCCACTAAACACAGTAAGTGGCGAGGTCCTCCTCAACTCATAAGTTAACACCATTCTACTTGTGAGCTGAGCTTTACTACGCTCACGGTTTATGTTTCTATACATGGAAACAAACATGTGTTTTGGAAAAACGACTTAAACACAGATATTTAAAGTTCAGTTTGCACTACAACTTCAATATTTTTTTATGATATGCTCAATAGTACGAGTCATTCTGAGATCAACTTAGTAAAAACAGACATAGAGTTGACGTTCGTTTAACAGGTAATAACATCGATTGGAAATAGAATAAGAAGAGACATCGACCGGGCAATTTGGGAGTGAAAGTTGTCACATTACAGGCTCCAAATTGCTCAGGATGGTCAAATGCCTCTTAGATAATATATTTCCAGAGGAAAAATCTATCTATAATTTTCCTTAAAGGCTACTAACCCAACGGTTTTATGATGACCATCGTCATTTACCATCGTTTTGGTGTCATTGATGGCTGTAAAAAGCTCGGAGTAGGAAGTTTGGTATTACAGTTATATTATTATAGTAAGGGATGAGTTTATTGGTACCTATATTGTGAATTTTAGAATTATAGAACTTTTAGACATTATTATGTGCGATAAAGGGTGTAAATTGACCCTTAACATAGCCGAAAGGCACTTGTTCTCTCCGTCTTTGCATCATTTTTTTTCTAGACCATACCTGGAAACCTTCTAGTTACGGAGATATTGGGGTTCAAAGTTCCAACTTTTCCCCAAGTTTTTTTTTTTAAGTACATGTTTTTAATGTAAGATTTTTACTTTACACACCTCCACGACCCCCGTACTATTCAATCCATCCATCAGCACAATGCTTTGAGTCCTACCTTAAAACGTGATTGACGCTTGGTTGACGGCTATGTGAAGGGTCTGTTTACACCCTGTATTATCGTGACTGTTGTATCATCATACAAATTCTGACTTATGAAATTAATTGGTAGATAACCTTACATTAGTGGTTTGTGGTTATCAGAGCCTCCATTACGAAGTAGTAAGGGTGGTGTGTGTTAGACTATTACTGTACTTAGAATGTACTCATCATTATCTAGGCAGATAATGATGAGTTGCATTCGGTTGCACGTAGAGCGGAATTCGACCCCAATAGACATACTTAGGATAAAAGGCTGCTTAGCCTTTTTCCCAACTAAGTATGTATATTAGGATCAGATTCCTCTCTAACCGAACGCAGTTGACTACCAGTATTTCACAAGGAGCGACTGCTTATCGGACACAATCCAATTACTGAGTAATAATTCTTACTGCATTGTAAAGCAATAGCTATATAATAAAGCAATGATTTTACGAAGGATTTTCCAACACAGCCTGCAGGACAAACAGGCGGCTGCCTACTTTGAAAGTTGGTTTTAAAACCGCCATGACGACTCCTCCGGACTCCTTTGTGCAAGCCTGTCGTCTGCACTATGGTATCCTTGTCCTTAATTAAAAGTTTTATAGCTAAACGGAATAGGTAGTCCGAATGTTTATAAAATGAAATGAAGTGACATTGGCTTAAGTCGCGATCCGAAGAAATATAACCCCGAATTTAAAACTAGTTACTCGTAAAATCTATATGTTGTCTACTGTTTTCGTTTGTTTCTTTTAAAGTTTATGAATACAGTGCATCGGTATTCAAAACTTCGAAATTCGGAATGACAGTCGTTGTTGATGCATAAAACAAACTGTAAATAAAACTTGTATATAACTGGTCTTAAGCGTGAGCAAAATAGTTATACATGTCTGAAACAACATCGACACATGTACCGTAAAATGGTGTGTATAAAACGCAGGGGTGAATCGAGAACAAACTTGGAAAGGGATTTTAATTGAAATCTTCTTCTTAGCGTGTCGATGACAATTTATTCAAATACAACGTTAAGATTCCTTTCAAGGTTTTGTTTCAATTCACCCGTGCGTCTCTGTTCATCCCGTTTTACTCGGTACGATACACAAATGATGCATTTTTAACAAGTCTTTTGCAAGGGATGTCGAAAAGAATACCGCAGCTTGCATAAGGATGTGAACGCGTAGTTAGGCTGATTAATATTATCTATACAAATATTACAAAGAGGTATTTTTATGTAAGTTTGTATGTAATCTTCGTAACTAATGATCCGATTCCAAAAAATATTTTACTAGCGGAAAGCTACACTATCCCCGAGTGTCATAGGTTATGTTTAAAGCATTCCCGTTGGATAATTTGCGACCATAACGCAAGAGAAGTCGCAAACAAAAGCTAGTTTAAAATATTTTTACAATATTCAAACTGAAAGCATTTATTTCAATTAGACCATTACATGCACATTTGATTGTTAAAAAAAAAACAAAAATACGAACGGGTATAGTCTCAGTCACAAGGCATAATAACTTGTGAAAGTACTAAAGTTGCCCATTCCAAAGCCAAGGTCTCTATGGAGAAGCATGGGCAAGACATGGACACTCTTTTAAATCAAAATATTATTACAAAATCTTTCATGTTAAGATTACACATTTATACTTCAAAAATTTTTCATGCACGGCTGATAATAGGCTCACTCTCTATTACCTGGGCCCTACAGGGATTACTTGCGTGATGTTATGATGCATTACAATTAAAATATCATCATCATCATCATTTCAGCCGAAAGACGTCCACTGCTGGACATAGGCCTCCCCCAAATGTCACCACATTGACCGGTCCCGTGCGACTCGCATCCAGCGGATCCCTGCAACCTCCACCAGGTAATCGGCCCACCTAGTGGGAGGCCTTCCAACGCAGCGTCTTCCGATTCGCGGTCGCCAGTCCAGAACTTTTCGGCCCCATCGGCCATCCGTTCTGCGAGCAATGTGCCCTGCCCACTGCCACTTCTTCTTAGCGTGTCGATGGCAAATTTTTAGTTAAATATGTTTGGCCCAAAATTCAGCTATGCGAACTCCGCTCGCTGTAGCAGTCATAAGATCGTCAAGTGCGCAGGTGTTAGGGCATGCAGCGCAAGATGGAAGATGGGCCATTGTCTGTGGAGACACGCCGCATACACATTTGAGATCTGAGCCGTCCATGAACCCCCAACTGCCACTGAAGTTTGGCTATTCTTCGGGCTTATTATTAGAATATAATGACCATTTTACTATGTACACACAGATTCACGGTTCATGATTTTGATTATTTTTGTGGTAGCTATTTATTTATGAACAATGGCATAAATAGCAAACAAATTGTTTGGTTTCACACAGATGAATTGTCATATGAGCCTAATTGTTTAACTTAGCATATTATTTTAATTAATATTTGCGCTATTTATTTGAGTTCATGGTTGCATGCCGTTTTTATGACGAAATACTCATAAATGAAGTCGATTTATACCCAACATGCTATACAAAAAAACAATAATCCAAACAGAGCTACAGTCACACAATCCCCCACAATATGCACCACTTTCGATGCGAGAGGGGTGCCTCTTAATTTCCGTTACGGAAAACATCGCTTGGAAGAACGAAAAAAAATATCGCAACATTAAATCGAATGTAACTTTATTTAAATCTAAACGATGAAAAGTGCTTAAAGATATCATCAAAATGGTATTTCGTGATTTATATGAGCTTTCGTGAGAAACGTTGCGTTGTATGACAAACAATCTTTGTGTTATTGCAATGGTTTATCATACAACTTGATCCCCAAGACACACAACCGTCGTTTATTTTTCCACAATAGAGAGAGCCCCATTTTAAACCTTGGCTTGGAAACTAAGACATAAAATTCTAGGAAATCCTGTTGGTACATTCGTATAGTGAAAAGGTCGCTCGTGTCCCATTCATCGAATATTCTAGATGCCAGATGTTCTATTGTCATCAATGCACTACTTGGTTAATCTGTGGCTTAACTCTAGTTAATTGTCACGGACATCTGGGAAACCAGAATCATGATATCAAACTACTAGGAGGCCAGAATCTGAAAGAATTACGATCTTCTTCAAGTCGTGTATGTTGGTTACGTTATCCCATGTCTATGTTCTAAGATCCCTTTGAGACTATCAGCGGTGTTTCCAACAGTAAAACAGTGATGCCCGAAGAGAGAAAAGAACTTGTTGCTTCAATGTCGTCATTTCTTTTTTGTGAACACCTTTATTCCCTTCCGCTGGGACATTTTTTTGGGCCACGATGAAAAAAGGTTATATGTGTCTACCGTGCGGCTGACAAATCGTGTGTACCTATGTATTAGAAGAAAATTATCTGTTTTAGGATAAGTCGATCTCATGCGACAGAAAACATTCCAAAATGTTTGATTCATGTTGTGGACTATTTACAGTTGAGTTGTTGTGAACTTGGAACCGAAATGCAAGATCTTAATTGAACGACATTGTTTTTGTTAAGCGATTTTTTTATTAAATTATTTACAAACCAGACATTGTAGGTAAATAAATGACAGAAAATATTACTTGTGATGCAGTGTTCTAGGGAATGGTAATCAAATTAATATTTTACTTCTTCAATGTTGAAGGAAAATGAAAGTAGAAAGACAAAGTTATTTAAAAATAAGATCTATAAATATAGAAATTACCCTCTTATACTTGGGTTTACCATTCAAATAGTCCCGCAGAAAGTAACATTGTTAAAAAAGAAAAATTGTTGCAAATAACTTTATTTGCAATCATATTTTGTTAGCAGTTTCTGTGAAGTTCCGACTACCGAGAATCTCGAGAAAGAGGGGAAGATACAATGTTGGTTCCTTGCAAACTCTTTTATATAAAAAGAATTAAAAAAAAACTTTTCAATTCATGTTTCAAACAATGGTCTGCGTTTACTTGGTATATTTTTCCATTGCTTGCAGAAGCCGATTATTGTGTTCAGAAGTTCTCCTGAAAATGTTGTTAAAAGCGGATCCCAAACCATGGTCTGGTAGTCACACCATTGTTTTTTTTCTTATATAGTTTCCTTTAGCAAAATTTTGTTTGCGCAATAATATACTCTAGAACAGTGTTTCTTAACCTGAGGTTATGTATGGGGGTCCAAATTACTGAAAAATGTACTGATTTTCTTACCCACATACCTCTGTGGAAAAGCAATTTCTAGTCTTATCTATACTAATATTATAAAGCTGAAGAGTTTGTTTGTTTGTTTGCTTGAACGCGCTAATCTCAGGAACTACTGGTCCGAATTGAAAAATTCTTTTAGTGTTTGATAACCCATTTATCGTGGAAGGCTATAGGCTACATAACATCACGCTACGACTAATAGGAACGGAGCATTTATGAAAAAGATTGCAAAAACGGGGAAAATCCAAACGCAGGCGAAGTTGCGCGGGTCAGCTAGTTTATACTAAAAACAAATACAGAAACAGGTTACAAGTTAGAATACAACTTTGTAGTAACATAAACCCTGGGTATAGCCCGTGCTTAAATGAAAATTTTACGATATTGGAAATTAATAAAGAAAATATAATAATAGAGCAATACCTGTGAAAAATGTAGTAGCTCTACTACTACTATAGATAAGTAAGAATTGTCTTACTGCAGTTTTCTAAAACTTACTTACGTATAACTGTTAGTTAATATACCTATCTCTGGTAGCTATCGGTGTTTCTCATCCACTACTACCCACATCGCAGCTGGCCAAGTCTGTCTAAGGACCGTGAAGCAGACGAGTTCATGAGTCGTCACATTCGAAGTTTTATTTGAACTAGCTGTGCCCCGCAACCTTCGTCGTGAAATGGTTAAGTATAAGAATATTACTTCTCTAATTGAGTCGGATTTTTTTAACGATTTCCTTCGTGCCTCGGAAAGCACGTCAAGGTGTTGGTCCCGGCTGTCATTTGTAGATCTTTGACAGTCGTTAGGTATTCAGTGGCCCAAAAAGTATGACAACCAGTCTTATCAAGGGGTATATATTACCCAGTACTAACTGGGTTGTGGAGGTCAGATAGGCAGTCGCTCCATGTAAAATACTGGTATTCAGCTGCATCCGGTTAGACTGGAAGCCGACACCAATTTAGTTGGGAAAAGGCTAGGCACCTGATTTGTTAACGATTTCAAGGGTCTTTTTTTATCAGAACCCTAATTCTTCTTTTTAAATATAAGTAACTCTAGTTACTCCTTATAACATCAAACTATATGCCAGTAAAAGTCCCGTCAAGGTCGGTCCAGCCGTTTCGGAGATAAGCCGAAACAAACAGTCATGGGCAGTGTTTTTGTTTTAAGTACCGTAAATACTTGCATATGCATTCAGTATAAAGCTGTTATTTTGAAATTATAAACAGACACTTCAATTTAAATTAAACGGCACTTATAAGATTGTCAATAGTTAAGATAAATATAGGTAGAGTGGTCTCAATACAAGCCTTCAATAAAGGTTAAACTAATGTCGTTACTAGTAGGTAGCTAAGTTAAACTAATGTCGTTACTAGTAGGTTACTAGTAGGTAGCTAGTTAAAGTGATTACGGGCTGTAAGGTAATCACTTTAACCTAGAATTCCACAGAAATATCCAATCATAATGCTCGATATAAAGTAAATAGTGACCTTATGCGGTAAATGTGACCACAATAACGCAATAAAGAATACAAATATTTGTTGTTGCAATCAACCTGCATCGCACTTGCAATGTTCGCAGTGCGCCCTCGCAGTGGGGAGAGTGGGCCAACAACAATAGGTACAAACACAATACCCTCACGACGCATAATAAGGGTTATTGATTCACTGACCGATGCTTTAATCCCGCGAATCCCCTCGCGGAAACATATTGCTTACAGCTGAGTCTAATAAAAAAATGTCAGGGGGAAACATGTTACCCAATCTACAAGTGTAATAAATAAAAATGACATTTATATTCGTACTATGGTATTAGTAAAGGTTTAATAAAAACTACATACAATATATCAGGATTGAAGAGATCCTTCTAAGGCGTTCAATTGAGTGATCGTTTTGAAGTAAGAAGCACTGTCATAACATGCAACTTTCTTTTCTTTAAACATATTATAGATAATATGTTTATTGTTCAATCAATCTTTATTCGTGAACACAGGTATTACAATAATGTCTGATGTATACATATATACAATTTACTTTTGAATTTGCGGACATAATCTTCAATCCTTATACATTTTTGTAATTTATTATTTACCAATGGAGCCATTACAAAAATACGTTTCTGTATAGTGCAATACTAGAACCGACTGTTTGTAACAAAAGAAACCTTTCAAGTTATTATGCACAAAGATCATATTTATTTAGCAATTTCATGAATTCGACGTAACCGCGGGGCGCTGGTCCCAACAAAGGGCGAATCGGCATTATTTGTGCGCTCATTGAAATGCACCTCCCCCAGCGATGTAGAAGCAATACCTATTCAATCTATTATTTTGCAATAAAACTGGGGAATGCAGCTGGAACACATTAGTTATGCTAGTGTTAGACATTTTGTTTTTTTCCCGTGTTTAGAAAGTTTCGCTCAACATTAATGCTGCTAATTAAATTATTGTGTTCACTGATCATGTGTAATTCGTTTAGTAAAATAACAAAGTACGGAACCTGGTAAATTAACAGGTATAAATTTTACATGAGCTTCTTCAGATAGCCTATGGTGGTAGGCGGCTGAGACTATGAAATATTTATTTGGCGCCTTCGCAAAGTAATTAGGTGATGCCCTTGCTAACCATAACCTAGTGTAAATAATAAGAGTTTATTGAAAGAGAAAGTTATGACTGGATTGGTAAAGTAAAAACAATAGAGTAGTTTTGTAGTACAGACATTTACGGGAATCGTACCTATAAATATCCAGGTGTAATCTAATTTTTCTTAACTTTAAATGCATTCAACTGATTTATATCTAAGACGTCCATTGTTTTGGTGCGATTTCAGTAAAGACATATTAAAAATCTAAAACCCACTCATTCTAGGAAAATGGATGTGATGTTATGTTAAGTTATATCATGTAATGTTACGTTATGTAAAACATTCACAGGCCCACAGCTCCCCGCTTTCGAATATTAGTAGCCAGTAATGCCTAAAAAGAGTACAACTGGTCTTCTCTTGGCGAGATTAACATTTATGTTTAAACTTCATGAAATGGATTGTCAATATTTACCTGTTGATCTCAAACGAAAGGAAGCTAAACAATGACAGTGTCAGTCGCCTACTATCTTCACCGAATTGTAAAAATCAACAGGGTTCACTTTGATGTTGTCCTACAGCTATTTACACACAGTGAAGTTAAGACTAGTCCGGACATGTCCTACTTCTTCCATACCCCCAGACTTTTCAAGCTTTGTCATTTGTACGGACTTCAAAAAATTTAATGAGTAGTCCTAGAAAAAGAGTCCTAGAGAACAAACAATTAAAATGTCCCAAGATTTTTTCCAAATTGGCTGAATTTTCATTTTATTATTACCTTATGATAGAAAAAAAAAAACAAGAAAATGCTATCTTTTGGGCACCGCATAACAATAATATCAAAACTCAGCGTAAAGTACGTTATGCATCTTGTTTATCAATACCTATGTCCTCTTCTTTATCGATTCCGCCCGGAACGGGGCGCCGCGCGGTAGACTCCTCTTTGCACTAAGTGTTATTATTTTATGCGGTAATGTAAACCTTTGTATAATAGAAGGGAGCGCAAAGGGACCAAGGCGGGTTTGTGAACAAGTGCGGGGCGAAACGACAATTTTTTTCCGGGATAATATCATTGATTCGTGAAATAACGATACAAGATAATTATTATGTTGTGGAGTGAAGACTGATATTCTCGCTTTATCTATACTAGTCTATACTAATACTAATCTACTTATCTATACATTTAAAATTCAAAGTCCTGATTGACTGGCTGCCTGATATATCAATGCACAGCCTAAATCGCTGGTCCTAGAGACATTAAATTTGAACGGTGTCTACTTTGTGAAGAGTAGATATCCGCTAAGAAAGGGTTTTTCGAAATTGTACCCCTAAGAGGGTGAAATGGGGTGTTGAATTTTCTGTGAAACTTTTTATTCTCGGGGTCGATTGACTTGAAAATTAGTGTACATACTCTTCAGATAAAATTATGGGAAACATTTATCACAGTTTTTCCAAAATCATCCCTCAATATAAAATTCAAAGTCCTGACTGACTGATATAACAACGCACAGCCCAAACCGCTGTTCCTAGAGACATGACATTTGGCTCGTGATACGGGACATTGAAATAAAATATTATGTAAAAGTATTGTGTCTATAAATAGATTCCTAATTAATAATTTGATTGATGTCACCGGTGTTCAATCTTAAACCAAGGTATCAATATTTCACATAAGTAATGTAATTGTTATTACTATGAATTATTTTTGCAAGTTATAAGCAAGTACATGTAAATCTATGTATGTACTATACATACATAGATTACTGAATTCCGAACTCCACGCGGGCGACGCCGCGGGCATAAGCTAGTAATATTATAAAAAGGAAAGATTTTTTTGTTTATTTGTCCCGAATAGGCTCCGAAACTACTGGACCAATTTTAACTATTTTTTCATCAATAGAACGCTAAATTATCAGGAAGTAACATAGGCTATAACTTATTTTTTTTTTAAATTGAGATCCTTAAGAAATTTTCAATAATGTAACCCAAAGTAGCAAAATTTTGCCTTTAAAATTTATTATTTGGCGTGCGCTGAGAAAACTATTGATGATAGTTAAAAATTATGTACTACATGATTAAAGTACTTATTATTACCTACAAGAAAAGTCCGTACGAGGATACGTCTAACTGTCATAGTTTAGTCACAATAGCAGCTTTTGTATTCTAAAATTTAATTAGATCATAGTCATCATTGAACATTTGGTATGTTCAATGCTCAAGTTTGCCACGCGTCATACGCCTTATTACGTCAAAAATATTCTGCCGTGAAAATTGCAACTGCTCACATCCTACACTTTGAACCAACTCCCGACCACACTCCCCCGACGCCTGTGCAGCCAGATCGACAGGCAGGGGCTCCATTTTAAATTTGTCAACAAACATATTTGCGATTTGACATGGCTCAAGTAGGCCGTCTATGCATAACGGTACATTTTGCTGGTTCGGTGAGTAATAACGGGTAGTGCATTTCTATTGACGGACATTTTAGCCCTTGGTTTCGATACTAGCGCCTAGCGGGTAGATGAGCGGGCGGGCGTTAAAGAATTGGTTTCACACCTGCGCTATGTCATAGCTTCCCTTCAAATTCAAAATCAAAATCATTAGTACATTTTGATACAAGTGTCAATTTTTTATTGAAATAATTTTATCTTTTGAATTTAGGACACAAATAAATGCATTTTTTTTAAGAAAAGCTTTTTTTTTAAATAATTTTAAAACGCAACTTAAATGTTCATAAATTATTGTATATGCCGTAGCCTCTGCTAAGTTTAAAAAAAAAACAATCACCGCCCACAAGAGTAACTTAACCACGTTGAACGTTGTTAGTTTGTTGTTGCCTGTGAAAATAAAACTCTAGAAGAAAAAAAAAAAAAAAATAGAAAACCATGACTGAAATACACTGCATTCTGAACCTAATAGTAGTGCATTAAGAGCCAGTCTTCGAGGAAATGTTTTGAAAAAGTCATATTTTCAAGTTAGGCTGATTAATCAGCACTTATTGAAGGTCAAAGTTTACAATAGACAGTCCCCCCAAAAAACCAGCCCTTCGCCACATCCTAGTGTTTAAGCTGGAAAGAAATGGCGGAACAACCTTCCGATTCTTCTAAAACATAGCTTAGGCGTTTTTCCGTTGCTCTGTTCTTTTAGTAAACAGAGCACCTACGCTTTCTGTAAAACCAGGTCCTGTGTAATCCGTACAGGCCCTGCAGCACAGTTTAAACAATACACTTGTTTATTAGGTGTGGTACTCACTGGTTGGCGTTGTTATAGTATTTTCGGGAGTGTTTTTTTAATTATCTGTATTGAATTTTATTGTCTGATCGATGGAAATCAGTTCAAGATTGGCTAAAAGTGCATCAAATTCAAATTTTAAATTAAAAGTTTATTTAAAAACATAAAATGAGGTGATTAAAATTACCTTTTAACTTGTCAAAAACAATAACACACAACGAAATGGATGACTCCTGCGGGGGCACGTCGCCTCTCCCATCCCGCTAAGAGCGCGTTCGTAACAATTTGTTCAATTTCGGCGCTTACGCAGAAACCAGTGTAGATAAGTTTTAAGTTTATTTAATATTTCTATCATTCCTTATTGTAAATAAATTTATTTTAATCTGAGTTGTATCTGTGCCAATAGCTTGGATTTGTCTGTTATCTAAATTGTTCAAGTTTTCTTAAATAAATAAATGAATATACCTACCGACATAGACGCAATTTTCCACCCAGTGTGTAACACGCTTTACTAAAAGTGATGAAAAACCATATTTGTTTTAAACCTTTGTCTGGAATGGATGAGATATGGAATTCAATTGAGATTCTCAGGTCATTTTATTTTTCAGAGAGACAGGAAACGTGCCTCGACACTTTTTATGACAGTAACAGAGTTTTTAAAACCATATGAATTCCTGAGGAAGTTTCCGGTGGAGTTTCATATTCACAAGTCCATCAAATGGTGCAGTTTCTCTGAACATAGGTGCTCGAGATACAAACAAGAATGATGTTTTAAACATATTTAAAACATCATTCTGTCTCTGTCATCTTTAAACGATTGATAGAAACAGAACTATGTTTTAAATGCGTGCTACTTTAAACGCGTTTAACAATTCGAGGTGCAAGCGGGGCTAAGAGCGCAATTCAAGATGGCGTTTTTGTCGCCTTAACCGATAAGTTGGTTAAAGTCTGTCAAATTAATGGCATTAATTTCGGTAAACTGTTCCTTTCCTCGTCAGGCCGTAAAAGGCCTTGTTTGTGTTCATGGTCGAGTGGCCTCTTTTCCATGCGGCCTACTTTCTGTTCGCCTTCTTTACCATTTGTTACCTGCTCTTTTGCGTCTTTGACCTTTATTCCTGACGTCACGGTTGGCGCAGTGACTGAGCGGTTGGATGCTGCGCTGCTTGTCGCGAGTTATGATTCCCGCATGGAACAAAATGTTTGTATGGCCAATAGGTTGGGTTCCGAGTCTGGCTGTGTGTGGGTTTTAATGTTTGTAAATGCACCTACAAAACAGGTGAAATTCCTAGTGAGGGGCAACGTACCTGCTACGTACGGCATTTAAAGATATTACTTCCCTTTTTGTATCAATATCATAATATTTGTATAATATAATCGTATTTTGTTAACAATTTCAAGAGTTTCCATTTTTTTGCACGGAACTCTAATCCTTTTTATAAAATAAAAGTAACTCCTATCTTAAACCTAGGTTACTCCTTATGACATTCAATATCTGCCAGTAAAAAACCCGCCAAAATAAGTTTCGGAGATTAGCAAACAAATAGACAAAAATATTAATGTCTTTATTTTATAAACTTACCGTAGATAATTTCGTATGCATTCAGTAAAAAACTGTTATTTTCGAATTACAAACAGAACTTCAATTGTATCTATTTGCATAGATAAAAAAGCTTTAAACTGATAGATTAACATAGAATCGTATCATCTCATAATCTTTTTGATCTAAAGGGGCAGATTTCAACATCTCTACCCTAGGTAACCTTTCCATAAAATAAAGTATCAATTTAATACTTACTACAACAAAACATAAGCCCCTGTCTACAAACTTTTGTCTACCATGTTTTCTAAAAAAAAATAACTCTGCATATAGGAGCCGTAAACATCGAGTTAATTGAATGTGTCTCCTGCGGCGTTGGTTAAATAAAACCCTGTCATAGTACCATGTCATGTCCCACGGCAAACCACAGGGGAGGCGATTCAGGTAACATTCAATATTTGTGGTCAACCAGTAAACTTGCCACTGTAAACTCTACCACATCACCTAAGAAAATAAGTTCATTTTTGTGTTCAATAGATACAGAAATTGATACTAATTTTCTGCAATAATAAATAATCGAAAATAACTGAAAGCGATTGCAAGGTATCTGGGTTTGAATTTAATAACATCCTTTTAAAACGTGTTTTTTTTTGTGCTTTACGTTGAATGTGGATGCAATTTCGGAACGAAAAATTTTTGTGCTATCGCTTTTGTCGATGTTATTACATAATTCAGCCTATAATGTTCCCACTGCTGGGACACAGGGCTTCTCTCTATGAGAGGGAATGGGCTATAATCCACCACGCAGGCCCAGTGCGGGTTGGTAGATGTCACATGTCTTCGAATTTTTGGTTCTACGACATGTCGGTTTCCTCACGATGTTTTCCTTCACCGTTTTGAGAGCAGTGGTAATGAAATAAATTACACAAAGTGATGCGCCTGCCTGGGTTCGAACCCACGACTTACTGTTCGTAAGTCACTGGGCCACCGCTGCTCTCGATGTTATTATTGTTGGAATATTTTGTTTTAAACATCATGTTGGGGACTGAAAACTCGTCTGCCCAAATATAAATATTTTAATTGGTTTTATTTTCCATTCAGTCTGTTTTCCAAATAAATTCTGTTGTTATCTCTATCAATGACGAAAAGACGATAATCGAGTATTTCAGTATAAAATCCATTTTACTAAAATAGACCATTATCAGTCAGGGCTCCAGAGAAAGTGGCTATTTTGGCCCACAGCTCAATGAGCATGCGGCAGACTTGGCCAGTCCAATCCCACTTCAGTTTAGCGGTTTCTTGAACAACGTCGGCAATTTGTGTTTTGGAGCGATTTGTGGTGGTGTGTATACGATCGGTTAGTTTGAACCCTAGAATGCTCCGCTCCATTGAACGTTGGCACAGTTTGAGTTTGGACTTTTGAATGTTTGTCAAACAATGTGTCCATGATGTTTCGCTTCAGTGACAAAAGGAAGGTTACCTTTCATAAGCTCTTTCATGGACTCTTCACGAGCTCTTCCAGCCATTTTGGGTTCGTCTTGTGACGCCCCTTGCCTGAAGTTGAAACTGACCAACTGGCCCAAGTAGAGGTTGGTTGTTCATGGACATTGGACATAATACAATTCTTTACTATTCACTCTGATCCTATGCTTAGTGGTGTTTGACATCAGTTTAGTGTTCGAAATGTTCATCGCCAGCCCAACCTCAAGGCTTGCATTACTGAGTTGGTTTAACATTAGATCTAGTTTTGCCTCCGTGTTTTGAATACGACAATGTCGTCAGCGAAGCGAATTTTTGTTAAATGCCCCACCGATTTCAAGACCGCTTCCCTCCCAACCATTCGTTAGCTTTTGAACATTTCTTTGATAGCGATATTAAAAAGTTTCGAGTAGTAATGTTTTAATTTTTCTACTAGCCGGTTTGACACTTTTGGCGACATTGTTTTAATGTGCGTTTTCGGTTCTTAGGGTTCCGTAGTCATCGAGGAAAGGGGGACCCTTATAGTTTCGCCATGTTTGTCTGTCTGCAGCTAAGCTCCTTTGAGCTAAGCTCTTACTCTGACTCTTAGTACTAGAAAGATGTAATTTCGCATGAATATACAGATTAGTTACACCGACAAAGTCGTAAAATAAAATCTCGAAAAGTCTCGCGTACCCCATAGTGCTGTATGTCGTTCGATAGATCTTTAAAAAATAATTTTTGATTAAGGGATTCGTTTGAGAAATATTAAGCGTTAAAGTGCAAATTTTTGTTAGTTTAGCTGGTAGAGGGGGCCTCTACCAGCTAAACGGTTGTGTTTGGGTATGTGGAAAAATTCCCATTTGTAGTATATATAACGAAGTTAAAAGATAAATTATCACAGCTAAGTAGGATTTACAAGTTTACGAGTAATAATCGACTAACTTATAAAATGTACCTGGATAACCTATTTTCCTAAACATAATGTATGGGAGCACAGGTTTTTCAACTGCAAATGTAATTTTGTTTTTTTTATTACGACAGTAAAAATCATCATTCGGAGGCAAATCCGCATATTTTGATGGGCAACTACGGAACCCTACATTGTGCGTGGCCCGACACGTACTTGGCCGGTTTTTTTACATATAGAATACTAAAACAGTTTTTAACTCTAAATTGTCCCGTATCGATTATGAGTGATTATTTGGGCAATCTTTCCATTTTATCCATAAATATTCGTTTTCTGTACAATTTTAAATCGAAAAATAGGGTTGCGCGTATGGGTCTGGGGTCAGATGTGTAAGAGAGCTTGAATGTGTTTTACAAAGCTGATGAGGTAAGTTTAGTATAAAATCGTATCGTATTTGTCACAAGGAGGAAAATATACAATTAACCCACCACGCTTGTCTAATGCGGGTTGATGGGTGCTCAGTAAGCCTTCTAGCTTAACCTCTGGTTGCCGCCGTTGACAACTGCTGCTGCAATCGTTCTTCCGCCGCCGAACCCATCAATCCATCGAACTGATAACCTGCACTGATATCAGTTTTTCTGCTATCTGGACCGTTTAGAGCTATATAGCTCAGATGTATCAAATGCAGCGCCACAATTTTATGCTATGTCGGAAGCATCTGAAAGCTCTATTATTGAAAATTGTAGTCGTATCTTTGAATACTAATATTAACTACAACCAACTGAGTTGTTAGTTAGTAAGTACTTAAGAAATACAAAGGTATGTCTAGACATCACACTTTAAAGCATCTTGACATCACGACCCGAGGACTTGTCTGTATAGTCTGAAAAATCGATCTTTACTCATCTGACTCTGAATGAAAAATACTTTTTAGGAATTAATGTTAGTGACCATGATAGTTTAAAAATTTTTACTTTTTAGGAATCTTAATACATCAACAAACATAATTTTTACGAATGTATTGCCTGAAGATCGACAACGGTGAGTTGACACATTTTAATTTGGCAACCTAACACAATCGTGTTTGCAATAAAATTAAAAAATGGTACTCAAAACTATTCCTCGAAAACTAGCTCTTAACACACTTCTATTATGTTACAAATATTTTAATTTTCTATTTTTAATATTACGCTGTTTTTCACTTTCATTCCTTTGTTTCTATCTCCTGCGAAAGTGGTAAAGCGCGGGAAAAAAAAAGCAAATTAAATCATAGTTTCATAACAAATACCAAAAATTCTTTACGTAGTAATAGTTTTTTTAATTGAAAGTCGTCGTTTGATACACGTGGGCATTGCAGTTCTTGGCTCCATAACACCGTCGCCGTCATCGTGCATCGGCTCGGGTGTTAATTCCGCCTCGGAAGCAATGATTTGTCATTGCTTTGTCATTTATTCCGAGGCGGAATTAACACCCGAGCCGGTCGGTCGGTTCCCCAGTTGTTTACATTTGTATACTACATTAGTTTTAGTATATGCGAAACCTGATACACGTGTCTAGTATTTTTATGTAAAGAATCTATGTACAAAATTTCAAAACTGTATCATGAAAAATCACAAAGTTATAGTTTGTTCTGTTACCTAGTTGTTCGCACAAAAACGCGGTCACCACGCAGCGCGCACCTCCAGGGTCGCCTTGAGCTCATTGATAATAATAATTTGGCAATAGGTACCTAAATTATTGCGATATGTACTCAAAGTCGCTCGGTATCCAACTTTTAACTTTTTTAAATATTTTTGGGAAAAATATAACATGGTTTAAAAATTATTGGAATCGATTCAGTTAGGTACTTATTCTGAACAAACTATTCAGGTTTCGCATATACTAAAAATAATGTTGTATATATTGATCTTACACCCGTATCTATAGTTTAACTAATTACTTATGCAACCATTTTTGTGCAATGCACAAGAATTTGATCGAAGTAAGAACGTTCAAAGAAAGCAAAGCTAAGATTTCTTACTTTTGACAGTTCTAACTTCAAGCAATTACTAAACTACAGAACAAAAATCGTATCTTTACTCAAGTAATCACTTTGACTTGTTTATAGAGACGGGAGTAAGACTATATCTTCGTTAGTACTGAGATCGTTTCCCCAGTACACAAACAATACAGTCTTTAGACTAGACAAGTTACAATCTCGAGCACATTGACTGCATACGCGATGCTCTTTAAGAGCCGCGCAATTATTCAAAAATACAAAGTCTGAAGTGTAATTATATTTTAACCCTTCAAAGATAATTTAATAATTAATAGCTTATGCCCGCTTCCCCGCGTGGTGTTCGGGAATTGCACACGGGATCTTATTTCTGGAGAAAGTAATCTATGTATGTATAGTACATACATATATTTATATATAACTGATACACATGTCTCATAATTTTAATTGAAGAGTGTGTTACACCAATTTTGCGAGTCAACTGACCCAGAAAATATTAAATTTCACAGAAAATCCACCCTCTTAGGGGTGGAATTTCGAAAAAGTCTTGTATAGTGGATACCTACTCTTCACAAAGAATACACCCTCCACATGAGTCTAGGACCAGCGGTTTGGGCTGTGCGTTGATATAACAGTCAGCCAGTCAGGACATTGAATTTTAAATTGGGGGATGATTTTGGAAAAACTGTGATACACGTTTCTCATAATTTTATCTGAAGAGTATGTATACTAAGTTTCAAGTCAATCGACCCCGAGAATAAAAAGTTGCACAGAAAATTCAACACCCCATTTCACCCTCTTACAGGTTGAATTTCGAAAAACCTTCCTTATTCCTTGTCTAAATTATAAAGGGAACCTCTGTGCAAAACTTCAGCTTTCTAGGTCCAAGGGTTTGGGCTGGGCGTTGATGAATCAGTCAGTCAGGACTTTTCTTTTTATTTATACAACATTAGTTTTAGTATATGCGAAACCTGAAACACGTGTCTAGTATTTTTATGTAAAGAATCTATGAACAAAATTTCAAAACTGTGTCATGTAAAATCACAAAGTAGATTAGCTTGTTCTGTTACCTGGTTGTCCGCACAAAAACGTTGTCACCACGCAGAGAGTCACGCGCGCTCCTCCCGCGTCGTCTTGAGCTCATTGATAATAATTATTTGCTAAGTACCCAAATTATTGCGATAGGTACTTAATGTCGCTCTGTGTCAAACTTGTAACTTTTTTAAAATATTTTTGGGACAAAATATAACATGGTGTAAAATTATTGGAATCGATTCAGTTACTTATTCTGAACAAACCATATTCAGGTTTTGCATATACTAAAAATAATGTTGTATAAATTATCTAATTAGACAATATTTCTATAGCTTCATTTTTTTAAATCGGACTATCAATGTCTTGAATGCCAGTACCAACCTACGTTGGGTAGCTTAATTAGCCACATTTACCCGCCTACGCACAGAGTGGGTATCTCGCAATCTAGGGGGATTTAAATCAAAGCATAAATTTTAATCATTGATAATATACTTATAACCTATATAAACCTAAGACCCTATCTGTCAAAGCTACCTATTAGAAATTCTTGTAGGTAGGATAAAAAAATTAATAAAAAATGTTGAAGTGGGTAGATAATAATCGTTGTACCCTTAAAATACGAACAAAACAATCTCAAGTGTCATCTTCACTTGAGATTGCTGATCAAATTAACAAGTCAAGTAAGCCAAGTAAGCCAAGTAATCCAAAAAGCCAAGTAAGTAAGTAAATTGCCAAGTCTTGTGTATTGGTTTATTATTGTATTGTGTATATCTTTCAAGATAAGTCAAAGTGTATTTTATTTAAGTAATAGTTATTTTATAGTTATTTGCCTTGCCAGCGCCGGCGTACCAGCGGTTTTAGAACCAAACGGCTTGGTACGTGACGATGGCAATAGACCAGACGGCATGACGTTGGTGCCTTGGAAGGTGGGTAGGCCTTTGGTGTGAGACGCAACCTGTGTCGACACCCTTGCGCCATCTCACCTTGCAAGCACGGCGGTCTGAGCAGGCGCTGCTGCTGCGGCTGCTGAGATCCTCAAGCGGCGCAAATACTGTAACCTTATTGGTAACTACAGTTTTGAGCCGTTTGGGGTCGAAACTCTCGGGTCATGGGGTTTATTTGGCCAAGAAATTAGCATTGCTATTCAGCGTGGCAATGCTGCCAGTCTTCTCGGCACGTTTCCAGATGATAGCGATGCGGAGGAATACTTTGACGCCTAAGTGTCCTATTGTCGTCGTTGTTTAGATGTTTATATTTTCTTACTTTTAGTCTTATTTTTATCATTACTTTAAAAATATCATTATTTTTAGTCTGTAAATAAAAGTAGTAGATATTGTATATTTGTAAATAGATAAATAATCATAATAATAGTTTAACATTGATCTAATAACATCATTTGAAAGCACAGTTAAATGAAGCATTTTTTCGAGATGATTTGCAAAACAATATGTGAAAAAAAAATGACCTGAATATCCCGGTGATGTTATTGTTATAATTTATAGTTTAGAGTTTTTACTTTTGAGAACAATTGATAAAACTTGAGCGTTTTTGCGACCGCCATACGTTTTTTTTCGGTTTTCAGAATGACCGCCGAAATTACAAAAACACTAGAAACACGTTACGAATATACACCAATACAGACCTACTTAATAGGCTTTTTATATCATCAGACCCCTTCATATCCTGCTTAAGACTTATAATGAAGAGAAAAGGGATTCGGTACCCAGCGTAAATGAGGCTGAAAGTGGAATTAGTGACTAAAATAAAAAAAATATTCATGTCGCATTTTTTTAATACAACTTTATTTTCTATTTGAACACCAATCAATATTATTTTTTAACTTGTATCTTTTATTTAATTCAATTTGGAATTAAATCCTCCTAGATGTCGAGATTCCCACACTGTTCTACGGCCCTATTTGAAGAAAAGAACAATTTTAGTTGTCGATTTTAGGTTTTAATTTTTAACTTTATTTTTTAAATGGTCATTTTGAAGAACATGTAGTTTTTTGCCAGTAAGGAGCCACTATTTGGGACCTTTCATATTCACTATAATCACCATCTGGCTCAAATATTTTCCTGTCTGACATCCATCCGACCACCACTTCAAGGTGCGTTTACACCAAACGTGCAAATGCTCATTCTAGCCCCTTTCGATAACTTTCGTGTAGTGTAAATAGACAGGTAGTGTTAAACCGAAGCTTCGGTTTCGGCTACCTTCGGCCAAAAAAAGAACTCAGACGAAAAGCTAGTAATATTCTGTAACTTTAGCACCTTCAATCTAAAAATTGACCCACCTTTCAAGTTAGTAGGTATGCATACGTTCACAGTACATACTAACACTATTCGGTGCCACACATTTTGTTAATCAGAAAATAAGTATGGTCTCGGCCCTTGGATCTTGCTCTATCACTCTTAGCCAATGTTGTACTGTGTTCCTTCGGCTTTGGTTTTGGCCGAATATTGTGCCGATAACCGATTAATCAGCCTCCGCCAATAATCGACCTTCGGTCACTATAGACCCACTAGATTCCACAGAATGAGAATAGCCTTATTCCATACTAGCTTCAGCCCGTGACTTGATTTGATGATGTAATAATGTAGCTTTCCAGCTGTGATGGAAGATCTAAAATCAAATGTGTAATTTCGGAAAGAAGTTTGCCTTTTTAAAGTATTAAGAATAATAATTTATTTTAAAAGCATTACAAAAAGTGTAGATTTAGGCGCAGTGTGTTATTTTTCATACAATAGTATATTCTTGTAAGTAAACTATATAACTAAAATATATTCAACAGTTGCAAGTAAATGTTCAATTCAGGTATTTATACCTCCCTGATCTAATTTTATTAACGTGTGTGTGTGTGTGTGTGTTTTTTAACGCAAATTTGAATGAAATTACAGTTACATTAGTTACAGTGAAATATTTTATATTTAATCCGCAAGAACCCGTCCGCAGGTGAAGGCATCCTCCAAAAAAGCCCATCTCTCTCTATCTTCGGCTACTTGTAGCCAGTGAGGGCAAGCCGTTTTTGTAACTTCATCATCCCACCTCATGTGGGTTAATAAATTAGTTAGACTTAAGTGTTAATATTACTTTCATTGAAGGGTCGATTTTCGAAGAAATCCTTAAAGATGCAAGTAGAAACATGCATTTTGGAGTCAGAAAAGCCATTGAGGCCAAGTTAACAAAGCGAGCAATGTTATGCACGCATCCCGCTATGGGAATAAAGCAGGCGGGCTCGCGTCGGTGATTTCCCGGGTGACCGATTCTGGCCGCAGCTCGTAAACGCGGCGTCATCCGCCCGTCGCTCATACAACGCCGTGATCAACACTTGGAAATGTTCGCTTAATTACCTGCAGTTTTTTTTGTAGTGATTATTCTTTTCTTATTTTTCTAAATGTAAGGATCGCGATTTGTGCGGATCGGATCGGATCGTTGTGTGGATCGGATCTTTTTTTTCGGAATGTAGGTGCCGTTTGTAGCTCCGGCTCCTGTTCTGCTGTTTGCTCCTCCTCCTCCTATGTAAACTATAAAAAATATGTAATTTTATGTATGTACGTTATTTCTGTCTACTGCCGGGCAAAGACCTCCAAAAAGCCACAAAACAATGAGGTTTTCAAGGAGAAAGGCTCCTTGAAAACCTCATTGTTTTGTGGCTTTTCTGGCCATTTTATAGCCCCGCAAACATGATCAGATCATCACCTTCGCCGCGGTCAATCTCGGAATGACGACCTTTACCCATCCCTCCGGGTGTATTCCTACCTAGGCCACGTAAGTACGTGATTTTTTTGTGATTTAGATCGGAGAAAAGATGCATGGATTGTGAACAGTGGTATGTTTGGGAATGTCATTGGAACATCGCTTTATTTTGTTGACGATGGGTGGAAGAAGAGGTAGACTAACCAACTATGATTATTATTTTGATTTACAACGTTATACAAGTACGTGATATGAAGGAGCAACTTCAAACGCCTTTAAATCAGTAACCTACGTTGTAGTAGGTATAAACAGCACGAAGCTATGTCTCGTGTTAATCAGTTAATAACTTCAAAATCCAACCCCTTAAAATCCACCTTCCAGTTTACACACGATCATCAAATTAACGACTCGTAACGCAACAACCAATCAGCGGCCGCGTCACACCCGACACATTATCAATGCATGTTTTTATGAGCCCTCCCGGGAACTACTTAGATGCCTTTTGCTTTGATGGGTTCACGCAAGTTAGTCCACATAGTAGCACGAGGGGTGTAAATACCTGCTCAAGGGCATCCCCAAGGAGATAAATAGAGGCTTAGTTTCGTCTACACTTGAAGGACGGATCAAGAAGAACGCTTTTGTTAATAATTCACGTGGGCTTTGAAATACGTGAACAATGTTTCATATGAAAATGACGACAAAAGAGACATTTTTGATTTGTATACAGGTCCTGGAAATGGTTCTTATACTAATACCTCAACTAAATTGTTGAAGGGCAGACGGAGGTAATACTGTTGAACACCCACTTTCAAGTGACAGTATTAAGCCGATAGTCAGCTTGTGCAAAACTCAGATATTCACAGCACAAATCGTGTGTGCGAGGAATTTCAGTACGACTAGATATCAAAGGGCCCTTTGACATCCAGTCGTACTAAAATTATTTGAGATGATGTCAAAGTTGCTCTACCTGCCTGTTAACCGACTTATAAAAAGGTGGTTATCATTTCGACTCTTATATTTTATTCTTATTTCCAGGAACCACCACACAATGACGTTATATAAAATATAGTTTTTAGATAGTTATTATTGAAATTCATGATAACACTTTTTTTTGCTTCCGCATAATGGAACTGGTCGCCTTGCCACTGCAAAATTGTAATAATGCTAAGGATTTTTTTTTTAATATCTATGACATTTGCGCAAAAGATACTTGAGCGTGAAAGGGCACCTGTTCGAATGGATTTTTGCGCGAACGGACACTTGTGCGAACGGACACTTGCGCGTCTAATAGCCCGTGAGATTCGTTACAAACAAAACAATATTGAACTTGATTTTGATTGTAACCGCATATTCGTTTAGAGCGCCCTCAATTACCATGGACGTGACACCCATGATGAAAAATTCGATTATTTTCGAGTAAACGACATTTTTGATTTCGGTTCATCGTAAGAAATCTCATTTCCCGCAAGTTTCAAAAAATATAATTAAAAACGTAACCCTTCTTTTCTTTTTAGTCGGTTAAAATAATTAAGTAGAGCACCCTGCATGACATAACATGAGCGCGATAGCATGATTGTGCGAGTAAGAAGCGAAAAACAATTGACGATATTCCGACGTCCTTCTATTTCGACCGCTAAGCGGCACAGGGTATCATACATAATACTCTAAGCGGTCACTGAGGACATATGGAAAAGGTTTTTTTATGTAAACTGTAATTTTATGGGTGTTTTGGTATATAATTTTCAGTTTATGTTAATTTTAATGATTTTTTTTTGAAAACTTTTACGACTTTTCAGCCTCAGGGGCACTGAGACGTAGCTGTGCATCGGACGGCGTGAGTCAGTTTGTAGCTTCGTCCTGCAAATCAAATCAAATATTTTATTTGTGATACATGGGTAACATGCAGGTGTTCAATACATAATTATATGATAATAATGTTCATTCCATGATCAGGCACTACAAACAAACAAACATACAAATTTTTAAATAATATATTGAAAATATGAGTCTAAAATTAAAATTATTTGATATAAATTCAAGTTTTAGTCCTGCGAAGTTACAGGGGCGATGATACAGCATTCGTACCGAGGTCGGTTTAAGACAACCATTAATTATGCGGCACGTCTCATTTAGATCTGTATCCACTAGGCGTGCGTGCGCAGAACGGTCCCATACTGGACAGGCATATTCACTAGCAGAGAAGCAGAGTGCGATCCTTATGGTTCGCAGAACTTTTAGGAGGCTCCCCAATTGGTGAATGCAAGACAGCGTAATAGGTGATTTTTAGCATGCATTTTTAATTTTACATTGTGACAATTGTTTTTGTAGGTGAGTGACCGGTCTAAGACTATGCCGAGGTATTTCAGGTGGGAACTGTGCGCGATGATTATGATATTATTATAATTACGTTTTGTGAATTATCAACTTTACAAGATGTTATCAGAAAAAACGTTCTTTCGTATTATAACCCTATTGATCAGTAGCTTAATTCTGAAATGAGCTTGTACGGGCATACATAATAGTTAGCATAGGCTAAGCAGTGCGGGTTGCTGTAAAGTACAAGTGTAACATAATTATCGTGATCAAGGAACTCCCACAAAATTTTTTCCAGAACCAATATAGGTAGACATCTCGCTTCAATATTGAATTATCTGAAAATTTCAATTCGAGTAAAAAGGACTGTGTCAAATCGGGAAGGAATAAAACACGCAACGAGTAAAAAAACTTTTTATAATTAGTGAGTATTTTCATTTATGTATCAATATAAATCACGAAATAAGCACTAAAATAACTAGCTTGCCAAACATTATTCTATTTATTTACGAAGATTTTTTTTTTTTAATTTTACATTTTGCCAAGCTTCTGTACCTTATTGACGCAAACAATTGATTTTGAATGTTGTTGAAAGTTGCTTTCAAAGCGATTACCACCAGGCCTCTCATGCCCTGACCATGGCCCTGGGTGAACTTCTCATCTAAATTCACGAAGTTAAACTTTTTTAAAACAAAGATCTTTGTACGAAATTACCACAACAACTTATTGCCTATATAATCAGAAATAATTAATAATTTACTTTTAACATTGCCCAATAAAAATCTGAGTAAAATGTCTAGTATAATGTTCCCAATACTGGGATGATGTTAGTGTCTGTCACCACTTTAAAAGAAGTGGTGATGAAACAAATTGCTCATAGTAATGTGTCTCCTGGGCCCCGAAATGTCGACCTACGAGCCGTATTTAGCAAATGTCAAATTTAAACTTCTTCTATAGTTTTTTTTTTCCTTTTTGGCAACCGAACCGATGTTGTAGTCTGCCAGCGTATGTACTTCTTAAAATTTAACTTGATTAAAATGACAGCTGTAAAGAAAATAAACGACTTAACTTTCCAGTAACGTCTAACGAGTGATTAATATTTGCACACGCAAAATAGAGTAGGTAGGTAGGGTAGGCACGTAAGTAGGGTTAGATGGGTAGGGTAGGTAGGCAGGGTAGAGTAGGTAGGTAGAGTAGGTAGGGTAGGCAACGCATGCCGGGCACATATATATATTATATAATATACTAGCTGTTGTAGTATATTATATAATAAAGGGTGTAAATAGACCCTTAACATATCTGAGAGGGACTAGTTATCCACGTCTTTGGGATCATGTTTTTGTTCTAGACCATACCTGGGAACCTTCTAGTTAGTTTCTAGTTCTTTGACCCCCAATATCTCCGATATTGGGGGTCAAAGTTCCAATTCTTTCACAAGTATTTTTTTAAATACATGTTTTTAATGTAACATTTTTACTTTAAACACCTCCACGATACCCGTACTATTCAATCCATCCATCAGCACAATGCTTTGAGTGCTTTCCATCGAGTCCTACCGTGAAACGTGATTTTTCCCCCAAAAAAAAAGTCGATTCCCAGCAATAATTTTTGCGTAAAGTTACTTAGTTTGATGTACAGAGTGCTTGGTTGACGGTTATGTGAAGGGTCTGTTTACACCCTGTATACTAGCTGTTGCCCGCGACCTTCGTCCGTGTGAAATTATTATAAAAATACAATTTTGCCCGTTTTAGCAACATTTTTCATTGATGCTCCGTTCCTAATAATCGTATCATGATGTTATATAGCCTATAGCCTTCCTCAATAAATGGGCTATTCAGTACTAAGATAATTTTTCAAATCGAACCAGTACTTTGAGATTAGCGCGTACAACAAAACAAACTCTTCACCTTTATAATATTAAGTATAGATATAATATTATAAATAACACGATCATGTAAATAAAAAAAATGAAAAAGTTCACATTGCTTGGGTAGTTTATGAGTTATCTTTTATAATACAAATACAAAATGTTTTATTTAAGAAATTTGTTACAACAATGGCTATATTAGCCTGTGGTAGGAGACCCTGCTCTTCCATAGCAAAATAATTACAACAGTTACAAATATGTGGGTAATTAAACTATACTTAATTACTTATTTCTATTAATTCCTTTATTCATCATTTCTCTTACTTTAAACGTTTTTAAATATTTAAAAAACAAAAGTAAACAAAACATTTAAAAATATAAAAGATATATAGCCTATCGGCATCAGGAACAAGGTCCAGGCTGCCGGAGGTGCTCCAGAGACAGGGACCGCCACAATGAGCGTGCCGTGTCCAGGAGTACTGCTTTCAGAATCAAGCCCTTGACCGTAACGACTGTCGGTACAATGATTGCAGAGTCCACGTCCCACATGTCGACAACCTCGCGTGCTAAATCAAGATGCTTGATTTTTTTTATCATTCTCAGCTTTTACGAGATTCTCGTCATGAGGGACAGTGATGTCAACAATCATTGCACGGCGCTCTCGGCTATCTATCACCACAATATCAGGTTTATTTGCTAAAATAGTCCTCTCTGTGATGATAGATCGATCCCAATACAATGTGGCATGACCATTCTCGAGAACTGGGTACTTCAGAACTCACAAGGTTGTATTGCAAGGCAAGTTGCTGGTGAATAATCCTAGCTTCTAGATTGTGTCTGTGCAAGTATTCACCGTTAGCAAGACGAGAACAACCTGAAACAATAAGTCGGTTCGATTCACCGGGACAGCGGTATGCCCGACAGATGTCAACCGTACCGTCCTTGATAATGTATTTCCGATAATTGTTCGTCATGATAACTTCATCCATAATCGCACAGACGAAACCTTCAGTTTCCCCAAAGCGGTCACCGAATCGTAGCCAGGATACGGACGCTAAGAGGTCTACATCAGGCCCATGTAGGGTCCGGTAAAAGCGTCCGTGAAGCTCCTTGCCCTGCCAGACCTCCTTGCGATCATTAGTCTCTAATACTCTAGGTTTGCGTTAGTTCTCGTTAGCCAGGGAGAGCGGGGTGAGGCCCTTGTCCACTGAGACCACATCTCGGTGCATCCCTACGTCGGCTTCTAGGAAGTATTCCCTGAGACTGCATACCTCACGGTTGTGCAGGGTCTTAGCACTTAAGAACCCACGACCCCCCCACTTCCGCGGGATATACATTCTCATCACCGACGATCGTGGGTGATGCATTCGATTTGCGGTCAGCAGTGCACGGACCCTCTTATCCAGGGCATCAAGTTCCGTCTGAGTCCATTTGAGTATGCCGAAAGAACACATCAACACCGGCATGACCCACCCGTTGAAGGCGCGCACCTTGTTTCCGCCTGACAAAAGACTACCTAGTACCTTATTCAGGCGGCCAAAGAAGCGCTCCCTCAACGATTGTGTCATGTCAGCAGTATTGTATTTATTTCTATTATTATTATTTAATTTTAATTAAAAAAAGGAATAAACAAGAGATAAAAAAATCTATTAATAGCAAAAACAAGTAAAATAGTGTAAAAGTGTGTGAGTGATGAGTTTGAGTGTACATTGGGTGTGTATAAGTGTGAATGTGCGTGTGGGTGAGTATGTTTCCATTTGATTTTTAGATGATATTTTTTGCAATGTTGTATGTATGTGTTTGACAATTGAGTAACAATGTTATGTATCTTGCTATTTTAAGTGCTGTAGAAGAGCCTCATATTACTTACATATTTTTTCTTCTGTCCATATGGACGATCTGCTAATAACTTTTAATATTAATAGAAAATGAATACTCCACAAGAATTTGTGTGAGATGCAATCATATCACAACTACATAGGCTGTAATAAAAAACTTTGTGTCACCGACTTCCGGAAATAAACTTACTTTCCACTTTTGAGTGTTTTTTTGGAAGCCGGTCATGTTTTTTATTAATGTCTGCTCAGTTTCAATCTGTAGTTACATAACTTCAGAAACACTTAGATATGTGATGAGTATTGTAGGTTGTGTCAGCCACATTAATCGTCGTTATCGTCGGATTCCGTATTTTTCGTCGGGTATTTTTGATCCAAAAATGATACAATCAGATCATAAACTAAATCTTGTGCGTATGGGGACCAAAGAAACCCGAAGTGTCCAAAATGTTTAGTTTTGATCACTTGATGAATTCTTACATCTCGCAGTATGTTTAACAGGCTTTGTATGTCCAAACTAGTGGCCATCCAATCCGACGATGAAGTGAACATTGCTATCGGTAAAGTTATACCAACCAAGTTGTACGATGGAGGAAAATAACTGTTATGTTTTATTTGATTATTATCGTGCCCATAGTCATACATTCGAAAGTATCCGCTCTTCGCAAGCTGCACGTAATGCATCACCGTCCTCACAGAGCCTCCCGCAGGAACGTGAGCAAGCACTCCCGCCGTGACCTTGTCATCCCACGTATAACCACCACCACCATTTCCGAGTAAGAGCAAAGTATTATAACAAGACCTGGTTACTTGTTTGCAATACTTATTAATAATTTGTCCTGGGAATACTTCGTTCCGCATAAATTCATACTGCCCAAGGAAGTTTAGCGATTTCTCACCATTTTCACTGTAGTAATTTGCTAACATGCTGAGTGGGCCTTTAACGTGATACATAAAAACTAATGGGGCTAATAGAATAGCTGAACTTAATATAGTGTTATATTGCGGGTCCGTAGATAAAAGAACAAGTAATGCTGTGCATCCCATTGAGTGTCCTATGAAGTTCAGATCCGAACTGTTTGTGAATTCACTTACATATTTAATTTCTGCTGGTAAATCGTAAACACCAATTTCATGCCAAGAAAAATCCCAAAACTCTGGCCTGTCAGTGCTCTTGTTTGAGTGAATTCTAGAATATCTGTTACCCCGAGCATTCAGGAGCCACACATCGAAACCGTTCTCAAGTAACTTATAAGGTAGGGCCCCCTTCCTGCCCAAGAGTAGCCAATCATCAGAACTTCCAAGTAAACCGTGGTGTAGTAGTACTACTCTGGCGTTAATTCGATCAAATTCTTGTACCACTCGATGCATTGTTAACATATAACCATCCTCAGTAAGTACTGTGTGTGATTCTGATAAATATCCGTGTGCTGCAATCAACTGTTCAGCGTTCATGTAGGTCTTGCCCTCGAAAGTAACTTCTGGAAGAAATCCTGGGGATGGGTGTAAGTTATACTTAGTTAGGTGTAAACTATTTTCCAGAGTATCGGAAGCCTTCATTTTAGTCAATAAGAAATCGGTGACCGCACTTTTACCGTCGCTGATTTTTATTTCTGTCATTTCTTCGATTTTTTTAATAATTATTTTTTTGAGTCTATTATACATCTTTACAACCGAATCATAAAAGGGAACGTTCCTTACATCTCGATTGATCCCACACTCTTTAGAAGTACACTCGGTATTTGATTTGGACACGAAATCAAATAAAAACGCAAATAAAATAAATTTACGAAACATTTGGATAACTGTACTGAAACCGGAACGAACTGAAGCGGAGTCACAATAATAATTTAACGAACAAGGTGCCGTGGACGTAAGGCACCAAAACAATGCGAGCCATTCTAGCGCGGGGCTGTTTAGAGAGAGCGTACGTGTCTATATAAACATAGCGCCGGAACAATTGAAAGGCAGGTACTGAAGTTAAATCTCATAAAGATGTTTATAAACTATTAGCTAAGTGAATGAAGGGTATCTGCTCATTCATTCACTTAGCTAATAACATAATAAATGATGTAACCGTTACGCAAATAAGGATGAGTTTATGAAAATATGAAATGGATAAGTGCGAACCACCGATTTAGTAATGTTTTTCCAAGACACTAGTTGTGGCTGCAAGTGCGAGGTTATTGTAAATGTTATCAAACTGGCAAAAAGGTCATTAGAATTCTCTTTAAAGAAATAAAGAGTTTTGACTAGCTTCTGCCCTACAGGACAGAAATGTTTTTTTTTTTTTCAATAACATTAATCATAACCGCTCTCAATTGAATACCTATACAAACTGACGATATCCCAAACAAAGCAATAATGACGAAGTTTCTGTAAAACAAACCTTTGGGATGAGACTAGTATCATCATCATCATCTTTTCAGCCGAAAGACGTCCACTGCTGGACATAGGCCTCCCCCAAGTGTCGCCACATTGACCGGTCCCGTGCGTCTCGCACAGCGGATCCTTGCAACCTTTACCAGGTCATCGGTCCACTTAGTGGGAGGCCTTCCGACGCAACGTCTTCCGGTTCGCGGTCGCCACTCCAGAACTTTTCAGCCCCATCGGCCATCCGTATGGTTGTAACAAAACTTAAAGCGTGTGTGAAAAGATCTAATTATGAGATAATCAGAAGTGAATAATATATACTATACCTAACGTAGTACTTCCTTTTAATTTTTCCAGGCTGCTCCGTGTTCTTCCTCTGGAGCAGGCAACCTATAACTGTCTTACTGAAGTCAGCCTAAATGGTGTCAACAGGACAGGTGTCGTTTATCTAAGGCTTCAGATGGAGCCGACACGCAGCATATGAGATTAGTGGTCGTAGATCTAAAACAACTTTAGCTTCAGAAGTCCGTGACAAAAAAAACTGAATCAAACAAACAAAAGTCTTCTTCTACTTCTGAAGCTAAAGTTATTTTCACTTTTTTGTTTTTAAGTCGGTTTTATTTTTTGCAAAAAAGTTTATTTAATTTTAGATTTTTAGTTGTAATATCCTATATAATTAATATTTGCTATGCATTTATTTAACATTGTCAACAAAAACAAACAAATCTGTTTGTAAACATCTGCAACAACATAGCGCCTGTATGCTCTGAGGCATTATGTTACGATATTGTGTAAACAATAAACATCTAAGCGATTGCAGCAATGACGGCTGATTTGCTGTCTATTATTTAAGAGTTCCATTGTTTATCTCTGAAGATCAGCATCAGATTTTTACCAAATTTAGACGGCACCACAAAGAATAGCCAAACTGAAGTGGCAGTGGGCAGGGCACATTGCTCGCAGAACGGATGGCCGATGGGGCCGAAAAGTTCTGGAGTGGCGACCGCGAACCGGAAGACGCTGCGTTGGAAGGCCTCCCACTAGGTGGACCGATGACCTGGTGAAGGCTGCAGGGATCCGCTGGATGCGAGTCGCACGGGACCGGTCAATGTGGCGACACTTGGGGGAGGCCTATGTCCAGCAGTGGACGTCTTTCGGCTGAAATGATGATGATGATGAGACGGCACCACGGCCGAATAATATTATTTAAAATAAAAAAATCATTGAAATCGGTGCTCAATTGGCGAAAATATCGCTGAACGTACACACAATTATGATTACCAGGCATAATGCCTACGAGTATGTGCCCCTATACAAATTGGAGAATTCCCTTGATTTCTCCAGGGTCCCAACATCAGATCCTGTCCTGATGACGATGGGACACATGCGAATCATCAGACTACTACTGTTTCAAACAATGTCCATAAAATTTGATGGTTGCCCTTAATTTTCCTGGGATCCCATCATCAGACTCTGACTTGGTGACAATGGGGCCACCTGAGGAGTATAGGCTTCCGAATTAAAAAAGAATTTTGAAAATCGGTCGACAATTGGCGGAGAAATCGGTGTACATAAAAAATACATACAGTCGAATATAGAAACTCCTCCTTTTTTTGAAGTCGGTTAACAATTGCCAAAGGAGTTTGGGTGAAACATTAGTGAACCGTTAACAATACATGTCATGGTAATAGGCTTATTCCCAATAAAATGGAACTTAACATACCTAACTGTCAAAATGTGGGTGCACTGTACACATCTGCGAACCCCGTAGGCGTGATTAAGTTATGGTGTTGTGCAAACAATAAACGATTGCAGCAATCACGACAGATTTGCTGTCTATTATTGAAGAGTTCCATTGATATCTCCGAAGATCAGCATCAGATCTTTACCAAATTTAAACGGCACCAGCGCAAAATAATATTAGTCCAAACAAAGGAGGAATCATCAAAATCGGTTCACAATTGGCGAAGAAATTGCTGAAAATCTAGTTTTTTTTTTTATGCAGATCTATTTCTCATATCTATTCACCACCACCATAGCCACAAAATATAAAACTGCTTCACATCCGTAACATCACTAATTCAGGTTCAGTTGAAAACCAGCGTCGGGCACTAGTTTTTCGGCATTTTGCTGAACTGGGCCTATTTGGCGCTGCCGTGAGGCACACAGTGTCACACTATTCTATTTTTTTTTGTTTAGGTTTAAGTTTTTTTTAATTTTTTGTTTTTATATGTTATTTTTTTATACTGTGTGCACTTGTGGCATGTGCCAAATAAATGTATTTTCTTTCTTTCTTTATTAAAATACACAAAAACTGAACTGGGCCTATTTGGCGCTGCCGTGAGGCACACAGTGTCACACTATTCTATTTTTTTTTGTTTAGGTTTAAGTTTTTTTTAATTTTTTGTTTTTATATGTTATTTTTTTTATACTGTGTGCACTTGTGGCATGTGCCAAATAAATGTATTTTCTTTCTTTCTTTATTAAAATACACAAAAAAAAATCAGACAAATTGATAATCTCCTCTCTTCCTATAGGAAATCGGTAAAAAAAAAATGATTTGATAAAACCGTGTTGGTCGCTGGTGAGGTGTTTTACATGTGATGTTAGACATTCGGTTATAAGTTTCCCAAATACTTTGCCAAAGATGACTAAAATAGAAATGGATCTGTAGTTTGACACCATGTTCTTTTGTCCTGCTTTGAAATTAGGAACGACCAGTGCCTTTTTCCATCGGTCAGGAAAAATACCGTCTTTAAGAGATTTATCTCTGTTATCTATACTATGATAATAGAATAATATATATTATATAATCATATAAAATATTATAAAGCTGAAGAGTTTGTTTGTTTGGTTGACCGCACTAATCTCAGGAACTACTGGTTCGAATTGAAAAATTCTTTTAATGTTAGATGGCCCATTTATCGAGGAAGGCTATAGCCTATATATTATTGCGCTAACAACTTAGGTGGGTCAGCAATATTGCATTATGTCCATATTCCTCAACCGTTTGACAACTGACAACTGTCATGGCATGCATTAGAATAGAACAGCTATTTTAGACAATTTGTCACCGAAGTAAGTAGCCCAAAGGTGGCCGCTGACACGTTTGTGTGTGGACAGGTTTCGACAATTCAAAAGTGCCTGATTAGTCTACATGACGCTGCTTTAAAAAATTACATGGCCTTTAGTGTGTGTTCAACAGTTTACAGCAGTATATTGTTATTGGGCTCATTTCATGCACCTTGATGAGAACTTTAGACCTGCCTGGAGTGTCACTGTCATCGAAGGTCTGACGATGGAGACGGAAGGCAGTTGCAAGAGGTCCTCAACAGTTTACTGCAGCTATATTGTTATTGGGCTCATTTCATGCACCTTGGTGAGAACTTTAGACCTGCCTGGAGTGTCACTGTCATCGAAGGTCTGACGATGGAGACGGAAGGCAGTTGCAAGAGGTCCGCAACAGTTTACAGCAGCTTTATCGTGTCTCAGCTCATTTCATGCACCTTGATGAGAACTTTCGACCTAGCTGGAGTATGACTGTTATCGAGAGTCTAAGGATGAAGACGTGAATCTGCTTCCAACGATCCAGCCGCGTGATGTTGGCTTCAGTCAACTGAGGATGTGGTACTGATTGGAATGGTCGTCCAATTAGGAAGTGAAAGGGAGTGAGAGCCGAAAAATGTTAGGGTCAGAAGAAAGAGGAATAAGAGGGCGTGAATTCAATGGCTCTATGTAAATGAGACATGCAACCATCTCTTTGAAAGTGAAGTGGGTAAGATGCAGTAACTGTTTTAAATGATGCTTACAGGATTATACAGCAGCTTCAGCCAATGAATTAAAATGAGGGCTGTACGCAGGCGTGAAAATGAATTCGATACCTTCCTGCGCCATTTCAGATGAAACATTTGATGATTGCAAAAACCTACACATCTCATTTGATGCGCCTACAAAGTTAGTTCCGTTATCGGACGTGCTTCGAGGCTTGCCACGACGTGCCACGAAACGATTTAGAGCGGCCATGTAGACATCAGTGGTGAGGTCGGTGACGAGCTCCAAATGTATGGCTTTTACTGCCGAGCAAACAAAGATGCACATTGAGATGACTTTGTAAGTTTGCATCTGCGGCATTTACGATTGGCCACCAATACTGGCCCAACACAGTCAACGTAACAATTCAAAAAAGGAAACTCAAGATTTGTTCTTGAACTAGGTAGTTGGCCCATTATAAGCTGTACGTTCTGAGCCCTAAATCTAAAACATTTAAGACATTTACTCACGATAAACCTAGACAAGTTTCTGCCACCTGGAGGCCAATAAGTTTGTTGTATATGTGACAATAGCAACTGTGGATTAGCGTGTTGCATGTGAAATATAAGTTTTGTAAGTATGTGCTTACTGCATAAAACAATAGAATGTTTAACATTAAAATCGAAGGGGGAGTTATCGAGCCTCCCACCCACGCGAATGTGGTTATAATAAATAAATAATCATGAATTCATTTATTCAGGTACTTTACACCCATGCCCATTTATCACAATAAAATACAATACAATTAAAATTCACTGAACACAAAAAAAAAACCAATTAAAATTCAATCAAAATGCAATACAACAAAATCAATTAATACCCAGAATAATAAATATTTACAATCGTTTCTCCGGCATTGGTACAGCGACATGTCTACTGGAGCAATGCCGAATGAAAGGACAGTCAAGCCTTCCCCCAATCATCTCTAGCACGGTGTTGGAGCTGGCTCGTATTATGCGCACCAAGGAGGCGGCGCGCTTACACATAGTCGCCTGAAAGCAGTCAATCGCGAGGCGCTACAGTATCGAGGCAGCTCCATCAGCGCCCTGAACGCGTTATTGTACTGGACGCGGATGGCGTTGTAAGTTCTTACATTATAGCGTGCCCACAAGCTACACGAGTACAGCGAAGTACATTACGCTCTAAAGAATGTGACGTTTTGTTAGTGGAAGGTAGATGTAAAAAGAAAGATTAGTTTTTTTTTTTTTAAAAGTGTATCTGGCAATTATGTAAAGTAACGGCAGAGCAGGGTGTGAGTTAAAAGAATATCGAGCGCGCGTCAGGTTCTTTCCCGCCTATAGAACACCACTATCCTGGGTAGTCAGGCAGCTCGGCAGCGGACAGGCGGGTAGGTGTGCAGCGCGCTAGTAGATGCGGGACGCGTAGCTAAGTGCAGAACACGCAGGCACAGGCACGTAGGTAGACACAGGCACGCAGGTAGGCACAGGCACGCAGGTAGGCACAGACACGCAGGTAGGCACGCAGGTGTACTATCCCGGTATTAAAACCCGGTACTCGAACCCCGATCTGGGGTTGACACCGAATTTACAAGGTATTGGTTATTTCTCAATCTATACATATAATAAAATCGTAGACTTTCCGTGTCTGTACATTACAGATTTTTGCAAAAAAGTCACTGGAAGGTGCGAGAAATAAGTAATAGAAAGTAAAAATATCTTTTTTTCAATTTTTGTCTGTTTGTCGGTTTGTCGGTTTGTCGGTTTGTCGGTTTGTCTGTTCGTTTGTGCGCGCATCACGTAAAAACCCCTCATTGTATTCAAAATCTAAATATTACAAAATAAGAAGCATTGTTGTGGGTATTATTTAGCGTTTATTTCATCAAAATCGACCAACAGACGCAAAAGATATTAACTTTTAAAATTTTGTTAGTAACCTCATACGCGATTTCTATGATAAAAATAATTTACGTAAATAGGTTTTAGTCGTAGTGTAGTCACTCGGAATGGCTGAAAACTAATTTTGTTTTATTTTTCCTTTTGTCTTTACTCTTTGCACGGAAGTAATAAGTACTACGTACGCACGCGACGGCCAGTCAAGCTTTACAAAACCAGTTTATGCGGATTTCTCATTGTATAGGAAATCTATACAAAGCGAGGACAATTTATACTGGAAGTTTACAGCTTCATGTGCCGCCGTGTGTACAACTGCAATTCTTGCTTGCATTAAAAAATTGCCACCAAAAGAGAGGTTAACGCTAATTTAGTCTCTTTCTAATAAGGTGACCATTTATTTTATGTAAAAAGTAGGACATGATGGAAAGGCTGAGAATATAACATTATTAAATTAAATTAAAAAAATATTTTCAATTTTCGTTTCAGAGGCAATTAAATAATAATAAAAAAAATAGTAATACGAGAAAGCTATTATTATATATTAGGCGTCGGTCGATAGGTATTAAAAAATTAATCATAATCATAAATCTTTATTTAATTCAACATCAGAAGTAACAGGCACTGGTATATGCACAATCTTAAATAGAGAAAGGTGTCTGAAGTAGGAAGGTCCTGAGGTACAGATCACCTCCCCGGCCATATACCATATACCATTTTATTTACAGCAATTTACAGCAACTAAACCTGAAGTTTATTTAATAAAATTACTATTATTTGCATTTTACTATATTTAATGGTGACCAGAGAAATGATGTATTAAATAAGATTAGTTCTTAGATAATAGGTAGATAAACAATATCCCACAAAATAAAAACTTTGTGGGGACAATACCAAAATAAGACAATGACGTTGTCAAATTCAACCAGACCACCTTTTTCCAATGTTGCCCGCACACAAACTCAATAAAATACTTTCGTTTGAATATTAAAACTGGACTTTCAGGATTTCGTATTTTTATATGTGCCTACCGAAATGACTTCGAATACTAATAATTTAGTAGATTAATGATCATGTCCACATTGTGCGAGTGGGAAAAGGCTAAAATCCGGCAGAGACAAGCCTCAGAACGGCTATTTAAAACTTACGTTAACGGAGTAAAATACTTATATGAACAAACTAACATTGCGAATGGGTTGCCTGATAAAGTTAAGTCAAGGCTACCCTTTATCAAAACTAACGGAACTAATCTTTTTTTCAAACCAAACGAAATCAAAATGGAATTAGAGTAAATATCTACAAAGCAATCAAGCCAAGAATCTGTTAGGTTGGCATCTTTTTGTCCCTACTACAGAGTTGTAAGGTATAAATAGATAAATTGATACTATATGTCCACTCATCTATTTTCTTATTAAAATATGTATTTAAAAGAACAGATAGGTAATTTTATTACAATCACGATGGCATAACGTTCGGTTGTCTAAGTAAAATCGGTCAAGCCCCACGGTTGTCGCAATTTTAAATAGTCTTCACTTAATGATATCAGGCAACCCATTTGTTATGCTTTTTTTCATGTATATTAAACATATTTTTGACTCAGTAAACATAGGATTTGTTTTGATACTAGACAGGCTTATTTATAATGGTAGGTACCCCAGAGTGAAGAGGAGTTATAGCCGTTAAATTTGTAAGGATGTTAACCGTTGGAGCCTAGGATCATGGGTTGCATCTATATTTTGCTTTCGTTCATAAGCTTTGACAATGACAAAATAATGTGCGCTCACGTGAGCGAAGCGGCGGGCACAGCTAGTATATTAATATTGGTGTGGGAAATATTAAAAAGAATTATTTTTTCAAGGACAATGAAGACGAATGATAGATAGATAGTTATCTCGGCTCGCGGCTCCGTGGTAATGAGCGTATGACGATTCTTCGCGGGCCGTGGCAGTGTCGCGTCGTAGTCCCCACTACCAGTCCCCACTACTAGTTCACCAACCGGTTTCCGTGACACGACAACGGCGCGCGGCGCGCGGCTCGTATATTACCAATCTACCATCAACCCAATATTATTGAAAAGAAATAAGGTACAACGTTACAAGAGCGTAGCCTTTACCCCGACTGAACACCGAGCAAATCTGCGGGCAATCATATTTGCTCTAACAGACAACGCCCTCCGCTCCCGTTCCATGTCTGCGTGATCTCTGAGGTCGACAGTCAAAACATGCCCCAGGTACTTAAATAAATAAACCCTTTCTAGAGCAACACCACTGAGCCTAACCGGCGGAAGCTCCCGGGACATTTAGCACTGCCGGTCTCAAAGACCATACACTGATTCTTCTTCACATTATACACCAACCCGTGGCCACAAGCATATTCCTCACATATCTGTACCAGCTTTCTCAGGCCGCAGAACGACGGGCTCAACAGACTCATGTCATCAGCGTAACTTAAGTTGTGCACACATACATCATCAATGTGGCATCCAACATGCAGACTGCTAAGCACCACGATCAATCCGTTAATATATAAATTAAACAAGGTAATAGATGTTAAGCCGCCCTGCCTGACTCCGCATTCAAGCTGATACGGATCCGACATTGCCTCAGCCCACCTGACACTGTTGCACTGGTTCGCATAACAGTACTGAAACACCGTAACCAGTTCCATTGGCAAATCTATGCTCCTTAGCTTGCTCCACAACAAGTCATACGCCACGAGGTCGAGCGCCCTGGATAAGTCAAGGAAGCACGCATACACGGGCGTCCTGCGATCTGTGTAGTATCTGATGGTATGCTTCAAACACAGTATAGCACTTTCAGTAAACAGCCGGGGACGAAACCTGAACTGGTTATCGTGCAACGTGACGTAAGTATTCAACTGTGCGTTAAGCACACCATCAAACACTTTAGCCGTAACAGTGGCAAGAGAAATAGGCCTGTAGTTACTCTTATCAGTCAGGTCACCCGTTTTATTCTTCACTACAGGCACTACTACTGTTTTCATAAAATCGGGTGGCAAGTAGGAATGACTCACGCACAGCGAGTAAAACATAGCCAAGACTCTCGCGATGTGGGGACCGGCGTGCTGCAGGTGCTCAATGCTGAGTCCATCATGGCCTGGTGATTGGCCTCGCGAAATAAGCTTAATGGCTTTAGTTACATCCTTCGAAAGGAAGGTGGTAGTCCCTACCTTTTGGTTGCTCATGTCAGCATTGAGCACCTCCGTTACCGTACCCAAACGGAGACTTAACAGAAAAATGGTTCTTAAAAAGATTCGCAATCTCCGTCGGGTCGTTCATACCATCGACGCTCACAGGAAGGCCAGGTCGTACATTTACATTCCTAGTACTCTTCCAGAAGCCGCGAAAATCCCCTTTGCTGTGTTTCACAGCAAGAGCGTCTTATCTGGTCCTGATGATTTTGGCACCATTTTAATCGAGATTTGAACACTCTTCTGCTGTCACACATTTCTTTGTATAGAAATCTCGACTTAGGCCTTTCACCCAATACCCAATCCTTAAATTTAGATTTGGCCAACCTGTGAGAACCACCTTATGTGAACGTCGGCTCTCAGACCACGGGAAACAAGATCCGCCGGGTTGTCCTTCGACGGTACGTAGCTCCAGGTATGACCACATGTACTTTCCTGTATTTCATTGACTCTGTGTCTGACAAAAGTCTTTAATTGATTTGAAGGAGTAGAGAGCCAATCCAGGACCATGGTTGAATCACACCAGAATCTACATTTATGAATGGGTATGGTAAGTGATTCCTGAACCTTAGTACACAGCCTTGCCACAAAGTTCAAGCCTCGGTATTGTCGTTGATTTGATGGGCGCTACACGATTTCTAGAGACTAGAAGTTGAAAGCCTATGGATCCAATGCCATTACAAGACCGAATATACACACAAGCGTCATACGCCCTCTCGGACGCATCGGTAAAGTCGTGTACTTCATGCGTAATAAAGTCTTCAAGCAAAACCCAACGAGGAATATTTAAATTGTTCATTGCTGTTATTGTGCCTTCAAATGTAGACCAAAGGTTTTTGATATCATGCGATACTTCGTCAACCTAGTCATACTTAACTAGCCAGAGACGCTGCATGATCATCTTTGCTTCGACGACGCACGGACCTACGAGGCCTAGTGGGTCAAAGATCATACTGATGGCAGAAAGGACATGACGTTTGCTGACTTTAGTAGTGGAGATGATATTTATATTATAAGTAAGTGAATCTGAGTCACAAACCCAGTTAAGACCTAAAGTTTTGGTTTGTGATGAGTTTGAAATTTGCTCAGAAAAATGTAAAGTATTATGTAACTCGTTGCTATGCGTGATTTGTTTGAGAATTTGAGGATTATTTGGCCGCCATTTACGTAAATTGAATTTTGCAGATGATAGAACCAAATGTATCTTTTTATAAATTTCAAGTTTCAGCTATGGTATCCCCTCCACTAAGAAAGTCATCAACGTAGAAGTCACGTCGTGTGGCACGTTGGGCACGACTATCCTCAATGTTATCAGCCAGACTTACAAGACACTTAGTGGCTAAATAGGGTGCAGAAGCTGTACCATAAGTAACCGTGTGCAAAGTGTAGGTCCTAAGAGGTTCTTAAGAATGAAACCTGAAATTATTTTTTGAAGAGGTCTTTGGACTGAATTTATCTCAAAAATATGGCACTCGATATCGACAGTAAAGGCACAGCATAAAGACTCTATTGAGAGGTGACAAGACTGTGTATTGGTGGATATGTGATTATTAATACCCGTTACCTTGGTGCTCGTACCGCGTCGTAACTAACCCAGCTTTTCTGACAAGCTCTGCGTAACAAAGTTCGCAAACTGCCGTGGTCCAGTAGACGGGTAAGAAGTTTACTGCGCGCTTACTGCGCGCAGTAAACTTCTTACCCGTCACGCCAGTCACGTTCACCATCGCTGTGGACAGTAATACATGCGCAGAAGTAGCAAGCTGCATGGAATTGGCTGAAAGCACCACATTTGAAGAAGGCGAAGCAGAAGGCAAGACAGAAGGCAATGGATTGGAAGCAATTTTAGGCTCGTTACTTTCTAAATGTAAAAGCGTGTTGTGTTTTGTTTTGCAATATTTGCAATGTGAAAATCTACATTTGTTTGAATTATGTCCAAAGCGTTAGCAATTAATACATACTTTATATTTAACTGCCTTTTGTAAGCGATTTTCTGTGAGACAAGTTTCTAAAAGATTCTCATTTAAATAATGTATTGTGGAGTAAAGTGGACATTTACTGTTTTTATTAATGTGATTATCAGATTTTTTATTTGGTTGGTTAGGCTTAGACTCAGATTTGTTGGAATTATGACTTTTGTTTAAGGCGACAATAGTATTCCTATCAGAAGTACCATGATTGGACTCCATTGATTCTAACCAGTCCGCATTTCTACTTAAAAAATAGCAAAATTGTGTTAAAGTAGGATCTTCGTTAAAAGTGTTGTTTCTATGCTCTTCCCAGACACGTTATGTTGTTAAATCTAACTTTTTAACCATAAAATAAATCATAATATCATCCCAATATTGAGTGGGCTTTTTTAATGCAGTTAATGCCCTAACATTTTTATTAATAATCTTAACAAGGTTTCTGTTGGAAACACTTGACTTATTAGTTATGGTTTGACATCAAATAACGCTTGGAAGTGGTTATTCACTAAAAGACGGTTATTATTGTAACGTTCACACAATAAGTCCCACGCAAGATTATAATGATCGGCTTTAAAGCTTTAATTAAAGCCGCGTTTCCCTGGAGTGAAGCTCGCAGGTAGTGGAACTTGTTCATGTCACTTATGCTAGTGTTGTCGTGAATCAATGACACAAAGGTATCCCTGAACTCAAGCCAGCATTGGTAGTTCCCATCGAAATGAGGCAAATCGATCTTAGGCAAACGAACAAAAGAATTCCTAAAAGTAACATGTGCACCTGAGTCAGCACATTTGAAACCGACCTGCGACGCAGCACCTTTGGGCGAGACACCGAGCAGGCTGCGCGTAAGGCTGCGTGCAAGAACTGACGGTCAAAGTCCTCATGCTCAGTCAACGCAGACTCGTCGTCATCGGAAAGCACTTCGATCTGTGTCTGAAAGGCGTAAAATTCGGTGTGTAAGGTTTCGAATTTATTAAAACGCTACTCTAAATCTAAACGTTGCAACTCAGACACTGCGGAACTACTTTTTACTAGATTGAAATAGTCGCTGTAAATAGTAAGCTTCGATTTAATTGAACTACGTTTCTTAATCAATGTTTTTAGGTTATCTGCCATTGTTAAGTAAAAGAGCAGCGGTGGCCCAGTGGTGGCGGCCCCGACTTACGAACAGTAAGTCGTGGGTTCGAACCCAGGCAGGTGCATTAGTTTGTGTAATTGATTTCATCACCAATGCTCTCAAAACGGTGAAGGAAAACATCGTGAGGAAACCGACACGTCGTAGAATCAAAAATTGGAAGACATGTGACATCTACCAACCCGCACTGGGCCCGCGTGGTGGATTATAGCCCATTCCCTCTCATAGAGAGGAGGCCTGAGTCCCAGCAGTGGGATCATTATAGGCTGATTATATATAAGTAAAAAGAAAAGCTGAACGCACTAATGCCATAGATAAAAAGCAGCAAAAAAGCTGTGCGTTAGTGAAAGGGATCGAGAATGTTCTGAAATGAATCTCAACACGTGTTAACGTCGTGCAAATTAACTAATTACCACGCGTTTCGATACAAAATATGCGTGTTTTACAAGCAGTGATATAGATGATTATGGGAAAGCACTTATTTTGAAGCACTACATGAACACTAAAAAATAGAAGATAAAACGACGATTTTTCGGCATAAAAAGAAAGCAGAAAAATAACTAATTGAAACGGACTCACTCAAATACAGTATTATACTCCCGTAAGTATGACATGAGCTCCCATGATCAACTCCTTTGTTCAATCTTCGTGATCGAACCGCGTGGCGCTCGCGCACGGTCAAAGTCTGCACAGGTGAACACGTCGACCGATGATGTTGACGGCGTTAATTACGACAATACCGGTAATTATTTTTGCCCAATCGAAGGACCAATGAATAGACTCGGTTGGAACTTTATACAATTAACAAATAGTGCAACGTGTGAAGACCGTACAAAGAAATGCTCGGAGTGGCCGACGTCTGTGAGCTCAGTGTGCGGTAGGGTGCCCAGCCGGGTTTGGTACCCCGAGCCCGGCGCCCTCCCCACGGTTATCCACACATATGTGAGGCACCGACAGTTAATACCTTCTCTTCACAAAGAATACACCCTCTAAATTTCATGTCTCTAGGACCAGCGGCTTAGGCAGTGCGTTGATATATCAGTCAGTCAGTCAGAACCTGAAACCTGGAACTAAGATAATTGCCATGCTTTTAAGATTAAGATAATTGTAACACATTAGGCAATAACTTATGATCAGTGGCGTGGATAGGGGTCTCTTTTGTTACATCAAAAAGAAATTGCCAAATTATTTATCACTTCCCTAACAATTTTCCGCATAATTTCATTTGCCAAATTATTAGTTAGCAAATAAACTCTTCACAAATAATTGTAACGCAAACCTGTTATTTGGCGAACATTTAAACAATAACTTGCTTACTTTACGCAAAATAAAATAAGCCAAATATTTAGTATCGTCAGTTTTCAATTTACTATTTCTATTCAGTCAATTGCTTAGTCAATGACAAAAAAATTGTCTTTATGTCATTTGCACAGAATATACAAATTAAATTACACTGTGTTTTGTTATGTGGGTAGACGGTAAATCATAAATGACGCCCAATGTCGGTTAATCATGCAAAACTCTATCACTGTGTTTTGTAGCGCAAGTTTCTTGACATTGTTACAATATATTATTATGTAAATGACGGCATTGATGGTTTTGAATCGATAGAATCGTCTTTTGACATACATGTCATATAGGTAGTAATTAAAAGGCAGGACTATCTTGTCTCGGAAAGTTTACAGTTAGAATACACCATGCATGCAGCATGCAAACATGAAAACAAGCATACACCATGCATGCAGCAGAGATGCAACATGCAGCATGCAAGCAAGCATGCAACATCACAAGCAAGCATGGTTTCTGTCACGGCTCCGGTGCTGCGGGGCTCCAGCGGTCCCACGCGACCTTATCGTCGCAGATAATGCTCACCACCGCAGTTTCGGCTTGCTGGCCGGCTTTGCCAGCGAGCCTTAGCCGCGGCGGCCCCATGCAAGATTATCGTCGCAGATGGCACCGCAGCTCCTCAGCTCGCCGGCCGGCATCGCCACTCTGCGCCTACGGGGCATTTTTTTTTATTATATAAGAAGTAGTATCAAAGGAACACCACTGCCTTAACCTAAAGGAATACCGTATGTAAAGTTATTTGTGAAGATTCAAACTCAATATCAGACAGTAAACCTGCTCACAATGCATATTGTAACATTCTATCATATCATTCTGATTTTGGATGACACTTTTTTTTTTAATTTGGGAAATCATCAAATGACCCCCTCCGCTCTGGGTGGAGTGGACGGGAGTGTCAGACTTGTACTGACTAAAACCCATCCATGTTCCTTCTTTGCCCTTTGTGTTCCAGGGCCGCGGTATCTCTTTCGAACAGTCCCGCAGCCCTGGCAGGCATCGGCCCATGCGGACCCCTACGTGGTTGCGTGTTGCGTGAGCTGGCGGGCATTGAGATTATGCTATCGGGTGAACCAACATAAAAAAAGAAAAGAAAAACTTTGGATAAAGACGACAGAATTAATCGAATTCTGGAACAATAGTATGAATACTCTGAAATAAAATTGTTAATGACCATTGCAAAAAAATTAAAATTGTATATTACAAATACATAAAAATAAATAAATACATAAAATAGTACAAATATTTTGTATTAAATAGACGATGATGATGATTATATTAAAATAAAAGAGTATTTTTTAATTTATAATATAATTTCCAAAAAATCTTATTTTTGTCATAACAAATCATTTGACCAAATGTTTACTGTCTGAAGATTGTTTGCTGAAATAAATCATTCGGTTAAAGACTAAATGCATTAATTAAATTTTTCTTTGGTAATATTCTGCCCAGTAAAAATTTGTCCAAGTAAAATATGCGTACTAAAATCATTCCAAAAATGGCATTGGTATAAAAAAGGTTCCTAAAATTTGTTTGGATAATGAAATCCCCGTGGTTAGATAACCGCTATGCATATTGGCATTAGCGGTCATCTTGACAAACAAACATAAATTCATACCATCATTACTGGTGTGTATGTGTATACAGTGTAGAAGACTTTGACGCACAAACAGACCACTCATGTTTAGTACATTATTCCGAACGAAAATTTAATCGGTATTTTTTCATAAATCTACTCTCCCATATATTTTGACCGAGTAAGTAATATTGCACTTTTGTGGGATACAGTATTTTATTTTTTATTTACTGGCTTTCGGAATGATGTAGGTACATACTGAACACGTGGTAACCTTGTACCCCCTTCCACCCTGTAAGTATAAGCATAGTGAGCACAGTGATTCGTTTTTCGGATTCATGTGGGTATCGTAATTTTATCACTTGCTTAATTGAAGAAAAACATCGCGAGGAAACAAGTATGCCTGAGAGATATTTCTCGACGGCATGTAAAGTCAAGTCACCAGGATATGCACTAACCACACTAGAAAGAGAAAGAAGACCAAAATGATAATTTCGCGAATGTCTTGCTGCAAATGTTTCCAAAATAGCGTATAGGAAAGTTCGCATTAAGTCCTGCTGTCCTGCTATTAGAAACGCTGCACGGTATTATTTTCGAATGTAGTTTGATATTATGAGAAAATATATCTACCCCTATTTTTATTCAACACTTTAATGAAGCTCATTTACACTAACAGATCATAACCAACATTAAATATATTAAATAGACCAGCGAGGGGAGAGTCGCGGGGGCCGGATCCGTGGGGAGTAGGTAAATTTTAAGGTTTAAAATGGCTATGATTTTTAACCTCCTAAAGTAATTTTATAATTTGTAGCTTGATTGAATTTAATATGTCGCGGTACCGGATAAGTAACTACATTTAATAGAATAATTATTGCCTGCAGCAAAAGCCGATAGAGTGAAAGGTTTGGCCACAAAATCACAGGCACAGAAGTTCAGCATCGTAGCATCATCATAGTACAATCCACCCGTAATGTTTCCATAGCTGCGATACAGCCCTGTTCTCTATGAGAGGAAATGCAACACTTACCACTAGGCCACCAGTCCACCACAGCTCCTAATTACGAGCGAAAACGCACGCACACAGAGGCACGCCTCACGTACGCATACCATATGCCAGGGTGCCTGCCCTCGCATCCCACTCGACACGACAGTTGACGCGACCGCTGCATATTGTTCCTGTTCTGCCTACAACGTAAGATTCCTATACTAACTAATCTATGGTTTCATTATGCGGTTATTTCTCGGAATTAATGTTACCATAGTATTTTGTAGAAAAACAAACACAAGTTCAGTAAGTGCAACTTTCATGTACGGTAACTATCGCTTTCCCAAAACCGACAACTGTTTTGGTTTTAGTGCATCTATGCGTTGTTGTGATATTCGATAGTTTCAAGAATATCATTACGTGATCCGTTATCGTAGTATCGAAAACATCAATAGAGGCAGCTTTTTAGTGTGCTGTACGCGAAGGGTAACCATTCCATTGCAACCAACCGGGACCCTATTACTAAGCCTCCGTTATTCGTCCGTCCGTCTGTCTGTCTGCGGGCTGTATCTCATGATCCGTAACAGTAGAATTTTTTTCAGAATATGTATTTCTGTTGCCGCTATAACAAAAAATAATAAAAATAAATTAAAAGTCAAAGTCAAAGTACCACGATGGTACAGAACCCTTAATGCGTGAATCCGACTCGCACTAGGCCGGTTTATTTGTTAATGTCCATTTTCATGATGAGATGATCAAAACCGTTTTCACCTCAAGTTGGCAGTGAATGTAATAAGCCGTGTACCTGGTAACAACCATTTTAGTTTATTTAATCCCATTGAATGACATTTTCATGAAATAGTTATTGAATGGGATTAAATGAGCTTAGAGGGTTGCATTCATGATTTTAATGATTATTATTCTGTAACGACTTAACTTTTCATCAACATACAGCCTGACACTGACCAGAAAAAAAAATTATTTCGGGGGTACCCTGGGGCTTCCACCTTAACAAGATCCCGTGTTGGGAAGCTTAGTTGTGTATCTTTAGCGGAAGGTTGTTCCGAGACCAAAATGGTGGTGTCTAGGGTTAGCGCAGAGTTTTCCTTAATTATAGTCGGCGTTGTAAGTTGTATACATCTTTATAATATCAGTCTTCAATAGAGGGGTGTTCGTCGTTCCCTGTTTCTGTTATAATCTCTCTGACTATCGGAAGGCAGGCCTGCGGTAGCCTGCTTTGGTCCCGGTTTCGTGCCTGCGCTAGGAATGGAACGTAGCAACTCCTCATCACCGGTTAGTAAGCTACCCTGGCTGATTCGATTGGGGTTTAAAGCAATCAGAATACGTGGCACTGACTGAACTCTGCTCGGTGAGGGATTCTCCTGCTGTGGAGAAACAGGGTCCTGGGATAGTTCTTTTGATTGATTCGCTTCCATTGTTTTTTAGTTAAAAAGTAGGTAAGTTAAATTATTGTGATTTCAGTTAAAAAGGCAAACCTGGCCTAAGGGACCAAGTAGTGGCCAATGTGGCCATAGCCACACAGAAAAAAAGCCTGACAGACCAACAACAATGGCATACCTACCTATTCAATGATGAATGGTGAAAATGCGAACCTATTCAAACGACAAAAAATTGTAATTACAATCACAGGAGGAGAAACGTTTGCTGTACATTGTTTTGACTGAAGTAAAGACGAAAGTAATTAAATGATCTTGATTTAAGTCTTCTTAAAACCACGGAAAAGCCGACCGGACCTGATTTTGGACACCGGACTTTGGCATAATAATGTAGGTACTTAAATATCCCCACCAAGGGAGTTTCAGTTTAAAGTTGTTCTCGTGGTAGGGCTAGCGTGTTTTAATGATCTTGGGGTTCTGCTGGTAGTCACTCATGCTGGAAAGGTCCAAGTGCGAGATCAGACCAAGCGGAGCACGTGGCAGAATCCATTACTTCTGCGGAGGGCGTACCGTCTGTTGACTTGAACTGTGCGGGATCCACTATCAGGGGTTTTGGAGAGTGAATAAGTTTTCGTCGGGTGCCGTGCGATGGCTCATGGAACGGTCTTATCGGACCGTACGTGATTTGTGATTCGTTCCTCGAAATTTTCGAGGAGCGAATCTGGTTTGGGGTTTTTCACCAAGTGCTGATCTATGACTCACGGAGCGAGTCTTTTGGCGGTACGAGGTAGGATTGGAGTTCTAGGAAAGGCCGCGGTCTAGGTTCTAGGCCGCGCGTCGTCTCAATGAACGGAGTTTGGTTCACTTTACTCAGAATTTACTACAGGCGCTAGTCGCGCGTTCCACAATCACGCGAGAATGGTGATCACTTCTAGTAAACACCTGCTCACTGCTATCAGACGTTACTATGAGGTGAGTCAGTAGCTTTGAGGACAAGACAGGAGTGCGAGTTGTCGCACGAAGTGACAGTGAAGCGACTAGTTTTCTAGCCAGTCGTTGGTGCAGACTGTGGGGAGAAAACCCCTTTAAAAATCTACAACCTTTGAACCCCACCCCATAAAAAAGGAAAAGCTGAGTTCAATTTAACTTACCTACTTTTGAACTGAAGATACTGTGTCTGTCTTCAGTAAAGAAAACAAAATACTAGGGTACACGAGTTGTTATCTGACCTTTGTGTTATTTCCAAAGGCGTATTATGACTATGAGACCATATCAGTTCTTCCAAGAATACTCCTCCTTTTTTCCTTGACGTGGCTTACCCACCTACACATAATTTATTATTGTGGGTCTTCAAGCTTTGGGCTACAGTAATTTACCTAATTTGCTATTAAATGTCGAATTCTATGAAATTTGACTGTATATCGAATTAATTGCCCACGTTAGCTTATACTTTTAAAATCAATTAATGATTTATTATGATAAGGCGTCTTTTAATCACGCGCGGTTCAAACATGGGGGATGGGTCAGAAAAAAACACGACTAATATCGATGGGGTAGGGGGGATGGGATAGAGTGACAATCACGTGTACACGTTTGTTTTTCATAGTATTTATGTTAATTAAAATCAAAGATACTGCTACAGTATGACGAAAAGGTCTCAAATATCTCAAAAACGAATATCAAAAATGATATATATTGAAACCAATTTTCGTTGAAAGTTTTTTTACGTTCTACAAACCTACATTTTTTTTCCGAATATTCCTCCTCGCTAGAACTTGGTTACTTTCCCGTTTCGCTAACTAAACAAAAGACGCGTAAAACAAGTGCAAAAAAACTTCGCTTTCGTAACTATTTTAATCTTCATACATTGATTCCCGTTTCGTCAACCATAAATTTCAACTGTTTTTTTCTACGGTACAGTCAGCTCACAAAGTTACAAGAAAACTTCTTGTTGATGATGCAATTTTTTGTCTCTCTCTGGCGCACTAAGGTTTGTTACGAGAGAACTCAACTCTACAAAATAAATTCTAGTATGTAAGTATACTATTGCACGGTAATAATATTTAGAGTATTCTATCTTCATACAAATGCTCGGAACGCGAGTCATATCTACACGCTTCTAGTTTGGTACCCACTCGGTACCCAAGAAGTCATGAATGCGCCGCACTGACGAACGAACGTTGTGATGGTTTTGTAAGCAGTAAGCGTGCGATTTGTGAGTATTTGATTGAAATAAGAACAAGTATATACTAAATATGGCAGAGTTATAATAGACTATATTGTGCTGTCTTTGGTTGCTTGAATTATTCAACATCGCATCCAGAGATAATATTTTTAAATTACCTGGAAATTCCGAATCATTACGATACGTAATTTGTTTATTTTTTATTAGGAAGGTAATTCACTTTTTCCGCCGAGTGAAATACCTGGATTAATTAATAAAAAAGTGGATAGGGTGGAAAAAGTGACACACGAGTGATTTAGGTAGACTTTTTTTTTTCTAGTGTCGTTAAAAAAAGTCTCGAATTTATAATTTATATTAAATCTACTAATCAAAAGACACAAGTTGTATTTCTTATTGAACACTTCTTATTTAATTCACAACGAACTTAATTTTTTTAATAAAAATATTATATTTACAATCACAAAACTAAAAAGAAACTCAACTAAGTAGATGAAATTAAAATATAGTATGCGCGGAAGCCCTGTCGCTTGCGAACGTACCGCGCCCGGCTGTAGGTAATTATTTCAAAGACAGGGCCGAGTCACAATACTGTTTATATTTATACTGTGGCTATTGTGTATACTATTATGTAATATTTTCTTAGTATGTTTACAAACACAAATGGACGTTCCATTTGTGTCATCCGAATCATTACGATACGTAATTTGTTTATTTTTTAATAGGAAGGTAATTCACTTTTTCCGCCGAGTGAAATACCTGGATTAATTAATAAAAAAGTGGATAGGGTGGAAAAAGTGACACACGAGTGATTTAGGTAGACTTTTTTTTTTCTAGTGTCGTTAAAAAAAGTCTCGAATTTATAATTTATATTAAATCTACTAATCAAAAGACACAAGTTGTATTTCTTATTGAACACTTCTTATTTAATTCACAACGAACTTAATTTTTTTAATAAAAATATTATATTTACAATCACAAAACTAAAAAGAAACTCAACTAAGTAGATGAAATTAAAATATAGTATGCGCGGAAGCCCTGTCGCTTGCGAACGTACCGCGCCCGGCTGTAGGTAATTATTTCAAAGACAGGGCCGAGTCACAATACTGTTTATATTTATACTGTGGCTATTGTGTATACTATTATGTAATATTTTCTTAGTATGTTTACAAACACAAATGGAACGTGGTATTATATTTAACAACATATGCGTCCATAATTTGTTACATAAACTATTTTATTTATGAAACAATAACATCATTAGTATTATAATAGGTACGTCATTTCTAATGTTCTTTGCGGTGTCAATTAAACGCCTAGCAAACGATCTTCAAGGTTAAGCAATTTTTGGTGAGCTCGGTTCGTGGATGAAAATTCCTAACACAATCATGACTGTCAGTTGTAGCTTTTTGACAGTTATTGCGGGTAGAAGTCGGAAGCTCGAAAGTCTGACAACAAGACTAACAAGGTGTATAGTGGAAATGTTCCGGTAAAGTAACTAGGTTGTGGAAAATAAATGAAATTTTATTTATTTGCAAGAATTTAGGTACATAATACCTGGTCATTTAGACTATCAATTCATATATGATACAAGTATTCAGCTAAATAAGGGTAGGCTGGAAGAAAAAGAAAGGGCTAAGCAGATGATAATTAAAAGCAAGTTGGGGTTCGGATTTGTGGAAAGATAGTATAATTGGGTGTATACCTATAATTATTTTACGATGAAAAAATGCGGAACGTGCATATTCACGACGAGGGCGAAAATTTAAAAAAAAACACATACCCCCACTTCTTTGGATGTGACATCTGTAATATCGGTTTTGTTCGTGTACAATAGAGCCTATATCAGGGGTCCGTTGAAAATCGACTCACTAGTTTAGGCGCTACGGTGGAACATAAAAATGTTACAAACATCATTATCCTTCTTTTTCGCTTTGCCGTGGTTAATAAAAATATTAAGTGTCGTTGTAAAAATTACAGTACGGCGCTTAGTCGGTTTCGATTAACAAAGAGACACACTCACTACAGCAATGATGCAGTAAACAGAAAGTATAACATTATAGGGAGTGTACAGGTCTTTAAAAAAATGCCGTACCTACTGTACGTGTAAGGCACCCACTTGCATACACAATGACGTACTTGATCATTCTAAGTACTGACATTCTTTGTAGTTATTTATTTATGTAGAAGTCTATGTCCTGGCATGAATGTTAGAATTTATGATACAAATCTAGAAACCTATGTAGAGAGGCATGCATCCTCATACCTACAAAGGTGGTACCTAATGTCTTAATAAAAACGTGCTGTTGTTTTCTTAACGACCGGTACCAGCAAGTCGGAGTTCAAAGTAAAAAAATCATTTGGATGTCATGAAATTAGTGTTAATTAAAACGGACATAAGACATTTTACCTTCTATTTTTACATTCATGCGTACTTGAAAACGTACTGCCTGCCTCGTTGGTCTGTTTGGTCGCAAGCGCGACTGCTGAGCATGAGGTCCTGGGTGCAATTCCCAGGTTGGGAAAAGTGCTATTGGGTTTTTCATCAGGAATTTCTCAGTAGCAGCCACGAAGTCTCGGTTGGTGCCCGGTTTATGGCAATAAGCTCTCCCCTATTACATGGTACTTAAACATAACTGGCGAAATGTGGGTCATGTGGGTGTACTACTGAGTACACCTCTGCCTAACCCTTCGGGGATTACAGGCTGTTTTTATGATGAAAACATACATAATTATATGATTATTATGTTGAAAAAAAACCTGCACAGCCATCGGTATAGTCCGAAAAATCTAACCTGTATTATATTAACGTGTCCCAAATATGCACCAGGGATTGAGATTCAATAGCTAAGGTATTTAAAATTGAATCAGTTACTTGTTCTTCCTTTACACAGCAAATTAAAATAAGGGAACGTACCTGGCTAATGTTTTCCGAATTGGATAAACGCAAATCTGTTTTAAAAATTATTCTTTTTTTTAAATCTGTTTCACAGTCTCGTACCATTAACTACCATGAACTCGTACCATGAACTAATATTTGCAAGTTATAAGCAAGTAGGTACATGTAAATCTATGAACGTACTAAACATAAATAGATTACAAATTATCCCAGAAGTAGATCCCGTGGCCAATTCCCGAACTGCACGCGGGCGAAGCCGCGGGCATAAGCTAGCATAATAATGTACACAAACCCTACCGGGCTTTGTGCGTGGTCACAAAACCCACTCAAGCTATAGCGAAGACGCGCGAAAGGTTTTACTATATTGCACAAGTGTGTGCTCAGACACATATGCGCTCTCTTTTTTCCATTACGCCATAGTCCAATGGGACAACAATCCGAGACGACTGGAAATCAAGCACGCAGAACCAAAATCTTACTTGCTATTAGAGGCACGAGGGAAACACAACGCCATGGAAGCTGCTACTGAGATCTCTCTTATGAAAAATTCACTCACCCGTCTGGTAATCAAACCAAGGATCTCAAGCCCAGGAGCTAAGCTTTCAACTACGAGGCTAACCGGACAGTTAATAAAGCTATGTTAAAAAGCTAATGGACGTAGCCCTACCTAAATTAAATACGTTGGATGTCAAATCTGATTCTTTGGTCAAAAAACATGCCAGCCCTCTGGTCACGTGAAGAGCCGACCAACCGCTTGGCGATTTACCAAAATACTAGGTGGGCACTCGGACCTAGTGTTTCAATCTCAAATACCCAATTAAGTTACTGTATTTGCGCCGTTCAGGTTTTCGCACCTGCAGCAGCCGCCCAGCGCAGTCCCTCCGTCCTGGAAGATGGAATGGCGCAAGGGTGTCGACGCAAGTTGCATCCCACACCAAAGGCCTACCCAACTTTTATGGCATTATGGTCATACCATCTGGTCTGTTTCCCTCGACGCGTGCCAAGCAATGGCTTGGCACGCGTCGTTACAACGCGGCGTTAGGCTGCCGGAAGCCGAATTCCAAAAAGGGTAGATAGCACCGTAGATCATATACGTACGCTGCGGCAGGTTATGCAGAAGACCGAAGAGAATATAACTGTTAAGCGTTTGTGGATTACGAGAAAGCCTTCGATTCGGTCGAGACTTGGGCTGTGCTGCAGTCTCTCCAACGGTGCCAAATCGACAATCGATACATCGAGGTGTTAAAGTGTTCAAAAACGCCACCATGTCAGTCAGACTTCAGGACCAGACCTCGGAACCCATCCATCTGCAGCGAGGTGTGAAACAGGGAGACGTCATATCTCCGAAACTGTTCGTTACACTGGTAGATGTCTTCAAGGTTCTGAACTGGAGAGGGCTAGGCATCAACGTCAATGGTGACTGCATCACTCATCTTCGGATTGCCGATGTTGTAGATGTCATGGATGAGGCCATGGGGGACCTCAGTACACTGCTCGATGACCTTCTGTACAGCTTCCGAAAGAGTTAGTATTACAATGAACATGGACAAAACCAAGGTAATGTTGAATGCCCATGTAAGACAAACTCATAATAAGATCGGAGACTCTACACTCGAACTTGTAGACAATTATGTCTACCTGGAACAAATTGTCCAGTTAGGTAAATTTAACTTCTAGAAAGAGGTCTATCACCGAATCCGACTCGGCTGGGCAGCGTTCGGGAAGTTGCGTGGTATCTGCTCATCCAACTTACCGCAGTGTGATATAATCGGTCTGAGATGTAGCTGTCACTTTCGCACTCTACGGGGACAGGCTTGAGGCACCGCGACGGCAATAGTTTTTTCAAATAGGTACCTATTTGTCTAATTCCTCACAGGTCCTGCTCCCTATTAACAATGTGGCATTGGTATTGAAAATATTCTTAACATTGCTCTTATTATATCCGACGCTGCGCTGTTTGTTGTGATATAGCGTACCGCAGCGATGATAGATGCGGAATCGATGCCGATTAACACGAGCCTAACAAAATCCTTAAGTGTAGTAGTTTCTTCGACTTAGTTGTTCAACAAACGCTACCGAATCGAATGTGCCGACCCAAACAAGGACCACCCCTGATGCTTCAGAATTTTGCAGGAATATTCCTGAAAAAATTTTAAAGCAACAGGGGTGCATGCCATTTTTAAAATAACACACTGGCGTTACAAGTCCGTCGGTCCTAGTAATAAAACTTTAATATTGCCATTCATAGGGTGGCAGATAGTCACGTCGTTAGCATGCAGTTTGTAAACGCTTTAACATGTCACCATCCAATCTGAGTTTAACTAGCTTTGTATAGGAATATTAGGAAAAAGTTTGATGAGTATAGTTAACTGCAGCACTGCAAAAATGTGCCATCAGCGTGAGTTTCTAAAGTGTTTGACTGACCATTTCATGTTTAGTCTATAGACTAAATATATATTTTAAAAGGAACACAGTAACGAGACAGGCCCAATGAATCGACTAACATGATATTTTTATTAATTTAATTAATTCCATGTCTTAGGAATAAAACAGTAAACAACAACAGTGTTTAATATGAACATAATTCAATTATGGCAGTACAAAAATAAATGGTGACTCACATCATTATATTTCTACGCACTATATAAACACACATTCAAATTCAAATTCTCTGCCTCCATGCATGTTTTCATTGATTAGATAATAGGCCCTTAGTTTTTTTGGAAATTAGCTTCTGACGTTGCAAAATCAATTTCAATTTCATTAGCTTTCGTATCAGTAGAAACACTCAAACCATTTTTCAAAAATTCTATAATTTTCTTAAATACTAACTCCTCTGCGTGGATCCCCCACACGAAGTCGGTGTGACACATATTCTCGCCTCGTATAATGTAATGATCTATTGGATTACCGATGCTGAAGTATAATTTCAGCATGTCTGGGACAGTGGCCAACCAGTCTTCACTGGAACTAATCAGCGCGATCGGCAATGAGATTTGTTGGAGGGGAAACTGAATATTAACATTATTATACCAATGAAACTTGTCACTTTTGCTCACTTGAGCATAATGCAGCATGGTGTCGGTGGAACCACCAGCAGGTACATGGTACAACAAACTTGCCAGAAAACTAAGATTCCAAAGACGATTATCTGTCGGAATACCACCACTGACAAAATATAATGGATTACTGCAAAACAATAACGGGCCTTTACAATACCTCACTGCAAGCCATTTTGGTACTTTCCGTGAAGGCAGAAACTCCTTGCTACCAATAACTTTGAGTAATTGGTCGGGCGGGTTCGACGCCAGGGCCTTCAGAATCTTGAACGGCCCTTCAACATTGCTCATGAAAGCTAAAGGTGCCAACAAGATACCAATTCTTAGGTACTCATTGTATCTAGGCTTCATGGAAAGTAATACCAGGAGTGCCGTGGCACCCATCGAGTGTCCGATGTAGTCGATGGGATGGTTACTCTTTGTTACTACACGTATGTAATCAATTACAGAGGGCAAGTCGTATAGTCCCATTTCTTGAAACGAGAATCTCCAGAATTGTTCGGAATCTACTGCCAGTTTAATATGTCCACGCGAATAGTAATTTCCCCTCGCATTCGCCATCCAAACGTCGTACCCGAGGTCGGCTAGGATATACGGTAGAGATTTTTTAGGTCCCAGTAAAATCCAATCCGCGGAACTGCCAAGTATTCCATGATGAAGTATCACTGTTTGATTCTTTATTTTATTTTCCAATTTCGGTGATATTCTATGTATAGTGAGCAGATAACCGTCTTCGGTGTGGATGACATGTGATTCTACTCTCCTTCCATGTAGGATGGCCAGCTGCGGCGTAGACATGAGCGCAGTCGGCTCGGTCCTCAGGCTGATGTATTCGGATATTTCGGATTCGCTCTCATCTGCTGTTTTGTCGATGAAGTCGTAAAAACTCCTTTTCAAAATGGGATACTCAATTTGTTGTATTTTTGAAACTGTAGGCTGATTCATTTCGGTAGGTAAAAGCAATTTTGATAATCGTATTATTATATCGTTGAAGGTGTCTGACATAGAAGTAGCCATATTATGAAAATGTTTTGTTAAATAATCAAATAACGGATCACACATCACTTTTTGATTGAAACATAGTACTATTACTAGAGTTAACATTAATATCTTCATGATCACACTCGCGACCGGTGCAACAGCGCTTGCGTGACTGACAACTGACTACTACTTACGAAGGTTTACAACCGATGCTATCATTGATTACGATCAGATATATTTACAAAATAGAACAATGGAGATAGTGCTCGCATTTTATAACATTGCTCAAGTCATGACTCCGTTTAATCTATATACATATAATAAAATCGTAAAGTTTCCGTGTCTGTACATTACAGATTATTGCAAAAAAATCACTGGCAGGTGCGAGAAATAAGTAACAGAAAGTATTTTTTTTTTTTTAGTTTTTTTTCTGTTGGTCGGTTTGTCTGTTCGTTTGTGCGCGCGTCACGTAAAAACCCATCATTGTATTTATAATCGAAATATTACAAAATAAGAAACATTGTTGTGGGTATTATTTAGCGTTTATTTCATCAAAATCGACCAACAGACGCAAAAGATATTAATTTTTAAAATTTAGTTAGTAACCTCATACGCGATTTCTATGATATAATTTACGTAAATAGGTTTTACTAGTAGTAGTCGGAATGGCTGAAATAAATTTTGTTTTATTTTTCCTTTTGTCCTTATTCTTTGCACTAAAAAATTGGCACAAATATGAGAAATCTAGGTCACTCGCTACTCACACATCACAAAATATCGAAAACCGCTTGACGTATAAAGATGATGTTTGGCAGGAAGGTAATTTATAATTAGTAGACGTCCGCTAAGAACGGATTTTGCGACAGGGCCGGATTAAGGACATCGAAGGGCTCTCGCAAGTTTGTATGAAAGTCCTTCATTTTTTTTTGCTACAAACTTGAAATTTGGCAGGGAGTTAGTTTATAGTAAGTAGACGTTCGCTTAGAACGGATTTTGCGACAGGGCCGGATTAAGGAGGCCTAAGGGCTCTCGCAAGTTTGGATGAAAGTCCTTAACTTTTCGTGCTACAAACTTGATATTTGGCAGTGAAGTAGTTTATAGTTAGTAGACGTTCACTAAGAACGGATTTTGTGACAGGGCCGAATTAAGGTCTAAGGGTTCTCGTCAAAAGTCATTTGATGTTGTTTATAGAACGGAATTAGAATAAAAAGCGCCCAACAAGGTTCACTTTGAAAAAAAATTGTATACCAAAATATACCGATTTTTAAAGCCATATCGTCGCCTCAACGCCATTTAATTTTGTTTCGGACCTCTGCCGCCCAGAATTACAGCACCCAAAAGGACGCCTTTTGTAAACATCAGTACATTATCACTTTTAGATCTGGCAGTCAGTTCTCACACATAACATAAAATCACGCCTTAAAGCCCCGAAAGGTTGGGCAGACGTGTACCTAATCGTACACACACATTTCACCAGTTATATTGAAGTCCCATGTAATAGGGAATGAGCCTATTGTCATCAACCGGACACAAATCCAGATTCCGCGGCTGCCACTGAGAAATTCCTGATGGAATAATCCAAAACCACTATTATTTATAGTATTTTATATATATATATATTTTACCGAGATAAACAATGTATTTGCAATTGAATGCATATACATTGTTTATCTCGCGAGGGAGGGACCCCGGGGTCACATATTTCTCTACTTATATTTTTTTTTTAGGGATTCAATATTATACTAAACTACGCATTTTGATAAATCTCACGTGAGATTAAGAGGCAGATGAGGGAGTCAAGCCAAATCTCACGACATCCCACCAAGGGAGAAGGCGGGTCGAAAAATCGCCTCACGTAATTAATGGACGCCCCCTAACTGAATCACCTCCTTGCTTAAAAGGTGATCTCCAAATCATATGTGTTACAACTTTATGTAATTGAAATAACCATATTTTTTTAACACTTTGCCCGACCCGGGAATCGATGCCCACGCTTAGATGTTCGCTTGCGACCACTAAACCAACGAGGCAGTCTCACACATCCCCACCAAAATTTCAAGGCGAACGAAGTCGCGGGCAACAGCTAGTTTTAAATCAATATGCGAATCGTACGATTGACTCATAAAGTAAATATGTAACTAACAAAACTACCTTGACTTTATCCACGTGCAACTTTATTAAATTAAAGTTTCATATAATAAACTTTTCCTCACAGAGCATTTTATTTATTTGAGAAAACATGTACAATATTACAGACAAACAGACAAAACACAAATTAAAAGAAACATATTTACAAAAGAGCATATGATGATTTAGAATTACTTTGGTAGTACTCTAAATGAAATCAAACTTTAAACCTTAGAAGTGGGTCAAAAGAATCCCATACGATTATGCAGAAAAATTAAATATACCGACATCAGCGTGGAACTTCGTCTCTCGCCTAGTTCGGGAGAACTTTCTTTCTTAACGACGTAAACAATTTAAATCTAATGCAATATGCAGACCGCGCCGGCGACTCCGGCACCCCGACTTTCGCCCCTCCGCCCGCTCTACCTGCGCCTTTATAAAAAATTCACCCTGATTCTGGGCCCAGAGCGTTCAGATACCTTACCGTCTCAAACTACTCGGGAATGGCCACTAACTCTATATCTTGGGGATTATTTCACCTTGTTATTACCGCATTTATTCGTTAACGCTTCCCTTTTGTTATTCCTGATATATTTTCTTGAATAAAACATCAGTTTCGCTTTATTATTTGGACTGGTAAGTAATATTGACTTGTGATACCTTATTCAATTAGCCAAATAAACTTACATAGCGTACAGCTAGCATATAGCTTCCGAGAACTCCCAAAGCAAAACTAAATAATAAACCGAAACTACTAATGTTGCAAGGTTGTTGTTTGGACGTAAGTAACATTTATACAATTTCGTAACTTCATAAAAACGGCATTAGCTTTGAGTTTGCATATTAACAATGATAAGTTTATCATAAGGACTAAAATGGATGGCGTCATTCTTAGCAAAGGGGCATTTAAGGGCGTTTTTAGTTTTATCGATGTGGCTCATTTGCTAGGTACCACAAGCTTCGCCATGTCTCTGTATCTCAATTAAAGTCTTTAGGCAAAATGATAATCATAATATCACCACCATCTTTATCTAGCAACCATTAAAGATAAAACTACTACTAAACTAGAACTAAACTGTCTACCTGCTAAAATTATTTAAAGCGTCCAATCACAAATTGGCACCCGAAATAGTATAAAAGGCACAACGATGTTTGTATAGATATGCAAGCAAGTAGAGTGGAATGAGGCAGATCGAGCACCCAACATTGAACTCATGCAAAATGCAGTGGCACACCTTTCCCCTCCTGTTTGGTGCGCCCCGCGCAGCCTCCCTATTTATAAATGATTCGGGGCTCAATTTCGCCCACACTCACCCACTGGAATATTGTTTGACTTGTGAACGTACTGAGTGGACTTTAGGTTTTTACACGACCATTACGGTCCCGGTATTGGGTTTTTTCCATCGTGCTAGTTCGTTGTTGAACAACAAGTTTTGTACAAACATTGGTTTACAGGAATAGACAACTACCGGAAATGTCTCTTGTCCCATTATTGACTTAAATAGTTATAATTATTATTTTGAATCCGTTTTTCCCACTGCAAAGGCCTCTCTTCCGTCTTTTTATTTTTATCGATAGTAATAACCGTTTATTATATCTAAAACGTACACAATTAGTTCTACCTTACGATAAGTCCAAAGAATATAAAGGGTGTAAATAGACCCTTAACATAACCGAAAGACACTTGTTCTCCCCGTTTTTGCGATCATTTTTTGTTCTAGACCATACCTGGGGTCCTTCTAGTTACGGAGATATTGGGGGTTAAAGTTCCAACTTTTTCACAAGGTTATTAATAGCTATTCCCGCGACATCGCTCACGTGACATCGCTCACGTGACCGCGTATTCTTATAGCGTTACCAGGGAAGAAAGAAAGAAAGTTGTTGGTTATGCACCAACAAGTTTTAGTTTAACTTGACAGCTTTTAAGTTTTCATCCTTTATATTTTTAGTATTAAAGGAACTCGTCGTCAATTTCTGTGGGGAATTAATTTATATTGCTATCGGCACGCTAAGAAGATGTATGTACGAAAGCAAATAGATGCAATGCATGATATATCCTGGGTCCCGAACTTTAAAAATCTTTCAACTCTGAGAGCTAGAAAGCCGAACGAAAACAAAAGTGAGAATATGCAAAAAACACAATACTGAAAACGCTGCATTATTAATAGAACTGGAAAGAATTTGCGATAACATTCACGCCTGTAATCCCCGACAGAGATAGAGGGTTACCTAATAGTATAGCCTTCCCATGTAATAGACGACGAGTCTATTGTCATTAACTTGGCCCAATCCAGACTCCGTAACTGCTGCTAAAAAATTCTTAGTGGAAAAAACTAAGATTGCTGGGAAGCGATCCTAGAAGTTCATTTCCAGCAGTCGTGCTTGAGACCACTAGACCATCGAAGGACAAAGTATCAAGGATATCATTATTATATTTAAAAAAACGCAAAATACCCTATACAAAATTAGTTTTACTATATGCGAAACCTGAAATACGTGTCTAGTATTTTTATGTAAAGAATCAATGTACAAAATTTCAAAACTGTATCATGAAAAATCATAAAGTTATAGGCTTGTTCTGTTACCTGGTTGCCCGCACAAAACCATGGTCACCACGCGGCACGCGCGCGCGCTCTCCAGCGTCATCATGAGCTCATTGATAATAATAATTTGGCGGTAGGTACCTAAATGATTGCGATAGGTACTTAGCGTCTCTCAGTGTCCAAATTGTAACCGTTTGGGACAAAATATTACGTGGTTTAAAAACTATTGGAATCGATTCTGTTATTTATTCTGAACAAACTATATTCAGGTTTCGCATACACTAAAAAAATGTTGTATATACCCTAATATTGTCTAAATAACAACTCCAATGCTAATTGTTATATACTAAACAGAAAACGAAAAAGTGGTGTGACATGTCCATCATCATCCACTTAACCTTTGCAACTATGTTGGAGTGAAATGTCAAATTAGGCGTCAAAAAGTGATCTAGTTACTAATTCTGACGAAAATCAATGTAAATACCACGTGAGCCCTCAAGTAAATTTAGCTCTGTATCATTTCCCTACCCGGGAGGTCAAATCAAAACCAAATAGATAGTGATGGAAGCATTATTATTAGGTTGCCGTTCAGTGTGGCAAAACGGAGAGTATTACGTGGACATGACGGAATTGCAGGTAGTCAAGAGAAGTGATACTGTCAGCCGATGTGTACAAAATGCTACACTATGTATTTTAAACCATGAGGTAAGTCTGCTGTCAGGTATGTTAAAATTTTAGTTTTAGATATTTTAATACGTACTTCATGATCACTTTGTGACTGGATTAAAAGATTTATGAACTAATGATATTTAGGTTAATCGTGATTTTGCCAAAAGGATCAAATATATTGTATTAAATGAAAAACTTATAAATGATTAAATATCATGTGAAACATTTGTAAAGCGAAGCGTTTGCCAAATGAATGCTTGTGAAGTGAGTGTTTATAAAATAAAATATCTGCGGAATAAGTTGTTTGTGAAATAAATAGTATATGTAACGTTGACTGTAAACTAAAAAAATGTCAAAGGAGTTTAGGTGAAACATTAGTGAACCGTGCCATTTGCTTTTGTCCATTGACGGGTATAAATTAATATTGTATTAAGGAGTCAGAGCATAAACGTAGGTACAGAATAATATATTATGTAGTTTGTATATGGAAATTAAACGTTACCTTTACATACAGACGTACCTACCGAAAATAAGCAACATACAACGGTGTTTGGATTTAATTAAAGCGGCCTTTGATAATATTATTTAATTAGCGTAAAGTATGATTTTACCTTTATTCTGCTCAAAATCGGACAAAGTAGGTAGGTATTTATGTTTTTACAAAGGTCCTAGAGAGAGTTCATTGTTATAACCTGAACAAATCATGTGATGTGGTAGTTAGAATGTTGATACAATGCACAAGATACAATATCGAGAAATTTTCTCTGGGAATCAACTGACAAACTAGAAACTAAACATTGCACATGGTATTGAATACAAATATTATGATTAACAATGAAAGACCGGAATAAAATATTTTTTGTCACAATGGGCATTGTCACATTTATTTTTAAATAACTATTGGTCTAGCTCGTTCAGAATTCATCATCATCATCATCATTTCAGCCGAAAGACGTCCACTGCTGGACATAGGCCTTCCCCAAGTGTCGCCACATTGACCGGTCCCGTGCGACTCGCATCCAGCGGATCCCTGCAGCCTTCACCAGGTCATCGGTCCACCTAGTGGGAGGCCTTCCAACGCAGCGTCTTCCGGTTCGCGGTCGCCACTCCAGAACAGAATTACTCATCAGTAATTTTAAAAAAAATCAGCTGTTCCATACACTTTGATCGTGAAGGTATTGCAGTTATGTATAAAATGTGGGGTGGTTCAGAATGATGTAGGTACTGATTACGTGGTATCCGTTTTGGAGTCGGTGTCAATGCCACCCTGTATTCATGGGCTCTGTAATTTTCTCGCGTTAATGTTACACTTAATGTCTTACATTTCTATAACATTTAGGATTTGTTTCACCACCTACGATTCAATTCCCGTTAACTTACTTGACAGATAATTTCATACAAATTCTGTTCCTTTTTGTAATTTATTCTGTAAGTAGTGCTATTCGGATATCGTTAAATATGCCCTTGTTGTAATTTCGACTAAAACCTAAAACGCCCATATATCTTAATTTTTAATTTCAGACAAAAAATAAAAAAGTTAGTTTTTTTCTTGCCCCACTTTATTTTTTGGTGTCGGCGCAGTATGTCTTCTGCTTTCATACTTCTCTATACTACTTTCTTTTCTTCTTTTCTCTACTTCTCTTACTTGGCTTTTCAGCAGTTACCTCCTTTCTAACCATAAATTCATGGTTCACAGAATTCAACCATTGTTTATGTCGTCATCCCCTGCTCTCCATAAAACATTACTCATGTGTATTTATTTTCAAGGTCCTTTGGTCCATAGATATAAACATAAACTCAAAACTTACTTCTCGAGTTTTCCCTCATTTCTGCATGACAACGGACTGCCACACAACTTTTCAGCCACCTGTCGACCTTCTACCAGGTTTTAGAATCGGTAGCTGAATTAATTCTTGGTAACAGTTAATGCGTTAATGTTCCCTACACCGTTTCATAATGGAAAAATACATTTTATTGGTGGCACATAGGCCTATTTTGTAAGAGTGCGAAGCAAAACCTCTAAAATCATCATATGCCTAGCCTTTTCCCAACTATGTTGGGGTCGGCTTCCAGTCTAACCGGATGCAGCTTAATACCAGTATTTTAAATCGAGTGACTGCCTATCTGACCTCCACAACCCAGTTATTACTGGGTAATACGATACCTCTTGGTAAGACTGGTTGTCAAACTTAAAACCAGTTAAATACGTAGGTAAAGTTAAATTTTAAGGTAAAAGTAGTGTACTGAAAACGGGCTTACAGTCAACGTCGCCGGCACCTATATTCTACAAATAACTCACAATGAGCCTGCAACTCAGTAAGTATCTCTTTCATGTTATAACTTTGAATAAAATCGAGCACTATCTATATAGACTTCTATCTAGACATATACATGTACAATACAGATTTTTGCAAAAAAATCACTGGAAGGTGCGAGAAATATTTTATTAAATTTTTGTCAGTTTGTCTGTTTGTTTGTGCGTGCATCACGTAAAAACGCCTAATTTTAATCAAAATCGAAATATTACAAAATAAGAAGCATTGTTGTGGGTATTATTTAGCGTTTATTGAGGTCTAAGGGCTCTCGCAAGTTTGTACGGATTTTGCGAAGGGAGGATTTTAAGGAGGTCTAAACAATCGCGCAAAAAGTCATTTAATGTTGTATACAGTACGGTATTAGAATAAAAAGCGCCTCACAAGGTTCACTTTGAAAAAAATTGTGTAGTGCCAAAAAAAAAAACGATTTTTAAAGCCGTATCGTCGCCTCAACGTCATTTAATTTTGTTTCGGACCTCTGCATCCCAGAATTACAGCACTTAAAAGGACGCCTTTTGTAGTTATCAGTACATTATCACATTTTGACCTGGCAGTCAGTTCTTACACATAACATAACATCATGGCTTAAATCCCCGAATTGTTGTAATCCAAACCTCCCACCAATAACCAGAATACCATCCACCGGGCACAAATCCAGATTCCGTATCTGCTACTGAGAAATTCCTGATGGAATTAACGGATTGCTCAATAAATCTGATATGCTTTCTGTTTGTATTAACGATTTGGCTGTCCAGAACAATCCTGTTGACATACTTTGTATCACTGAACACAACATGACGGACGGTGACGAAGTGTATCTAACAATACCAAATTATAAACTTGCGTCCTATTATATGAGAGATAGCAGGCACGGATGCTCCTGTATATTAATTAAAAACAACTTGAAATACAGAATTCTTAATGACATCACAAAACTTTCCATATGTAATACGATAGAATGTTCTGCAATTGAGCTGATGGAACATCAAATAGTTGTTCTATGCATTTACAGGCCACCTAATAACTCCGCAGGCACTATAGACAGCTTTTTCACCACTCTAAATAAAATTTTAAATAACGTTTGCTCACACGGTAGGAAGATCGTTATGTCCGGAGATTTCAACATAGATACTTTGAAGCATACAAAACTGTCCATCGAATTTACAGAAATCTTAACCAGATATAATCTAATACTAAAATTCAATCAAATAACGCGATTTGCTAGTAAAACGTGCATAGACAACATAGCCCATAACATAAGAGCTTGTAAAGGCACTATGAAGGAATTAGCGCTATCAGACCATAATGCGCAAATAGTAAAGGTTCCAGTTAAAAAGACCTGCAACATAAAATACTGGTATATATTAAAACGGGATTACTCTCAAGGCAACAGAGCAATATTTATAAAATATTTAAATCAGCTAACCAATAGTGACGTCTATAGTTGCTCGGATACGAATACTGCCTACAACATATTTCATGATAATTTCGTTATGCTATACAATCTCTGTTTTCCTATTAAGAAAGTCAAGATACATAACAGATCTAGACCGAAATGGATTTCACGTGGATTAAAAATATGTAGCAAACGTAAATGTCAACTATTGTGGCAATATAGGATTAATCCAAATCAAACCACTAAAACTGCTTTTAAAGCATATGCAAAGAGGTATAAAACTATAATTAGACTGACTAAAAAATCTCAAAACGATTACTTTATTAAATCTGAAATAAATAAGAACAAAGCTACTTGGAAAGTAATAAATGACATCAAATGTAAGTTTCCAAATGAGGGTGTGGCTCAATTAAGTACAAATGGCGTAGCCATAAATAATCCTCAAGACATTGCTAATTCGTTTAATGACTTTTTTCTTGACATCAGCAATAACAATACTAGTGTACCCCAGGAATCATTCAATAAATTGACATATAATTCTAATTCAATCTTTATGACACCGACGATCCCTGATGACATTAATAAAATAATAATTGCTCTAAAAAATAAAAACAGTGCCGGTTATGATAACATTATGACAAATATTGTTAAAGATGTAGCCCATATTATATCAAAACCACTTAGCTTCATTGTCAATTTATCTATAGAAGAAGGCACTTTCCCAGAAAAACTAAAAATATCGGTTATAAAGCCAGTGTTTAAAAAAGGAGACAAAACCAACAAGAGTAATTACAGGCCCATTGCATTAATACCTATTTTTGGGAAAATCTTTGAAAAGGTTATCTTCAACTGTCTTTATAATTTCTTTGAGGCAAAAAACATCCTAACGCCCAATCAATATGGTTTCAGAAAAAACAAATCCATAAACGTAGCAGTTTATAACTTCTTACATAAGGTAATGATTAACTTGGATAAAGGGTTGTCAGCTGTCGCATTATACATGGACATGTCGAAAGCTTTCGATCGTGTCGATCACAAAATCCTCTTAAGAAAGTTGGATGCATATGGTGTAAGAGGAAATGTGTACAAACTCATAGAATCGTACCTTAACAACAGGCAACAATTCACAGAAGTAAGGAGGATAAATTTTAGTACTAAAACAGAAGAACTATATGTATCTGAATATAGAACAACTGTTCTATATTCAGATACATATAGTTCTTCTGTCGAATCTAACTAGATTCGGCGTTCCTCAAGGGAGTATTATCGGCCCACTATTCTTTCTGATCTATATAAATGACATGCCTTCGGTAACTATTCATGACGTTACACTGTTTGCTGATGATAGTACCGTTTTATTTGCTAATGATAATTCAATTAATTTAGAATCTGACATTAACCAAACAATACTATTGATTATAGATTGGCTTAAAATGAATAATTTAATGATTAATATTGATAAAACTAAAATAATGAATTTTAAAATAAGAACTCGACGTACAGGTGCTTTAAAAATTCATTACCTAGATAGTGACATTAAGGAAACGGAAGTAACGAAATTTCTAGGGCTACATATTGACCACAAACTTAATTGGAAATTTCATATTGAGCATGTTTGCAAAAAGCTGGGACAATTTTCATATGCACTATATAGATTAAGGAAAATAGCGAATCAGAGTACTTTGCTAACAGCTTACCATGGTTACGTTGGCTCTATTCTCAGATACGGTGTAATATTTTGGGGCAACAGTACGGAAAAGAGCGCGCTTTCATTGCTCAAAAACGCTGCATCAGAGCTATATTTAATTTATGTGGAACTGACTCCTGTAAGCCATTTTTTAAAAACAATAAATTATTAACACTGCCATGTATCTATATACTGGAGGCTGCAGTATTTGTTAAAAACAATATCCACATGTTTAGCTATTACACGCGTATACGGCGTAAGGACAAATTACGTACAGTAGCCAGTAAAACTCATCTAATGCATGAGAGCATCTTTTGTTCAGCTTCTCGCATCTTTAATAATATACCGGGGCCTATTAGAACAATTATGGAAAAGGAAAATTTTAAAAGGACTCTCCATGATCTGTTATTAGACAAAAGTTACTACTCTGTAAAAGAATTTCTGTCCGACAAGTCTTTGCCTAAATATAGTCCCACCCAGTCATGATGTGTTCGATGACCTACAGACTTTAATTAATTTTGTTCTCTTCAGTATAATCTATTTTTTTAATTTCATGTATGATTTTTACAATTTGACATTTTAATTTGTTATGAATAATTTAATTTTTTTTTAAATTTTATGTGTATAATTTGACATGTTCCTATCTTAATTTGTTATGTTTGACTTTAGCAAACAGCAGCTTAATATAAAATATTAACCCTTCCATCAATGTACATTTTAGAGATCATCATGTTTGTGAAATCGAATCCACACCTATTCCCCTTAGAGTCAGATAAAGTAGTTAGAAATAGACGCGACAATAGTAAGTTATGTATTCCGAGATCCAGAAAAGCTCTATTGCGTAAAAGTGAATTCTGTATGGCGCCAATTCTCTATAATAAGTTGCCAAAACATTGGAGAGAATAACCTATTGAACAATTAAGAAATAGATTAAAAAACCTTTTCTTAGAGAAAATCTATTACAGCACTGACGAATTCTTAACCGACAAATTAATTTGACTTGCATTTTGACATTCATTTTATTAACAGTTGCTTTGACATGTGTATGTATTCCTTTAGATGTATTTGTATATTGACATGATTGTATAATTATTATTTTTTTATTTTTTGAAATGAGTATTATTTATGATTGTATTTTATTCTACCATTTAGCTTTTAGTATGCTCTAAATTGGATTGTTTCATTGCTATATCTGCAATTTAATTAACGATTATAAAAATAATTGAGGCTGTGTAACTTCGACATCTCATATTTGTACGCCGTTCAGGCAAAACATGACGGAAATCATAATTGGATTTAACATCTTGCATGCTATGTGTGTATACTCATGTTTTGAACAAATAATAAATTATCTTATCTTATCTTATCTTTATCTTTTTATCTTTTGAGTGTTAAATGTAATTTTATTTTCTATATAATTTGAATTTGACATTTCTCTTAATTTGTGCCCTTTTGGTTTATTTTTTATTTTTTATTTATTGTGCTAGAGGGAAAATAATAATAATTAGTAATAATGTTAATTTTATGGAACAGTCAATTTCTGTGTGATTATTGTATGCCCTACGGGCGGGACATAGCGGATCAAAATTTTCAACTGTTAAGAACTGTACCTACCTATGATCCACAATAAAATAATTTGAATTTGAAAAAAAAAAAAAAAAAAATAACCCAATAACACTATTATTTATAGTATTTTTTCAATAGTATATACATTACTTAATGTTAAGTGGAAGAGTCTCGGCAAATATCATTGGGTTTCATTAAGTAAACATGTTTCTCTACAAATTATTATTTTTAGTGAATTCGACACAATCAAGCACAGATTACCGTACTTATGCTAATAAAATAATACTAAATTAATACTAAAAGGGGGGAGGGGGGTCGAAAAATCGCGCCACGTAATTAATGGACGCCCCCTAATACAAGCATCTCCTTGCTTAAATGGTGATCTCCAAATCATGTGTGTTACAACTTTATGTAATTGAAATAAACATATAAATAAGCATCACCTTTGTACTATTTTCTGTTCCTTTCTTCTTTTCTGTATTTAGTGTGTACATAAACTGTTAAATAAATAAATAAATAAATATTTTTTTAACACTTTGCCCGACCCGGGAATCGATCCCCGCGTTTAGTAGTCGCACTTGCGACCACTAGACCAACGAGACAGTTTAACACATGCACACCAAAATTTCCACGCGAACGAAGTGCGGGCGCCAGCTAGTTTATAATGAAACTTTTATAACTCACACATTTTATTTAAATATAGGTAAAGTATTACTAACGGAAAGTTTCAACTTATATTCTTCTTACCGCCGTTTTCAATAACATACTTACAGTTAACGGAACGTTGCTGTCTCAGATAAACAGTTAAAGAAACAACTGTAACTGCTGTTTCTATAACTTTATTGTCCAACGTCTATCTGACAGAAACGGTAAGTGCATCTCGCGTTTCGTTTACAATTTACAATTTTCTTCATATTTCCTAAACTAATTAATTTATCGACCTAATTCTTTTTGTGTTATTGTTTTTAAATTGAAACCTATTGCTTTCATTATTTTCATTAAAAGATCTGCAGTAATAAAAATTCACATTTTCAAGTTACGTAATTATAAATTCGTAATTCGCTGAGGAAAATTTTTGGGTTTTCCGTCATGGGTGTCGTTTTCGTGGTTTTAAAACCACGAGCTGGCCAAGAGTTGGACTGACCCAACACTATACCAAAGATATCCCGGATGTCAGCCTGTACGTGATTAAGATACCTCTGAAACAGCTTAAAAAGAACAAGGCACCGTGTGACGACGGAATTACGGCCGAACTCCTGAAGGCGGGTGGAAAATCGGTACTTAAGGCCCTTCAGAATCTGTTTCATTCCGTCCTACTTGAGGCAAAAGCGCCACAGGCATGGTGCAGGGGTGTGGTGCTACTCTTCCTCTTCCTCTTCTACGTCTTCATCAAGAAGGGCGACAACGCCCGGCTGAAAAATTATCATCTTTACTTCTAAGCCATGTCTACAAGCTGTTTTCAAGAGTCATCACGAATCGTATCGCGAGCAGGTTTGACGATTTTCAGCTTTCTGAACAAGGAGGATTCTGGAAAGGGTTTAGCACCGTAGACCTCTTACATACGCTGCGGCAGGTTATACATAAGACCGAAGAGTATAAATAACCTGCATCTCTGTTTAGCGTTTGTGGACTACCAGAAAGCCTTCGATTCGATCGAGACTTGGGCTGTACTGCAGTCTCTCCAACGGTGCCAAATCGACTATCGTTAAATCGTGCTGTTGAAGTGTTTTTGTATTGTACAAACGACAAACGCCACCATGACAGTCCGACTTCAGGACACGACCTCGCAACCTATTCTTCGGCAGCGAGGTGTGAGACAGGAAGACGTCATATCTTCGAAAGTTTTCACCGCCGCACTTGCGGATGTCTTCAAGGTTCTGGACTGGAGAGGGCTAGGCATCAAAGTAAATGGCGAGACTATCACTCACCTTCTGTCTGCCGACGATAAAGTGGTCATGGCTGAGACCATGGAGGACCTCAGTACAATGTTCAATGACCTCAGTAGAGCTTCGGAAAGAGTGGGTCTTAAAAGGGACATGGACAAAACCAATGTTTAATGCCCATGTAACAGTCACTCCTATCAAGATCGTCTCTACTCTCGAAGTTGTAGATGATTATGTCTACCTGGGACAAGCTGTCCCGTTAGGTAGGTCTAACTTCGAGAAAGAGGTTAATCGTCGAATCCTACTCGGCTGGGTAACATTCGGTAAGTTGCGCGGTATCTTCTCGTCCAACTTACCGCTGTGTCTCAAGACTAAAGACTATGACCAGTGAGTGTTGCCAGTGATTACGGGACCAAAACGTGGTCGCTCATAATGGATCTCATCAGAAGGCTTAAAGTCACCCAAAGGGCAATGGAAAAGGCTACGCTCGGAGTTTCATTGCGTGATTGAATCCGAAATAAGGACATCCTCAACAGAACTAAGGTTACCGACATAGCCCGAAGAATTGCCAAACTTAAGTGGCAGCGGGCAGGGCACATACTCATTACTCGCAGAACGGATAGCCGATGGGGCCCACCGGATGCGAGACGCACGGACCAGTAAATGTGGCGACACTTGGGGGAGGCCTGTCCAGCAGGAGACATCTTCTGGCTGAAATGATGACGATGATAATGATAATACCTACTATGAAAGTAAAAGTTACAATCAATATTTAGAGTATGTAACTCTACCCCGGTTTGCTACTTTGACAATTAAAAATAAACTTTTATCGGGCTTGTATTAAATAGTGATAGCGTCTCCCTACAGTTGCACTTCTCCTTCAAAACTTTGATTGGAACTAGAATGAAGCGGAGAATAATTTTTGATTAAACTTTGCCGCATTGCTTTCCTCGAAATTAACTGTGCTTCGACTTATTTACGAGTTCTCGAATATACTTGAACTTTACTTGGCTGTTTTATTTAATTGGAATTGATATCTTTTGTAGTTCTTGTTACTATGGTTTATGTTACAAGACCAGTGTGGGTGCTAGTTTATTTCTTTTCATCAACATCATCTGCCTAGTTTTTTCCCAAATATGTTAGGATCGGCTTCCAGTCTAACCGGATGCAGCTGAATACCAGTATTTTACATGGAGCGATTGCCTATCTGACCTCCACAACCCAGTTAGTACTAGGTAATACGATACCCCTTGGTAAGACTGGTTGTCAGACTTTTTGGGCCACTGACTTTTGGGTAACGACTGTCAAAGATCTCCAAATAGTAGTAGTTGTAGTTTATTTCTTTTATTTAGTTTATCGAACACTCTTGTGTTAAAATGATAGTATTTGTTGATTCCGCTCTAATTGAGCCTGGCGCGGTTCGCGCGCTTTTTGCGTCTTTGTACAAATTTCCTCCATGTTCATGTGTCGTCAATGTAGTATTAATGTGTAGGTATTTAAAAATATTTAAAACTGACGGTGAGGATGTAAAATTATAATAATTTAAAGTCCAGAGTTACTGTTAGGTTCACACACAAAACTGTTATTTTTTAAAAGGTGCAGTAGGTTAGTACAATAACTGTGTTTTTTTTTTCTTTATGTTCACAGAACACAAAGCGTTAAGTTAGCAATCATGCGAGCACACCAACACTATTACTATTATATACCGCAGCAACAATTAAGATGAAAATGTAAACAGTAACATGCATGTCCTCCATTAATGGGAAAAGCAGAACTTTATTAAATTATTCTCGTTGTTCTCATTGCTCTGTCCCCGTATCACACCGGATCACCTCAGGAAAGATGAAATGGTGCCACGAAACGACTACTTCAAAACAACTGTAGTGCTCCAAGCTAACTGAAAACTGAGTTATTTTTTATTATAACCCAGCAACGAGTACTAGGCTAGCATAAGTTCGACGTGGTATGAGGTTTAATACTTCTGAGTGGGAGAATAGAGACTTGCTGGGTTATAATTGGAGTACCAAAAACCAATTGTTTGTATGTGGTCCATACATGTATTTCCACAGACATCATTAATAGACTACATCATCAACGGGAGAGAAAATCACCGACTTTATGTACGTCCCCATCAATGGTGCAGGGTAATCGGGATAAGGGAAAAAATAAAAACCGTCGTTTTCGCGATATACGGCCTAAACACTGAGCACGGATCAAGTGTGAAGTTGGTCGGTTGCGACTAGGAACAAATAGTGTTGAGGGTTAGGTCAATCGAAAATCATGATATCGATTACCGCGACCCGATAAACGGACTATCCGTTTGCAGAAGTGTCCATTCGCGCAAAAGTCCATTTGCACAGGTGTCCTTTCGCGCTAAAGTGCTTTCGCGCAAAGGTCCATGCGCGCAAATGTATTTTCGCTCAAGTGTCTTTCGCTCAAGTATTCCAGATATTAAAAAAAATCTAAGCATTGGGACAATTTTGCAGTACCAAGGCGACAAGTTCCATTATGCGGAAGCAAAAAAAAATGTTCGAAAACTATTGATCATGAATTTCATTAATATTTTTTATTACGTCATCGTATGGTGGTTCCTGGAAATAAAAAATAATATAAGGGTCGAATTGATAACCTCCTCTTTTTTCAGTCGGTTAATAGGTAGAACAGCTTTAGCATCATCTCTTCTCTTCTCTACATCTTCTCTACATTTTATAAAACCGTTAAAATCAAAAGCGATGTTCCGACTTGGCGCAAAAACTACTGCATAGATCCTGTTCAAATTTTGCACAAATATCTGTAATATATTTCTTCAAATGTTAGGCTATATATTAACACGCAATATTGGATTATGTCAGTATTATTCAATTGTTTACCGTTACAGTCATGATATGAGTAACAACATCTATTTCAAAACATATGTCAGCGAAACAAATGGAGAAACGGTTTTATGACCGCTTTACGTGCATGACGTCGCAAGTTCGCTTCCCAGTAAAATCACACTTGTAATTTTTTTTGATAGTTATTATTTATTTTCTCTTTTTACGTATAATATAATATAAATTCTTATAAATAAAGTTAAATCATTGGTAAGATCTCTTTCCTCATGTTTGAATCTGGCCGTTCGATGGTGTTCTGAACTGACAACGTCGTTGTGTGCTGTCCACAGGTGCTGTCAGACTCGATGTTTTGAATTGCACCTATCACTCCCAATAAAAACAATAGCAGTTATTGAAATTAATTTGAAACTATTTTTTTGTTTCGTTGTTCTTAGTTTTGCACAACTATATATAGGTTCAGATTGTTTCTCTGCATTGTTAGGTCCCAAAAATAAATTCGTCTTTGTTGTCTTTGTCAGAGGGTGGATGATTGTAATGTATTATTTCTGATGAGACTTGATTGTTAAAAAAAGCATTTAATTCGTTACTTGAAAAATATTTAGGTATTTTTATCATATCTGTCTTTTGTATCTTACTACTATTATAAATGTGTGAAAGTTTGGATGGATGGTTGGATGTTTGTTACTCAATCGCGCCAGAACGGCCGAACGGATGTAGATGAAACTTGGCACAGAGATAGATTATCGTGTCTATATTCCGCAACTGGTTGCCAACTGGCAAATGTCATACCATGCATTAGAATAGAACGGCTATTTTAGCCCATTTGTCATCGAAGCGAAGCGAGGTTCTCACAAACAGCCAGACCCGGAACAACTACCTGTAGGCCATACAAAAATGTGTTACGTGCGGGAATCGAACCCGATACTCTCAGCGCAGCAGCCATTCGCTCAGCCACTGCGCCAACCGTGCGGTCACATCAGCTGTAGCTGTGGCTTAACGGTGGCTTGACTGCACATTCCGTTTTCATATTACCGCTGAATCTTGCAAGTGAAGATACCTCAACATGCAACATCACCAAAAACAGCGGCCGGGGAGTCCTTTTGCATTAGTGCAAGTTTAAAATGCATAAGAGGCGTTGTACCGCAGCTTGCAAGACACCCGCGGCAAACAGGCGCCGATGGGTGGCGTTGTCGTTCATAGACATCCATAGACCCTGTGATGGCTAATGATGATAGTACTGCCTACCCCGTTGACTTTCTCAACTCCCTGGGGTTAACTCCTAGTTAGACTGTGCAATGGAACCAGGCTTCGTATCACAGAGCTGGGCAGTAATATTATAATAGCCACCATTATTACAGGAGTAGCTAAAGGAGAGAGCGGTTTAATTCCCCGCATACCCATTATTCCAAATAACTTTCCATTTCAATTTAAGAAGTTGCAATTTCCCTTAAAATTTTAAATTCCCTTAATTTTTCTTTTACAATGACGATTTTCAAAAACTTCCAAGGAAAAACCTTAAAAGTGGCATTCATTTGGGCGCGTCATGCTTCTCACACATTAAACAAATCTTTTATGTTGTATACAAAACGGTATTAGGATAAATAAAGAAATAGCGCCCAACAAGGCTTTTGATTGTGCACTTTGAAAAAAAAGTCGTATGGCATCATAATGGTCCAGTTTTTAAGCCATATCGTCGCCTCAACGCCTTTTAATTTTGTTTCAGACCTGTGCCGCCCAGAATTACAGCGCCCAAAAAGATGCCTTTGGTAGTCATCACCCACATTATCACATTTTGATCAGGCCTTCAATTCTCACACATAACATCCCGCCTGTAATCCCCGAAGGGTTAGGCACAGGTGTGTACCTACTAATCGTACACCTACATTTCACCAGTTATGTTGAAGTCCCATGTAATAGGGGGTGAACCTATTGCCATCAATCGGGCACCAATCCAGACTCCGTTCGAACACGCATCATCATCATCATCATCATTTCAGCCGAAAGACGTCCACTGCTGGACATAGGCCTCCCCCAAGTGTCGCCACATTGACCGGTCCCGTGCGACTCGCATCCAGCGGATCCCTGCAACCTTCACCAGGTCATCGGTCCACCGAGTCGAACACGCATACACAACAAAATTTCCACGCGAACGTAGTCGCGGGCAACAGCTAGTCTCAAATAATCTAAGTACGACTAGGTGTCCAAGGGGGAGGTCCCCGCACTCACTATTTCTTTTTGGTTTTGTAGGGTATTTCTGAGTTTTGCACAACACGACTTTAACTTTACTTTAGGTACCTAAGGATATAAAGGTATTTATTGGCTCGATAGATTTTGCAATTTAGCCTCTGTTGCCTCGGAAGGAGTGCTGAAACGAACTCGGATTTGGTTTGATCGTGAGCTACTACTTTTTAACGCCTGATTTACCCAAAAAGAGCGAATATTATGAATTAAAAAATAATAATAATTAAGCATATAACTTATAGTACGTTGCACTTAAAATAACTGCAATTGATTAATATATTTGGTCTAATAAACATTGTAAACCTGCGCGAATATTTCAACGGGCTACCGTAAAATAAATAAATTCAACTTTCTTTTCAGACTACAGTCGATAGTTTTGCTAGAATTTTGAGGTAAAATGCCTGAATAAATTGAAATCTGTGCGAACATTATTTACAGAGAAGCGGTACTAATGTTATAATTATTAACAAACATAAATACATATAATATATTTGAATGGGATCAGCTCTCTGCACCCTATTGAAATATTAAGTATTTCTGTTTGTCCACTATACTGCGCACAGTGAAACGATTTGAGTGTATGAATCCATTAGCTGTAGAACTGGCACAGGAAATTAAAACTCGTGCATTTGTCTGTGTTCTCGTCTATGTCCATTAGTTCAAACACATTACATTGGAAAATATTCTCTTCATCAAACATTGCTTTGAAAAGACTGAATAGACTAGTTGAGTGTTTGTTTCAAGGTTTGGATCAGCTGTTGACACTGAAAGTTACTTCAACTCATTCTCCGGCAGAGATTCGTGTCCGGTCCCGCGTACACAATATGTCCGTACAAGTGACCGAACCTATATGGTGGAACTTGAAAAATGTGACAAAATCGGTTGTCGAAACTTACCTACATATATTATGTCTACGTCTTAAAAAGCTGTAATATTTACAAAGAGCAAAGTACATTAAATACCTACATAGATAAATACACCCAAGCAACAACAGCCGGACTGTCATAGGTAATTATTTGATGAACGAAACTATCTTAACATCAGTCCGGCAATACCCACCTAATAAGCAGCATTTCAACGGACGGTCGGAAAGTTTCCACAGTTTTTCCAGTGTAACCCATCGGTGCAAAATTCACAATAAGCAAACCAAATCTATAATTTTCGAGGGAGAACGCCAGTGAAGTATGCAAGTAGATTCAGTAGTACTATTCTATCAAGACAGTACCGGGAAACGATCAATAACACACAAAATATTAGTTATTCATCCAAAGTATGTTCCTTCAGAAACGATACACTTACGCCAATGAATAATCCAATCATCAAAACAAATTTTTAAACGCTTTTTCGGAAACGGAATTCAGTTCAGTTCTCGCCTTGAATTCTCCTTTATCATCTTCTACCGAATGAAAACGGGTGCTACGATATGGTAATTTGAGTTTAGGAAAAATAAAGAAGTCGGCTGGAGCCACATCTGGTGAATAAGGTGGTTGCTCGATGGACGGTATTTGTTGAGATTTTGACGCATTATCGTGGTGCAAAATCAAAATCCATCTTTTCACAAATCTGGCTTTTTAAGTGGAATTTGCTCTCTTAAACGCCGTATAACGCTCAAATTATATTCTTTATTTACTGTTTGACCTTCCGGCAAGAATTCCGAATTCACAACACCGCGATAGCCAAAGAAAACGGTCAACATGAAGGTTGACTGGTAGAGAATGCCTTGTGTCATTAAGTCCACCTATGTACATGAAGTTTAAATAAATAAATAAACATAACTTTGACTTTGACATGGTTTTTTCGGTTTCATTTCAGTTGGAAGGCTCCACTCTGAAGCTTGTTGATTAGTTTGCATGTCAAACTCGTAAACCCGTCTCGTCACCAGTAACAATGCGTTTCATGAATTTTGTGTCGGAATTGACTCGTTCTAGCATGCCCTCAGCAACTCTTATGCGATTGAATTTTTGGAGAAAATTCAGATCTTTTGGGACTAGCCGAGCGGCAACATGTTTCATACCCAAGTGATTATTTAAAATGGTACGGATCGACTCGTGAGACACAGAAAGTTCAGCGGCTATCTCTCTTAAACTTAAATTTTCAGTCACTATTTCCTTCACATTTGCGATGTTAACTTCGGTTGAAGACTTTGTTCCATCATATCTCGACCGCTTTTGAACGCTTTGTACCACTCATAAGCACGTGTTTTTGATTAAGTCAATTCAACGTAAGCCTTCTGTAACATTTTCAGGGACTCCAAACACGAAATTCCATTGTCGATGCAAAATTTAAGACAAACTCTTTGTTCGATGTTTTTGTCCATTATGAAATTCATAATACACACTAGTTATGATCTAACTAAAAACATCGCTGTATTTAATCTAAATAACAGATGCAACTCAAACTCCGCGCCAAAATGGAAAACAATTGTGCAAATCTAAAAAAATAAAAAAAAAACAAGAAAATTAATTTGGAACCATAAACAAATGATTTCATAGCACGATGCCTACTTTCGCACTAAGACTACTTTTTTGGACTTTCAAGTAATGGGTAGCACAATGATAACATTTTGAAACCACAATGCATTTGATCGCGTGATGCCAACAATCGCATTTTGAAAAAAAAAATCTTAATTGATAATTCTAATCGCAGCATGCCTACTTCGGATATCATTAAATTATTATCATTAAAATATAAGTATATGTGATGGTAAAATTAAATGGGGTACAAACAAATTAAAAATAAAATCAAACCGGTCATTTTACTAGTACTAACGTATGCATATTAAATAAAAGTTACAACTTCCTACAAGTTCATAATGCCACTAATAAAATAAAATCTCCGAATTTCTTCTTACTTCTCGATATCATTTTGTTTAATGTAAGATTGAGACAAAATTTTATGTCTGGAGGATTGACGTCTTTATTATTTTATTTAAAAATCTTCCGTGCCAGTAACGTTAAATTTTGTACCTACTTACTGACTTTAGGTGGAAAAACTATTTGTTAAAAAATATTTTTCGTTAGACTGTATTAAAATAGACATAATCACATTAAATTTTTCATAAAGTTGGCAAACTGAGATGGAACTGGGACAAAAATTAAAAAGTAGGCAAAGTAGGTTTCAAAATGTTGGCATCATGCTACCAGTTACTTGAAAGTACAAAAAAGTAGTCATCGTGCGAAAGTAGGCATCGTGCAACAAAATCAAACAAATTATCCATTCCCGATACTTTTTGACGGAATGTATATCAACAAGGCTATTATCCGTAAAGCGTCAGCCCAAGGTGTTGGCACACCTATATAGTACACCCACATTTCGCCAGTTATGTTTAAGAGGGAACAGGGCCTGCGAGGAATTTGAAAATTAAGTATTCGAAGAAACTATTGCCGTCGTGCTGCGTCAGGCCTGCCACCGTAAAGTGCGAGAGGGACAGCTGCAGCTCAGACCGATTTAATCACAAAAATTTTGTCGAGATCTGCGTTTCGTATTCCCCTTTTTTCTCCTCGAAAACTGAGTCGATCAAATTATTTTTGAAAGAGTGTAGTCTAGGTTCCTATCATTTTTTTTAAGTTAAACACTTTTCGCATTTGTCTTGTAGTCCTCTAAACAACGCCGTAAAAATGAGGCATTTTGTAATTTTTGGAGAGTCATATTGCCTTTACTCATTAGTTGCTGAAAAACAACAAATGACAGGGACGTGTCTACAGTACTCATTGATTAAAAAATATTGTTTTAGGGGCATTCTTCAGGAAGGAAAAGGGGATACATTTTGTATGGAGAATCGCAGCCCCTGTACCCTCTTAAATCCCGTATGTATAAAAGAAGGCGAGCGTATTCCCATCAACTCTCCAGGACAAATGCTGCCCATTTGTCCTGGAGAGAAATGATTAAAAAAATCCAAAAACACTGCCCGGCCTGGGAATCGAAAATGCGATTAAAACCTAGTCGTCTAGTGACCAACGAGGTCGTCAATCATAAATTGTTGAAATTCAAGGTACCTAATCCGACTAACGATTTCTTCTCCGATGGAGGGAGGGGGGAGTCTATAATCCTGTACTGAATTCATGGTAACTGGTAGTTTTTGGGGTGAAAAATCACGTTTTACGGTAGCACTCAATGTAACGCACTCAAAACATTGTGCTGATGCATGTATTGAGTAGTACGGGGTCGTGGAGGTGTTTAAAGTAAGAATCTTAATTAAAAACACGAATTTAAAAAAAATCTTTTGAAAAAGTTGAAACTTTGACCCCCAATATCTCCGTAACTAGAAGGTTCCCAGGTATGGTCTAGAACAAAAAAAACTAGAACAAGTGTCTTTCGGCTTCGTTAAGAGTCTTGTTTCACCCTTTAGAAACATACATACTAATTTTTCATAATTACAATGGGGTGAATACTAAAGTCAGCTTAGGGATCGTTTGGTAGGGCCATACTCACATAATTGGATCAACACGACGTCCCAAATAATAATTAGTTGGTGAAATATGCACAACGTTATTAAAGGTCTGCTTTATTTGCCGTGCTATTATTACTATTCTTAATTATTCATAATGGTTCAGAGGGGGACGAATTCATGGGGTGACAAAGCAAGTTTTTAATTTTTGTTTTAATCTATTACGAAGGTAGGTATTACGAATATGTTTTACTAGATGTACCGTATGCGTTGCAATGCAGCTACTACCTACCTACTGCCTACTGTGGCGAAATTAAAGTCCAAATCCGCCACATACACTAAAAATTAAAAATAAGATTTACTGGTAAATAAAAGATCAATTCTTGAAGAAAAATTAGGAATAGTAGAGGTAAATTTATACCAAAAGCTTCAGGTGGGAAACCTACAAATTTTTAGAATATTAAGGGTCTAAAGATATCTAACGACTTAAACTAAACATAATTTGATTAAATAATTAAAAGGTACAATTTCAGTTTATTTCTATGAAAAGTACGTAGTTACGTCTTCAAATTTTGTTTGGCAAGGGTCCTTTGAAATCAATATTAATTCGTTCAAAATGAGTTGTGGTTTTTATAAGCTGACCTCTTGTCTTTAGGATAAGAGGTTTAATCACGGCACATGCCGGACATGATGCTGTCATTATTTTAATTTCCGAAAGTGAGTAAGGTAAGTTTTTCTAGTAATACCGGGATGGCAAAGTGCCTCATGTAATTCGTTTATTTTGCTGGTGTTCATAAAAGCACAAATTCTTGATAAGGCATCGGCAGCCATATTCTGAGAGCCGGGACGATAAATGATATCGTACTTGTAGCACAATAACTATAATATCCAGCGTTGGATCTTTCGCTTGGGCGGAGCAGCGCCGTGTCATCGTAGAGGCGATTGGCGGCGGCGATCTCTCGCGCCCGGCCCTGGTCTAAGCCATGGTCCGGAGCGAGAGGAAATGGGAAGCCGTCACCTCCTTCTGCGAAGAAGTCATGCTAGTGAAGGAGGTGGCGGGACGTCAGAGGGAAAGAGCCTCACGTCCCAGCCGCCGCGGGTCACGCCCTGGGCGTCAGGGGTCACGTGGTGGCCCCCGGTCACCGTAGGCGCGGGCCTGTGGATGACGAGTTATGGGCTAGCTCGCCGTCCGGCCGTGTCGACGGCGCGTTCGTGTTCCACGCGCGCCTCAAAGAGATGTCAGCAACCACGTAGGGGTCCGCATGGGCCAATGCCTGCCAGGGCTGCGGGACTGTTCGAAAGAGATACCGCGGCCCTGAAACACAAAGGGCTAAGAAGGAACATGGATGAGGCACTCCCTTCCGCTCCGCCCAGAGCAGAGGGGGGGGGCATTTGTTGATTTCCAATCCTAAAATAAAAAAAAAAGCGTTGGATCTTTCGTTCTTAATTTTGCTGTTATGTTCTTGATTAAACACAATATGCCACAGAGCGCTGGTCTGTAATTGGGAGGAAGTGTTTATCTATGAGATGGTGTCGCTACTTTTTAAGTCTTTCGACTATAGCACAAGCTTCCTTTTCTATGGATGGGTGCTTGCAATCTACATTTGACAAAGTCCTTGAAAGAACGCTACTGCGCATCCATTCTGTGATAATTTAGCCACTATAGCGAATTCAGAGGTATCAGTCTCGACGGTGAATATTCCAGTCCTAGAACTCGTTTAAGTTCCGCGGTATTCGTGCGAACTGGTAACTCTAGTAATGGTTTTAATATTCCACTATCACTATTTATACAATCCTATGAAAAGATACTCTTTTGTTTGTTTAGAGTCAAGATATATTTCTTCGCTGCTAACATGAACTGAGCAAGATTCTTGTCGTGTTCATCTTGGTCTTTTCCGCAGGCAGTCACGTCATCGAGATAAGCGAATGTTCCCGGAAGTTTTTGTTCGTTTATGATAAATTCAAGAGTTCTTTGAAATGCCGTAGTTCCATTAGTAACTCCTCCTTTTAAGATCTAACTGACTGAATACCTTGTACTTTGATTCTTTGTCAATTATGGTTTAGATATGCGGTAAGGGATAAGAATATATATATATATATATATATATATGTAAATTTGTTTATGGTCTGTGAGTAATCTCGTAAATTTCCCTACGACGATGTCTTAAAGCAGTCCTATTTTAACCTTACTTTGCGTTTTCGTACCATCACGTCCTGAAACAAGCTTATTGTATTCCTGCAAAAATTAGCAGTTTTGATGACGTCACCTCAAATAGTTCATTCAATCGGTACCACGACGAGCCTTTTGACAACAAGCAATAATGTTTTTACGTCAAATAGCAGGAATGTTTGACAGTTTAAAAAGTTGCTCCGGACCCACGGATATATTATTGTTCTGCAAATTATAATTAAAAACTGTATTGCCGTGTCATATAAGGTGAGATAAACGTATTTATTTACGTGTGAGTAGTGCATCATCATAATATCAGCAGAAGACGACTACTACCTCCCTAATTCTCGCCACATCGAACGGTCTAGTGTTTCTCGCAATCAGCTACGTTCGCCAGATCACCTGTTTTAGTACATGCATGGGTAGGTATTATGTATGGATAATCGAATGCATGTAATATTAAAGTTTTTGTAAGTGATAACGCAGATGGCAATGGTACACGAAAGTTGCGTCACTTGAGGTTTATAAAATAAATGTGGCCTTATAATAAGACTTAATGTACGCAATGGATGGATATGCAAAGATGAAGAGCACAAAAAAGAGCTAATCATAACTATGCCGAAAAACATTGTGTTATAAATTGATACCTAATAAACATTTATATCGACGTCCTAAACAATGTTGTGTAAATTGCTGGAGAATCAATAAACTTTTACCATTATACCTGTGTTATTGTTCGTGTACTTATACATGACGGTGTTGAATAACATTGAAAACGAATTACACCATTAGAACCTCCTTAACTATAATGACATGTGTGCGAGTCTGTATTGTATTTTTGTTATAGATTATAACCAGGGCTACTGAGAATCAATATATTTTTACCATTTGGGGCGTCCGCCAATTCCCGCAAGTGCTCGCTGTCAAAATATCCTTAGAACACCGGCCACACGCGCTCAGCGGCCATGCGTTTTGTTGCTGCTCATACTATTCTTCAATCCTGATACGCGAGCGTGCACCTAAACCCACGTGTGTTTTAGCAGTCGCCCTTGCATCTTTTGAACATTATTTGTCATCCTCAAATCATCCATAAATCTTTTATTGCTAATATTGGTTTATAATCAGAATTATTTGTTATACAGAACAATAGTCCATAATCGAATTTCCTGGGATTAATTCAACGAGCTCCATAGTTGCTCCATAGAATGGTACCCATTTGTTGGTCTTTCCCTCTCAAGGGAACATAAAAGTTCGTAGTAGTCAACTTTCACGTTAAGTTTTTTTATTTCAAGCCAACTTCACAAGGAAATAAGGATAAGACCAATACAAATTGTGGATTAGACCGCATCTTCATAAGGAACGGTAGTTAGTAGCATATTGAAGTCCATCATATAAAAGAACAATCAAATTTTCGAAAAATATTTCTTTGTCACAATCACAGCACACATGAAAAGTAAACACTATTTATTTAATTTACGATTTAAACATTAACGGATAATTTATTTTTGTTGATAACCACTGACAAGTATTATGACACAATGGACTGACATGGATGCCACTTTACCTAGGAAAAAGATAATGATACCAGCCAGTTATAAAAATTCTGTTCCGGTTCCTATCATGTTACATTAAGGCCACAACCTCCTTTTAAACCTACTTCTTACTGCCTACAGAAAATTCCTCAAATATTTTGATGGGTTTTATGATTTTTATGAAAACTATCCTTACAAATGAAATTTTGAAACGAAATAATTTTTTTATATGACAATTATAGTTATATTTTGCTCCAAGACTATGACTTCACAATACGATTTGGACGGTTTATTTGTGAAAGAGACAGCGCTATACAGTTTTTATTGCTAGTTGTTTCTTTCAAGTTATAGCAGGGAATAGACAAATCTTATAAATCGTTAGTTCTTTCCCCGCACTAAACAGGAGTAAAACAATATTGTTTTGTGGAGGTCATGGTACCAAACAAAGTAATATTATTATAAGCGTGAAACAACGTTCCTGCAATAAGACGTTTACAAGGACTTCTGCGCGCTAAGGAGATATGCTCGGCTCAATGACATTGTCTTTTAGAAGGTTTGAAATCTCTTAGCTATGAACTCGTTATTCTCTTTGCTATAATGTCTACATTTGATTGCATCGGCTTAATATTTGACGAAAGATTTGTAAACACAGAAGCAGGAGTTACCGAAGCTTGAATCACATTGCAAATCCCCAGGGGTTTTCTTGGCCCTCCATTCGAGTTTCGAATGGTCTTTTAGCAAATCATGGTCCACGATGACATCTGCGCAAAGGTTGCTCACCACGAGTAGAAGCCGTTTCTTGTAGACATGTTCAATAATATTAGTCGTAGCAAAACAGAATCCCTTAAACGAAAGATACATGGTTTATAGACGCCAAAGTTATGGTCTGCTTGTGCGGCTTAAGCTTTAGTTTCATCATGCTCGCGACGTTTCTGTCGGTGAAACTATCTGAGTTCCCGGTGTCTATTAGTGCGTCAGCCTGTATATCATTCGACTGTTATCCGTATTGTGGACTTGCTCAGCCCCGAGGGAGACGCCACAGAGAAGGCGTCCGGACCGGGTGCATACAGATATTTTTTTTAAATTTATTTATTCAAGTAACAAGGACTCATTAATACACACGAAATTCAATACAATACAAATGACACATTAAACACACACAATACATTAAACATACCAATACAACACAAAAAAAAAAAAAAAAATTTATGTTGACATTCGACGATCAGATAAATGGACAGTCGAGCCTGTCGGCTATCATTATCAGCACGCTGTTGGAGCTGCACTGGACCCTGCGCACCAGGGACGCGCTCCGCTTACGCATCGTTGCATAAAAGCAGTCGACGCTAGCGACGGCGAACATGCCCGAGGCACTACAATGTCTCAGCAGCCCCATCAACGCTGTGAATGCGTTATTACATTGGACGCGGAGGGCTTCGTATGCTTTTTGAGTGTGATTAAGCCACAGGTTGCACGCGTACAGAGAGGTACAATAAGCCGTGAAAAGGGTCTGCTTGACCGACCCTGAACAGCGCGCAAACCTGCGAGCTATCATGTTACCTCTTACAGCCGAAGCCCTCCACTCCCTCTCAATATCAGCATCGTCTCTGAGACCGGCTGACTACATGCCCTAAATATTTGAAATGGTCCACTCAGACCAAGGGAACCCCATACAGTTTGATGGGAGGTACTGCTATAAGACATTTAGAGCCGGTCTCAAAATTCGTCACATTATATTTAAGACCGTGTTCTTCCGCATATGTCTCACTAATCATCACCAAAGTTCGTTCTCGAATCGCTACTTCTTCATGTTGCTTGGCTGCAACAGCCTGGAAGTTGCAGTCCCGTGCCAACACCCTCAGTTCCTTTACGTAATCGGATATGGACTCACTGTTATTTTGTCTTCTAGTTGATCAATTGTGGATCGCTAAAATTTGTTTTTCGGTTTAACATCGTTTTGTCTAGAATTGTTACGACTTCTTCATATTATGTTTGACAATCTAGCACGTTAAAAAAATTGAGGCGGAGAGATGTTTGCCAATCAGTTTTAGCTTGAGGTATTCTGGGGTTTCATTGGAGACCTGTTCAGTTAGAAAGCTGTTGTAGTTATATTTCCAGTGGTTCCGTTTCAGACCTGCTCCCAGAGTATTGGGATCAACGTCAAATCTCTCGGGTCGCAGATATTTCGCGAGAGTAGCGCTGATTTTCACCATTTCCAAAGTAAAGGCTTACTAAATTGTTATAAAGTAAATGACAAACCATATAGTAATATTGGTTTTAATAAAGTAAAGAGTTACAATTAAATAATAGGGAGAGAATGACATGTTATATGACAACCATAAACTAGAATCACAATGTAGGTGGGAGGTGTATAAAACCTCATCACTGTTGTGTAACAATACCCGTCGACCATAGCGCCCTCTCCGGTGAACTGTACAACTAATAACTGTATAAAATTCGGTTTGCGTGTCCGTCCGCATGTAAAGCAATAATGGGTGATTCGTTTTGAGGTACTTTTTGTATATGGATTTTTTGACAGAGGAAGTCTGAATTGTGTTTATCTATCATGGTATTTTTGTTCAGTATAGTTTGACATTTCATCATGGTACTAAGATTTTCCATACCGGATCAGCGTCTACAAATTATTCAGCTGTATTACGAAAAAATCTTTTTTGCAAAAAATAAAACCGACTTCAAAAACCCAAAAAAAGTGTAATAACTTTAAGTCGTTTAGTTAAAAATATAAAATCTTTTTTGCAATAACTAAAACCGACTTCAAAAATGGAACTTAACATACCTAACTGTCGAAATGTGGGTGTACTGTACACATCTGCGTACCTTCTCAGAGCATACAGGCGTGATGCTATGTTATGGTATTGTGTAAACAATAAACATCCAAGAGATTGCAGCAATCACGGCAGATTTGCTGTCTGTTATTGAAGAGTTCCGTTCCAAAAATTATTGCTGGGAAACGACTTCTTTTTTTTAGGTGAAAAATCTCGTTTTACGGTAAGACTCAATGTAACGTACTCAAAGCATTGTGCTGGTGTAAGGATTGAATAGGACGGGGGTCGTGAAGGTGTTTAAAGTATAAATCTTATAATAAAACATGTATTTAAAAAAAAAACTTGTGAAATATTGGAACTTTGACCCCCAATATCTCCGTAACTAAAAGGTTCCCAGGTATGGTCTAGAACAAAAAAATATCCCTTTATAATATGCCTTTTAGCTTCGTTAAGGGTTTATTTACACACTTTATATTTATGTAAATAGAACCAACAAACAAAATAACACAATTCAATACAATTGCCACACAAATGTTTACACTTCAACCAAGTTATCTGTGCGGGCGGGAAACTCAGAACTAAAATAAATGTACCAAGTTTGACATACCGATGAAAATTTTCTTGACAAACAACGCCACCTTGAACTTTCTTTCGGTTTTTTTAAATAATCCAAAATTATTGAGATTTGAGATAAGTTGTGTAGATTTATATAAATATTCTTTAGATTAGTTAATTTAATTCTTTGTATATTTTAATTCTTCATATTTAGGTTAAGTTTTTTTTTATATTTTATATTTATTGTCCTATGGACAATTAACCGCCTGATCCTGGGGGCACAGTCCCCCCGGTCGGGCAAAATATTACCATCTATGAATCCAGTATGGATACAGACTCGTCCTTAACCAGATCGGACCGAAAAAGGGCTAGAGCTCCACGCAAAGTGTGCAAACACTGTAATAAAAGAAGACGAAATGGTCACACTACTGCAGGCATGAATAAAGATACGCATTGTCATTGCGATAATGACACGGACACTCCAAACATATCAGACACACCAAAATCAATTTTAATTCTTCAGGAAACCACTCCACGTTCTGTGGAATGTCCCCAGACTGAAATCCCTTCCAAATCAGATCTTCCTGAGAAGGTGCCACAGGTTTCTAGGGCTTTGTACGAAGCCAGAGACTTGGCGCCATATGTTGTACACATCCAAAAAATATTTGACACGGGAAACTCGGCTCAAACATTGCACCCAATTACTTTAGGACACTTCCTTAAAAAACGTAGGTACAACAATATCATCAACGGATCACTTAAAGGCATTGGTCGAAATAGGATATCGCTAAGCTTCTCTCGTTACCTAGATGCAAATTCGTTTATAAATGACCCTTTTTTGGCCAAAGAGAAATTGAAGGCATTTGTTCCATCTAATAACGTGTGTCGCATTGGTATTATTAAAGGTGTACCTACTGAATGGTCTCCTGAAGAAATTATGGAAAATATATCTGTCCCCACTGGATGCGGAAAAGTTATCAAGGCAAGGCGTCTTAACTATAAAGTGCACGAACCGACCCCTGTCTGGAAACCATCGCAAACAGTCGTGCTCACCTTTGATGGACAAATTTTACCAAAACGTGTGTTTTGTTGTTACAATTCTATGCAAGTAGAATTGTACACATTCTCAACCATACAATGTTTTAATTGTTGTCGTTTTGGCCATACAAAGGTACAATGTAGGTCGAACCCTCAATGCTTCAAGTGTGGGGAGAAACATTCTGCCGACACTTGTAGCATTGAAGACGAAAGTCATGCTAAATGCTGCCATTGCGGTGGCATTCATTACGCCATCAACAAAAAATGCCCAGAGTTTACGAGACAGCAAGCAATTAAGCATTATATGGCCCATAGTTGCGTATCGTATGCTGAGGCGTCGCAGGTACATCCGCCAATTTCCAAATTATATGCAGATGTGGTAACATCTGCTCCATCACATACCACTAAAAATTCTTTTTCCTCTCAATCTCCGCCCCAATCACCTAACACACCAATTTTTACATCTCAAAGAAAAACCGTATTTCTAAAACCTCGGGATCCCTCTAGAACATCTAAGGGGTATGACCGGGCAGCTCATCAAGCATTAATTAATAATCAAGTTTCTTTGTCAGGTAATGGTGTTGCATTGCAAAATAAAGTAACAAATAATAATGAGAGTCAAATATTAAATATAATTATCATGTTAATTAATACTTTATCTAAAAATAATAATATTGAACCGTCCAACGTTGCCACTGTAATTGATACTCTGTCTAACTTATTTAACCTTAATTATAATGGGTCCAAATCTACCCAAGATTGTCCAGTGGAACAGCCGCAGCATTTTGAATAAAAAATCTGATCTGTCCTTTATATTGAATAAATACGATCCCTTTGCAGTCGCTCTGTGTGAGACATGGCTTAAACCGGGATTATTCCTTTAGAATTTCTGGCTATGCGTGTCTAAGAACAGACAGAAGTGATGGGTATGGTGGTGTTGCCATACTTATTAAAAATAACTTGTCTTTTCAACCTTTTCCCCTTCCAAGTCTCAGTGACGATATATCTGCTGTCGCTGCTATTGTAAATAAAATCTGTTTAGTATGTATATATTATTCTCGTCCCACTGTAAATATTCTTTCTGAAATAAGTAATCTTCTTTCAGTCTTACCTAAACCATTTTTGGTAATGGGCGACTTTAATACACATCAGTCCTGGGGAAGTTCTAGTTCCAATTACTATGGGGAAAAGTTATTGGAAATGCTAGACTCTAATAATTTGTGTATTTTAAACACATGTCTCCCAACACGCCAAACAAATCCAAATGAGGGAATAAGTGCTCCTGACCTGTCAATCTGCACACCTGAGTTAGCGTCGACATTATCCTAGTCTCCTTTACCGTCTGCTTATGGTAGTGATCATTACCCTTTAATCATTTCATTTCCACATAAAAAACCAGCTGCCTGCAATCTGACCACGATTGAAGTATAGACTTCAAAATACAGATTGGGATAAATACAAAAATTGTGTAGAAGAAAGAATTCTTGCTTTATCTAATTCCTTACAATTACATGATCCTCAGTTATTATCTAATCAAATTACAAAAATTTTAATAGAGGAGGCAGATAATACTTTCCCTATTAAGAATGGTGCTACAGGCAAAATTCCTTCACCACCTTGGTGGGACGCTGAGTGCACTCTGGCCATTAAAAAAAGAAAAGAAGCAGAAAAAATGTATTGTCATACTATGAATCATCCCAATTTTGATATATATCTAGAAGCTGCTCGTGCAACTCGTAAGCTCCTTAGAAAAAATAAATTTGATGGTTGGCAAAGATTTTGTGCATCTATCTCGCCAGAAGTTAATTCATCTCTAGTATGGCAAAATATAAGGCGATTCAGGTCAGCATTCAGCGACACAACAGCCTCTAAACTGCCATTAGAATTAGCCAATGAGTTTATGGATCATGTAGCTCCTCCTTCAGTCCCAGAACAGAGATTTTTAATGCATTTTCCCTATGTTCCTATTTCTGATTTTAATTTGAATTCTCTCTTTACACTTAGTGAATTGAAAGGGGTCCTTTCTCATGTTAAGGATTCAGCTCCTGGTGAAGATGGTATACCATATTCATTCATAGCTAATCTGTCTGACTCTGTTCTTTTAATATATTTAAATCTCATCAACACAGCTTTGATATCTGGCATCATTCCATCAAGTTGGAAGTCTCAAACAATTATTCCCATTCTGAAACCAAACAAACCTTCTTCTAAGGTTACTTCTTATCGTCCAATTGTACTTTCAACTGTTCTTGTTAAAATTGTTGAACATCTCATTAAAAATCGTTTGGAGTGGTTTCTAGAAAGCAAAAACTTGCTAGCTACATCGCAGTTCGGTTTTAGGAAGGGTAAAAGTACGATTGACAGCCTTACTGTGTTCACAACTGATATTCGCTTAGCCTTCTCTTCCAATAACTCTGTAATTGCTGCCTTCCTGGATATTAGCTCAGCTTATGATAATGTCCTGGTATCAGTCCTGGAACAAAAGATGAATGCATTACAAAGAGATCTTTAAATCTACATATTGAAGGGTGTACATTTACCCGTTTAGTATGGAAAGGTCTCCCTCAAGGTTCTGTACTTAGTCCAATTCTCTATAATATTTACACTTATGTTTTAAAATCCTCCATAAATGAGTCAGTACAAGTCCTGCAATATGCAGATGATTTACTTCTTTATTTATCTGGTCATTCTGTTACGAATATTTCCTTAACCTCTTCTTTATGCTTACTGAAGACTTGGTTGGAAACCAATGGTCTACACCTGTCAATTGATAAAAGCAACATTGTCTTGTTTACTAGAATGCGTAAGCCTCCTGTAGTTACAGTAATGTATAATAATAATATCCCTATGCCTGTTAAAAACCAGGTAAAATTTTTAGGCCTTATTTTGGATACACATCTTACTGGTTTACCACACTGTGATTATATAGCTGCTAAATGTGAACGAAATATCAACATAATTAGATGTCTTACTGGTGTTTGGTGGGGAGCACATCCCTTTTCATTAAAACTACTGTATAACACCTTGATTAGAAGTGTATTGGACTATGGGACCTTTTTGCTAGGACCTGCTAATGTTGCTGGTTTTAAGAAACTAGAGAGTGTTCAGTCCAAAGCACTTAGAGTGGTTTCAGGTGCAATGAAAAGCAGTCCTATTAATTGTCTTCAGGTGGAATGTGGAGACCCTCCACTTCATTTGTGACGTCAATTTTTAGCTGATAGATTTATGGCTCGATGTTTGCAATTTAAATATCATCCGTAGCGAAATAAACTTTCCATTCTCTCTGAAGAAATAACTTTATCCACATACTGGAGGCACAAAGCTACTCCGTGTTTAGTTAAAAGCTTTAGAAAATACAATTTAATTGAAGCTCCCTGCCACCAATCTCAATTTCTTCCTGTATTGCACTGTAATTACAGTTTATTAATTATGTCACCAAACCATAACATTATAACCTTAACATTTACCGAGATGACGTATGTCATTACCTTAACTTCAACTTCACTATAGATAGAGACTGGAAGAGCTGTCAGCTCTTGTTTACCGATGCTTCGAAGCATGGAAGAGACTCATGTGTGGGAGTAGGTATACACCTACTCCCACACATGAGTCTCTTCACTCTACACTACACCACTCCCAATATAATATCGTTCAAAAAATAAAGCTCCCGCCCGAATCATCTGTATTTACGGGAGAATGTTACGGCCTATTCAAAGCTGTCGAATATATACTTGTTATGGGCTTACGGAATTCACTCATTTTAACTGATGCAAGGAGTGCCTTACAATCTTTGGCCAGATTTCCTTTCTATTCTCATAATCCTCATATTATATTTGAAACACGTGAACTCCTTCACAGGTGTTCTATTATGGGGTATTCAGTGCATTTGCTTGGATACCCTCGCATTGTGGCATTTTAGGTAACGAGAGAGCAGACCAGTTAGCTAATGATGCCGTATCCTGTGGAGACGTTTTTCCGTACAAAAATAACTCCCAAGGTCTGGCTGCTCTGCCCAAGGTTTATCTACAGGAATCCTGGGGTCAGCTTTGGTCGGAGCAATCAGTGAAAGGGAAATTTTATGGTTCTATTCAGCCAACCATTTTTGTTAAACCCTGGTTTAGCAAGTACAAGCTAAACAAAAAGATTACAACAATATTCATACGTATGCGATTGGGTGAAGGTTGCAGGGATCCGCTGGATGCGAGTCGCACGGGACCGGTCAATGTGGCGACACTTGGGGGAAGCCTATGTCCAGCAGTGGACGTCTTTCGGCTGCAATGATGATGATGATGATGATGCGATTGGGTCATGTGTGCACTCCTGCTCATCTTGCCAGGCTTGGCATTGTGCAGAGCCCTGTGTGTGAATGTGGCGCTGAGGTGGGAGATCTGAACCACCTTATTTTTGCCTGCCCTCTTTATGACCACTCCTCACTTTTCCAAAGTCTTGTTTCTCTCCGAGTCCCTTTTCCCTCTTCTATCTCATGTATTTTGTTTAATTTTAATGTAGATATTTATAAAACAATAGCACTTTTCCTTGTAAATAATGATATAGCTATTTAAACATAAGTGTATAAACTACGAGTAATTATTTTAATTTATTATATAAGTACATAATTTATGATGTAGTTTTTAGTTTAGTATAGAGTGTTGCACTGAGTCGGCCTTTTTACTGGGCCACCTAGTGGCGTTGAATTGTTACAGTTTTCTGTTGTATCATATTCCCCGTATTCTGTTTATCCCGTATTGTAATAATTTTTATTTAATAACAACTAATCTCCTTTCCATTTTCTAATTTCCCGTTGTAATATTTTATCATTTCGCGAGTAATCGATTCTCACGTTTTGTTTTTTATCAAATAAAATATTGTCAGTGGCAATAAGCACGAATAGTGCAACGCCAAAAGGAAGAAAAAAAAATCAATGTCAAATAACTTTTCATATATTGAATTATTGTTATTTTGCTTTTAATTTATCAAATATTTTGAAAAGTAATTCTTTGTTTTCTATAGTAGTATTCAAAGGTTGATCACCATGCCTATTATTGATCGTATGAAAGGGGTACCCCGGGATTTGTACTCAGCTGAAGGGCTGCTGTACCAAGACTGGGAAGCTATAACCCCGTGCCAGCGATCATGCACCACACGATTTGGTCTGGAGATACAACGAGAGCAGGAAGACTACATGTTTAAGCATCCCGAGGTAATATTCGGCAAATTTTGCAGGCGCTATAGTAAAGTGAATACACATACTCTCACGCTCTTCGGCCTCGTAGGGGTACACAGAGAACCTGACCTACACACGCGCACTTCACCGGTTATGTTTAAACCCAAGTAATATTAATAACAATGAGCTGATTTAAATTAGGCTCACGATTGATGAGAAACTCCTAATGGAAAACCAAATAACATTTTGCTCGATCTGAGTGTCGAATGAAACTCTAGCAGAAGCTATGCACACTAATTAACAGTCGCTTATGGCCAGCTAACCAACGAGGTAGTCTCTATAATAAGTTAGTTTCATTTATAATTGTATTGTGTCAACTTTGAACAGTATTCATTGTTAGACCGTATTTTCAAAGCAAAGCGAGCAACGGAAGTGGTACTACTGCGGTAGAAGTGAGGAGATCAAACTAAACAATATTGTATGGGCTGGCCTCGAAACTATCCAGAGCAGAATATTAGTACTGGAGACTCCATAACTGTTGTTATTGTTTTAACTAAACGACATAAGTAGGTTATTTCGATTTTGGTAACACTACATAGTATAAAACAAAGTCGCTTCCCGCTGTCTGCCCCTATGTATGCTTAGATCTTTAAAACTACGCAACGGATTTTGATGCGGTTTTTTTAGTAGATAGAGTGATTCAAGAGGAAGGTTTATATGTATATATTTGCTAGTTCCGAATAATTTCGAACCAACTGACGAACGTTGGACTAGTGACCGCAGGTGCGACTGCTGATCCTGAGGTTCTGATTCAAAAATGTCACTGGGTTTTCCCATCAGGAATTTCTCAGCAAGAGCCGCGAAGTCTCTGTTACATTGGACTTACAAAAAGCTAGCAAAATATGGGTGTACTATTAGGTACACCTCCGGCATTCTTCGTGGTTAACAGACGTGAAATTAAGTTATGTTTCGAACCAATTTTATGTTCACACGGCGATATTTTAAAGTTCTCAGTGGTTTCGCTCATCGATTCTTTGATTATATGATTCATATCTCACTAGGACACCAAACAGGGACGCGAGTACTAACAATAACAATAATACTGATCTGTGGATCTTACCTGGTCTCTCCACTGGGTTGCACAACCATCCATACATTTTGTTGGCAGAGCGGCCTGGATACACCGATATATTATAGGTATCCTAGTGAGATAGAAACCGTGGGTTTTCTGAAAGCATGTTGGTTTGACGACATTGTCGGTGGCAGGAACAACTAGAGGCAGAGAATATTGAGACTGCTGAAATAATAGTAGGTCAGCTGTAACTCTGCAATGGAATGCTCCAGCTTAGGGGTCAGTGCATTCAGCCACTATCACCACCGTCTCAGCACGGATATAACAAACATATTAATCATGGTGATCGTTACGACGTCATGCAGCGCAATAGTCCTCCAGACGGTTTTCTACTGACCATCCATGTTCCTTCTTTGCCCTTTGTGTTAATAGGCTCCTTGACATTGTTATTAATACAGAAGACCATCTTTACAACAAAATCTACCTATTACTCGGGACTAATATTGCTGACGAAATTTGGGTGTACATGTAAATTTGGATAGTGGATATACCTCTGCCTAAGACGTCGGGGATTACATGCGTGATGTTATATTCTACTGTATGCTACCTCTATGGTAATACTAACGTTTTCTCTATTTATAGATCGCAGCAATGCTCAAAATATTCATTGCCAAAAAGACACGAACAGGAAACAGAAAGGATTTGATGATGAAAGCTGCTCTTCATTTCACAAGACCTGCTGAAGTACTTGACGCCGAAATTAGAACTTTTCTAGAATCTCCGGAGGAAGGACCTTACGTTAATATGGTAAAATTATTATTACTATACGCTCTAAGTTATAATGTTATTGGTTATTTCCTTCAAGATCAAAAATCAAACAATTTTTTTATTGCAGGATGACAGGAAGTTTTACCAGGACAGTGATGGAAAGTTCTTGACTGACTTACAAGACCTCACCACAAAGCATTATCCACCTGAACCTAAGGTCTTCCTGACGCCTCCAGCGAGTGTCCCGAATACCCCATCTTCTTCGTTCATTTCAATACAGACTTCAGAATTTACGTTGCCAACTCCAGGTAAATGTTACCTTTTATCTATCAGCGTATTTCAGAAATGTATGATAATTTTAAGGGTAAAAACTAGACCATCATACTGAACAATATTCTTCACGGGAGCAGCGCCGTCGTAATCACGAACAAATAATCAGCTGCCCCCTACGAAATTTCAACACATACTCGATCCAAATATGTGCAGTTTCTTCCAAGCCCTAGACCCCACGGAAAAAAGTGTTATTGTACATACAGTGCCCTATATCTGTTGTAATTAAATTATTAACTTGCGCGTGACAATACGGTTTTTCGTTAAAACTATTATCGGTCTTTCTTAGAATAGCTAAAACACGCAAACTTATTCGAAAATCTTTCTTTCAGAGCCCATCCCTACTCCTGAACCAACCGTATCACAGATATTCTACAACTTGGTCTCGAACACCGTGGATAAAGCGATCTATGTCAAAGTGGATGACGTACTTCTCCTGTATGACACTGCCTATGTGGAACTGATGAAGGCAGTCGAAGAAGCCATGGAGATTCCCGTCATAGACATAAAAACTGATATAGCAAACCTCTTTTATAGAGCTTACCGCGTTTTTGAAGTAAACATCATGGAAAAAGAGACATATGGTAATTCCGGGATTTTCTTTCTTTTTAGGCGCATTAAAATAGGTAACATAGGTGGCCACCTATGTTACCTATTTTAATGCGTTTAATTAAGCAAAACAGGGACAAACTTTTCAAGGTCAAAATTTTTAGTTTGGCTGATATGATGGAAAAATTTATAAACAAATTTGGCCGGATCTTTCAGTGTTCTAAATTATGGTCAACACAGAGTTAACCTGAACTTAACGGAATCAGCATCGCTACGGTTCAATTTTACCAGCAGCTCCCAAGCTGAGTGAAATAACTGGTGGTGAAAACTGTCATTTGATACGTGTGAACATTTGCCACTACACTCTCGCAGTAGTAACATAACATCACGCCTTGTTATTTGTGAAAGGTTAGGCCTGTACACCCACACTTCGCCAGTTATGTTTAAGCCCCATGTAATAGTGGGCGAGCCTATTACCACCAGCCGGGCACAAATCCAGACTCCGTGGTTGCTAAAGTCTTGATGGAAAAACCAAATAACACCAGGACCTCATGCTCAGCAATAGCGCTTAAGATCACTAGACCAACGAGGTAGTCTCGCAGTAATGTGTATTACAATCCATCCAGCCTTAATTTCACAAGCTGAATTCCGTCGTAAGTATATTTTGTGAATTACAACCGTATTATTAGAGCATGGTTGGCCCCAACTTCTAGGTCGGTACGAACCCTGGCAGGCGCCTTACTTCGTGTAATTCTTTTCATCACCGTTGCTCTCATAACGTGGGAGTAAAACATCGTGAGATATCCTAGAACATAAAATTCGAAGCCATGTAACCTATCAACCCACACAGCCATGGGGTGATTTTTAAGCCCACTCCCATACTCATACTCATACAGAGGAGACCTGTGCCCCAGCAGTGGGAACACTATAGGCTGCCGATGCTAACCGTATTGTGAATTGTATATTTTCAGCTGCTGAAATTGCATGGGAAAAACGAATGAGGAAGAAATTAAAGAAGACGCTGAGGCGACAAGATAACTTTAAAGGTTTCTTACTAAACTATTTACAAACTTTTTCGACCGTGACGGTGTTAAAACAAAATGCATCTGACATAATATGTCAAATTCAGTTTGTTTTCTTGAAACAAAATTTTACGTTGAAATTGAAGTTGTCGTCATGTAATCTAAAAAATATAATAGAAACCTTCATTCAAGCCAAAAATTGGATTATAATTATTAGGTTTTTTTGCGACGATAACGTTTTAAGAAACGTCCTGGTAAGCATACAATGTAAGTCATCGGTGCGATTGTTAGATAACCACTCATTCATGTATGCAGGCGATTCTGAGAATGGAGTTTAACATCAAAGAAGTTTTTCTGGCGTGATTCCACGAATTTACGATATAAAACATACTACATAGTTTACAGTCTACTAGTTACTTACTTAATTTCTTTTTAGCAGCTTCAAAAGTATTCTAGCTATCAAAATTAACATTAACACAAATAAATGTCCATTCACAAGCTTTAAATTGGCCAGTCGTTGAACTATCACAATGTAGTTCATCATCATTATTTCAGCCGAAAGACGTCCACTGCTGGACATATGCCTCCCCGAAGTGTCGCCACATCGACCGGTCCCGTGCCACTCGCATCCAGCGGATCCCTGCAACCTTCACCAGGTCATCGGTCCACCTAGTTGGAGGCCTTCCAACGCAACGTCTTCCGGTTCGCGATCGCCACTCCAGAACTTTTCGGCCATAATGGCCGTTCTGCGAGCAATGTGCCCTGCCCACTGCCACTTAAGTTTGGCAATTCTTCGGGCTACGTCGGTAACCTTGGTTCTGTTGCGGATGGCCTTATTTCTGATTTGAACACGCAAGGAAACTCCGTGTCCAAAGCCCTTTGGTGACTTTAAGCCTTCTGATGAGCCCCATTATAAGCGACCACGTTTCGGTTCCTTATGTAATCACTGGCAACACACACTGGTCATAGACTTTCGTCTTGAGACACTGCGGTAATTTGGACGAGAAGATACCACGCAACTACCCGAACGCTGCACAGCCAAGTCGGATTCGACGATTGACCTCTTTCTCGAAGTTAGACCTACCTAACGGAAGTTGTAGACATAGTCGTCTACAACTTCGAGTAAAGAGTCTACGATCTTGATAGGAGTGGGTGTTACATGGGCATTCAACATGACTTTGGTTTTGTCCATGTTCATTTTCAGACCCACTCTTTCGGAAGCTCTACTGAGGTCATGGAGCATTGTACTGAGGTCCTCCATGGTCTCAGCCATGACCACTATATCGTTTGCAAATCGAAGGTGAGAGATGTACTCGCCATTGACGTTGTCTCACACCTCGCTGCAGAAGGATAGGTTCCGAGGTCTAATCGGACTGACATGGTGGAGTTTTTGTACAAACACAACACCTCGATGTACCGATAGTCAATTTGGCACCGTTGGAGATACTGCAGTACAGACCAAGTCTCGATCGAAATGATGGCCTTCTCGTAGTCCACATACGCTAAACAGAGAGGCAGGTTATACTCTTCGGTCTTCTGTATAACCTGCCGCAGCGTATGTATGTGATCTACGCTGCTAAAGCCTTTTCGGAATCCAGCTTGTTCAAGAGGCTGAAAATCGTCAAAAAAGCGTGCGAGACGAATGACTCTTGATAACAATATAGTTCTTCAGCCGGGCACTGTCGCACTTTTTGAAAAAGAGTACCACCACACCCTTGCACCATGCCTGTGGCGTTTTCCCCTCGTTTATAATGGAATCAAACAGATTCTGAAGGGCCTTAAGTACCGGTTTTCCACCCGCCTTCAGGAGTTCGGCGGTAATTCCAATACCACCCGGTGCCTTGTTGTTTTTAAGCTATTTCAGAGCCATTCTAATCTCGTACAGGCTAACATCTGAGATGTCTTCGAGTTCTATAGTGCCGAGTCAGTGTAACTCTTGGATCGTTTGCAAGATTTACAACGGCTTTACTGGTTAAGTGTACAACTGCCCATAGAATCTCTCGACCTCCCTCAGTATCTCCGATTTTGCGGATATGATCCTGCCATCTGTCGCCTTGATCTGCCTGTCGGTCTTCAGTGTCGTGAGCTGGCTCTGCCCAATAGCCAGATCTCTTGACCTAATTTAATACCTTGGAGCCGTTATTTCGCTCAATAGCGTATTTAATACGCTCGGTATTAAAGCGGCGGAGGTCGGTTTTCAAGAATTTCGAGATCCGTCTATTAAGCTGCCGGTATTTCCACGCCTTGACAGAAGACTGCAGGATCAATTATGTGCACGACGTGTCTTGAAGAACTTAGGCCCAGTCGTATGGACAGTTTCCACGAACCCATTATTGTATTCGTCCACTGAGCTTCATAGGCACTGGAAACGATTCTGGAGTTCAAGCTGAAAGCTCTCGTGGTTTTGGATCTTGGGATTCTGCCAGGTCCACTTCCTGTGCTCATGCAATGTAGTTTAACGACTATTTATTAAGAAGGTAGGTACGGTTGCGGTCAGAAGTCCAGTAGCAACCTCACAGCTATAGACATTTCACACACATACGCACCCGCATATCGCACTTAACCAATAAATAACCGCCGCTAATTAACGACTCTCAGCGACAAAACGAAACGGAGGTTCACGACTACGATCACGGTCCCTTGTTGTGTGTGCTGTACAATAAAGGGCCTTTTATTTTCTTTCTGGTATCGAACTTGTTGCACATTTTTTTTTCACAAAAAGACAATCTTTTATTTGTATCATCATCATCATCATCATCTGCCGAGCCTTTTCCCAACTATATTGGGGTCGGCTTCCAGTCTAACCGGATGCAGCTGAATACTGAATATTTTACATGGAGCGACTGGCTATCTGACCTCCACAACCCAGTTAGTTCTGGGTAATACGATACCCCTTGGTAAGACTGGTTGTCAGACTTTTTAGGCCACTGACTTCCACTGACAATCTTTTATTTGTATAAAGAAAACAAAAGAAATGGAGAAACTTTCAAACAACAAAAAGTGGTGACCTGTTCGTGCTTTCACAAATTTTCACAATTTATTTAGTAGCATATAGGATTTCAAACAGTAGCTGTAAGTTAATGGTTTAATTTTATTTGCGTAATATACTTTTACATGTATGAGAATTGATGGCCTAATTTGAAAGAAGATATACAAAGTAGGACAGTGTTTTGCGATAATATCTTGTTTATACAAATTTTGTTTGGCATTAGCTTAGATTTTGGCATAAAGACTTTTTCTAGTGTTTTTAGTGTCCATAGTTTATCAGGTACAGGTGGGCCCTCAATCTTCTATGTGAAAACTGAGGGCCCAACTTTACAGTCCATAACTCGCTTATTTGACTTTCACAAAATCCGATTTCAACTTTCACAATTCTTTGGGAATGTTCATTAAATTCTAAACACATTTTCAAAGAGTTTTAACAAAGTGTCCTTCATACCACACGCACATGAATAAATAGAATGTTATGTATCTCACGTTATTTAATTATCAACAGGGAATTGACAGCTTGTTTATTATTTGTTCTTCAGTGTTGTTGTCAAGTGAAATCCTACTTATTCTCAGTTTCCTGTTTTATTTATCCTCATAAACACGTGCCGTGTTTACTTAAACAGCGCTGATAAATATTAAACGCAAATTAAACAACCGGCCAAGTGCGTGTCCACTCAAAAAAGTTCCGTAGTTGCCCATAATAATAAAAAACAAACTAACATTTGCAGTTGAAAAACCTGTGATCCCATACATTATGTTAAGGAAAATATGTTCTAAAGAGAATTTGGAATGTGCAACTACAGTACTTTCTCAAGTTATTATGCCTTGTGACTGTGACTGTAGCTTCGCTTTTTTTTGTTTTATTGACATTCAAAAGTGCCTGTGATGGTCTAATTGAAGTAATATGCTTTGAGTTTGAGTTTGAACAGAATGGGCAAGAAACTCCATGGACAATCTTTTCCACTACTACTGGGTATAAACAGATAAAATACGGAACACTTCGCTGCGCTCAAAAACCCGAAATACAGACGAAGGCAAAAAGGCTGCCAGGCAAATGGGATTGGCCAGGTCACGTGAACCTCATGCAAAACGACCGCTGGGCAAAGGTCTGAACACGATGGGTACCTGAGGAGGAGCAAGAACCTTACAATGTGGGCCGTATCGAGGAGTACTCTGCCATCGTAAGAAAAAAGGGCACAACTAACATTTTTGTCAAAATTGAGTTATATACATATTTAGAATCAGAAAAAAAAGGCACATCTACTCAATTTTTTATAGAATTTTATCTTCAAGGAATTCGGAGATACAGTAGGCTCAAAAGGCACAAATGAGACTAATATTCATGTTTTATAGAATGAAAAGGCACATTTATTTACCATTATATTGAAAAGGCACAAATACGTAGATGTGACTATTACTTCATACAGATTTTTACTAAAAACTACTTTGAAAAGGCACACTTACAACATAACATAAAGAAAAGGCTCAAAAACTTTAAAGTCGATTTTCTCCATATTTATAAAATGTTAGTTGTGCCTTTTTTCATTATGACGGCAGTACTACCTTCTGGATCCAACCGCCAACCGAGAGCCAGATGTTCGTCGATGCTCTTGGCAATCAGCAACGTCAATCGCACATTGATAGCCGAGTTCAGATTCCAGATGCCGACAACCTCATGTGTGATCTTTATAATACTGTGTGTTCACCGCGACCAGGTCTAAACTTATTGCGCAAAGGTAGTACCTACCTGGCTAATAATTATTAGACGTTGAATTCCGTTCTTTCTAGAGACAAATCGTCGAATTCTGCGACTTATTTTTATCATGTCAGTAATTTTTGGCATAGATTTTAGGAAAATAATTATTTATGTATGTACATAAATTCCATCAACCTGTTAGCCGGTTGCAGTCCAATAGTAAGTTAGCCTTAGGTCGCACTGCTGAGGTATTTTTTTTTTATATTTGTCTTCCAATTGTGCAGTCTGTACAAAAGGATGAAAAAATTACTTGCGAGCTAAGCTTAACTAACTGAGCCTACCGCTTGGGCTTCAACGGGCTTTAAAATATGAGATAGCTTGGCCTACCGAGCTCATTGCTTGGTCACGAGTATTGGTATATAAAGGGTATACTCTTACATACCAATGTTCGTAGCTACTTCCAAACGTGTTTTCTCCTACTGCATTGATTTTAATTTTATGTTGGTACCCTACGAAATAGGTCTAATCTCAAGTTTCAATCTATATTACAAGAGAAAGTCGCTTTTGAATCTTGCTACGTGTATAGATATTAGTTCTCGTGGATGTACATACTGGAGGAACTTTTAAACAAGCACATTACTATTCTTACTAACACTAAAATACTAACAAAACTATGGACAATGACAAAACTATGGTAACTACTAACAAAACTATCTCAAAATAAAGTTTAATTTAATTTATTTATAACGGTTTCATACATTAGCTATTATGTAAATAATTAAGTCGGGCTAGGAAAACAACCCTGTTTCGGCCATTTCTTGACGACAGCCAATTAATAAAACTTTTGATCAACAGGATATGAAACGCCACCTACCCCTAAGAGTGAAATTTCGTCCCACGAGAGCTATAAGAAGCCTCCCCCGCGGCCTTGCGAGTGTCATCCATTGGCCCACTACAATCGATATGGAAAGGTAAAGTAACTATTCACAGATACAGCTACTACATGACGGAAAGTATCGACCGATCTGAACGATCCAGGGTGAGGCCGGGTAGCTGAATCACGTCCACGTAGACGTCGACGAAGCAGCTCCAAAAGTCTAACCTCATATCCAACCTTAGGCTCCTTAAGTTAGCTTTTCGTGATAGGTACTACCGCATTCACTGACGGTCGGTCGACCACTTTTTAAACTTATTACCCGGAGCATATAAAAATCAAAGCATTTATTTCAAGTAGGCCAGTTACAGGCACTTTTGAATTGTCGAAACAAAGACAACAATGAAATGTAACTACAGTCCCTGTTACAAGGCATTAAAACTGTGAAAGTACTGTAGATGAGACATAGGGATAAAAGAGGTAAACCGTTTGTGAGCGCGTTAGTACCTACTGTGATTCAAGAGGACAAAATGGCAATAATTCATTATAAAATAGATATATTGAACTAAAGCCGAGTCCACCCAAGGCTTGGCGGAGAAATGGAGCACAGGTAAGTAGAATATTTAAAAAAAAAACATTTTGTTTTAGGACCGCTTCGGAATCTACTTACCACACGGAGTACAGTTTAGCAAGAACAATGTAACTACTACTCCTGATTGTGAAACCCCACCAAACACGGAAGCGAATGATGAGAAGCTGGAAAACCGGTCTACTTACAGCAATAAGACGACGACTACCGGTAAAAGTGTGGTGGATCAATGATTAAAATAAAAGATGTCAGAAAAGGTTCATAGGACTCCATAACCAACAATTCTAAGAACATACGGCATTTTGTCCCAAAATACCAAGAAAGTTGTATCATAATACATCGATTGTTTTCAATTTGTATCAGACCCAAGAAACCAAAAACATACATAGAGCCAGTTCATAATCCTGAGTTTTTTTTTTCATTCATCATCTAGCCTAGCCTTTTTCCCAACTATGTTTAGATTTTTTTTCATAGCCAAAATACGCCGGGGCTCCCCACGGCTACGGTGCAATGCTGAATCGGGCAATGCCGACGTGGCGTCGTCGTGAACAAGCCTCCATAGTACTTCATAATACATAACTGTCGGCCGGGGCAGTGCCATATCGGAAAGACATCGATGGAAAACAAGAGCCCTCGGGCCTTCGCTTACATGTTGCACCGTCTCGAATCGCGTTTCTGCTCTTGGTGTGAATTGCAAAAAAAGGAGGCTCGAGCTTGCGCGAGGATTTTTCCGATCTCTCTGAACTGACCCTTAAGGATCTTGCACATTATGTGATCACAACCACGACTTATCGCACGACTGGCTGCAATCTTAGGACTCATTTACGGAGACACGGCGAGTTGCGCGTTTTTGCCGTTTACTGAGCGGCGCAGCGGTCCGCGTCATCACACGCGCAAACACAATTGCGGCGCAATAATCGGCGTGTGGGGCGACTTGTGCTACGTCGCGTGCAACGTCGCGGGTATTACAAAACAAACGAACTGACTGGCCACAACGTTACGTGTGCCGCCACCGCGTCGAACGCCGTGTGAGTCGCCGCGGTGTCATCTGCGGGCTCCACCGCAAGCAACGCTTCATTTCATGCAAACTAAAAAAAAATCATATGTTTGAATTAAAAGCGGGCCGCACCGTACATACAACGCGCCGCGCGGCTCGCCGCATCTCTAAAAGTGAGCCCTTAGCTGCAGCAGCGTCGAGAAGTTGGTTCAGTTGTGTGGCCGGTCGTGCGGGCAAGTCGTGGTCGTGGCCGAATAATTCAAGTTGCCGGCGATTATTAAATTATAATATTACAAAGACCAAGGCAAGGCTTCCAAGTAACGAGTATGCAAAAAAACCAGGGTCGAAAACCAGATTTTAAAATACTTGAAAGTATTGTATTTGGTAGAGTTCGGTCTAGTTTCTACCGTGCCAGAATATAAATATTTTCCTTAGAAGCAATTGATAATTATTATACAATACGCAAATGAATCCGAAAAATCAGAGGCGCGTGCCTTGGGTTCGAACTCGAGACCTATGACTTGGCAGTTCGACGGTTACACAACTAGCACTGTTATGCTATATACTAGTACTATGGGGTAAAATGTGGATTTCTGATCCAGGTTTGAGGGTTAAGACCGCAACGTATTCACAGGTGGAGATACAGATCATCGGTATGCAAAGGCCGCTTCTCGTGAGCGTTAATATGACGGGATCAAGTCCCCAATTTATATTTGCTATCGTGGTGAAAGGATTAGCCAATCGACAGAAGTAGATTGCCCAGGGTGCGCCGGACGTATCAGGGGTTAGTAGAATACGTCGCTCGGGGAGGCTCTTTTCACTTGTCGATCTTATGACTGCATCAGCGAGCAGAATTTGCGTAGCTGAATTTTGGGCCAAACATATCTAATAAAAATATGCCATTGACACGCTAAGAAGAAGTCCCCAATTTAAAATGTATCACATTAAAGTGTTCTATTTGTATCCTAAACAAGACATTTGTACCTCTAAAGGTAAAGGAAGTACGACAAAACGTCCCTGGTCCCGCCACTTTGACGTCAAAGTGCTCAGAGCTCGTGCCAAATCAAATGTGGAAACTTAGTACGTCCTAAGTACACACGGCCGCTCATCAAGCTTGACTGTTTGGACTTTGAACTATTAGAAGTTGAACGCTGCGAATCGTGCGAGAGGGTCCGATGTGTTGTTGTTATTTCGTCTCTCTCATGCGTAGACTGTATGGTATGGAAGCGCCGCGCCGCCGCCGCAATCTAACCATATACCTACGTGGGTATCATGTAGGTAATTTAATTTTTTTTTTTTTTCTATTTGCGCTGCACCTGTACATTATTACATCTATTATTAAAAGTTATTATTTTATTAGCGACTAGCTTGTGCCTGCGGCTTCGCCCACGTGGAGTTCGATAATTGTCCCACGAGATCATAATACCAGGATAAAAAGTGTCCTATGTGTTAATCCAGATTATAAACGATCTGTGTGCTAAATTTCATCCAAGTAACAAACATCCATCCCTCCATCCATCCTCACAAGTATCAATGCGAAAATCGGGATTTCACATAATATTTACAGAAACGTCTACCGCAGAAAAATCCTACCTACTTACTAATAGGTAATTACTCCCGCGCCCCGCAAGCCCTGCGCCACACTGCGCGCCATCCATGCGTCCATATATGACTCTTTTGAGGGATTATTTTGGAAAAACTGATCCACGAGTCTCATAATTTTAATTGAAGAGTGTGTATACCAATATTCGAGTCAATCGACCCATAGAATAAAAAGTTTCACAGAAAATTCAACACCCCATTTCACCCTTTTAGGGATGGAATTTCGAAAAACCTTTTCTTAGTTAATACCTACTCTTCACAAAGAATACACCCTCCAAATTTCGTGTCTCTAGGACCAGCGGTTTGGGTTGTGCGTTGATATAAACAGTCAGTCAGTCGAGTCAGTCCAGGACTTTGAATTTTATATGTATAGATTTTAACAACGACAACTATTGAAGAAAATGTATGTTTAAGAGTTTAAAAGTAATCATGTTTTAGATTTTACTCGTAAAATTAAATAAAAAAAGTTGAAGCTAATTAATTATGAAAACCAAAAGTTAAGCCATAAATGTTTTCTATGTGCGTGTGAACTGAGGAACCACACTCGTTTTGCGCAAAATAGAAATTGTAGGATTTAGTAGAAGACTTAAAACAATTGTAGAACAAATCTGGGAATTTGTAAACACATATATTAAAAACTGTCCGGTCCCTCAGTCCTCAAAAACCATCAGCCAGATCCCGGGAAGTATGTGGAAAATTGAGCTTTTGTGACAACAGATATTTAGTAGAGAATTAGTAAAGATAGTTACTAAATAACAGACCACAAAGATTCAAATATAAAAAATATATAACGATTAAACTGTGGTTTTGGTGTGGTTGTGGTCTTGGAACACACAAGAAAGAAAAATATTTTAGTGAATATTACCGAATCAAATAAAAAAAAAACTTTATTTTTCTACAAAGTAAAAAATATGGTAGGTAAAAGTATATCGACGCAATTTGAAGATAGACGTCCACTGATATAAGTGCATGCACTAGCTGTTAGACGAGAGGACTATCAGAAAGTCTAGTGTACCTAACTTTTAGTAGAAAGTTTCTAATAAATAATAGGTATCTAAAATTGTGTCATTCTTACCTCTTAGCTGAAATAATATTATTTTTTTAAACCTAAGAAAATAGACGACATAATAAAACAAAATGTAGACAGTACTATTATACTTCATTTATTATAGCATTAGACGACACGAAAACAAGCTTGTACAGTTAATTTAATGTTATAGTACATGGCGTATGTGTATTTAGTAAAAAAAGTAGATTACAAAATTAACTAATCACTTATTATAAAAATATATATAAAAACACATGAGGTTTTAAATCTACTGATGAATCGACAAGGTTTTAAGCATAGGGGCTAAAATGCAGGGAAACACTGCACATTATAATAAAACATATGGATTTTAGACGAAGGATTTCTAAGAGACATTTCAGGAAAAGCACGCGAATTCTGAAACGAAAACTAAAGGAGATGGCTAAATAGAAGTATGTTCGACTCCCCCAGCAATGTATAGACATGGTACCTAGCAATATGTAACTCTGAATAGATGAATATTAGTATTTCATATAAAAATGGTTTCAGGAACTTTTCATATCTTTACAATCCTGAAAATATAATCTTGTGACTCCTACGTCAATAGGTATAAAAAAACTGCAAACACATGACATTGCTATGAACTTGTACCTAAGCGTTTGGATGTCTCTGCGATGATATTGGTGTTGGTAATTTTGATTTTTAACTAGCGACTCGCCCCGATTTCACTCCGTAGTACTCGAGTAAATATCTACAAAGGGGTAATGCACCAAAAAACGTGATACAACGGGCTTTCTAACAACTGGCATTCAAACGACGTCTGACTGCTGACATCTGACGTTTGTTTTTTTTTCAGTGATGGGATTGAACTTCAAGTGTAACAAAATCGATAAAATAATCGAAAGGGTTAATAAGAAAAAATAGAAATAGGTTTTGTCGAAAACTATTCAGTTAATGTTTTTCGACACAAAATAGGTAGCAAGATCAAACCAATAACCACATTCCGAAGCTTTCAGTTATTTTTATTTGATTTTGATCAGTTTAAAAACTACCCCATTTTCCGAATCAAAATCCCTGTGAAAACAAAACGCCATCGATTCCCGCCAAAAACTTTGATTGCCACTTAGTTTGTGTACATTACGTTACGTTATGGAAAAACGTGTGTGCGTTACGATTGCTCCGCCAAGTTATCAAAACAGAAAAAATCTTCCAAAAAATTTGTCATTTGTTAAAATCGAAGAAGGGTACAAACCAAAAACTTGTCAAAGTTGAAATAATCTGCACGATGAGCCTGGAAGATGTGACGGTGCAAGAGCACAGGCGCACGCAAAAAAAAATGAAAATAAGTTTTAAGGCTGATGACGTCATCAAGATTCCTTTGCTCATTCAACGATTTAAATTGTACGTAAGTGACACTATTGAGAATTGGTTTTATTAATGGCCTTCACCTGAAGCTAAGGGCTAGTTCAGACACGAAATCATTTATTTATTTTAATATTATTTATTCATCAGCATCACAGCTTGCAGAATTAACAAAAATATAAAGATTAATTAAGTAATATTATGTTCGCCAGTTAGAGGTATTCCCAAATCTAATCGAAATTATGGTTACCCTGCTCGAACTTGTATGAGATAACATAATTTTTAAGATTACACGCGTTGAAAACTGTTCTGAGAATAAAACGATATGTCATTCTAATGAGTTTAATATGCTGAATAAATGGATGTTCACACCGAAATCCTAGCAATTATAGATAATGAGATATCAGCGTACAAAGTAAAGTTTCGATCGCGCGGCCACGTAGTTTTTGATTAAGACCTTTCTTCTTGTAACAGTTCTAATGTATGAAGTCTTAGGTTTAAAGAAATAATCAACAATAAAGAAACAGCAAGTCGAGCATTGCGCGGCCATAACTTCCAAGGTGAATATTTCGTAAAATATGGATCCAGAGCTTATAATTCTTTTTTCGACAATTTTTGACAAATTCAGTCTTCAATTGACAAAAAGAATTAACGTCAATCATAATTAATGATCTCTAACCAAAGTAGTTCTGAGATCTCCATGGCCACGTTACGTTCGCGCGGCCAACTTAAAACCCGATTAACTTCTTTATTTCTACTTTGACAAGTTTTTTCTGTTTTGTATGTTATAATATAGTTTCCATAAGTTGGCGGAGCAATCGTAACGCACACAAAAACGTTACCCTAGCAGAAATCGTTTTTTCCGTTTTATCCCAAAACGACAAAGCGCACTAACTAATTATTATGTGGTGCTCATTCACAGCACACACACACTAATTATACGTTCCACTCATATCACTCTAGGAACCACTTTCCTGCTAGAGTAACGAACATACTTAGTTTCAGAAAATAAATCGTTTTAATAACCGTTATCATATCGATATAAGTACAGTTTCGATTTGACATTCTGGAAAAGCGACATGACCCCTCCCTAACCTGTAGTATGGTATTATTTCCGCTTGACCTTGTCATAACAATCAAAAAAAGCTCAAAAAGCAATTAACATACTTTTTTATGTTTAAAATTTCACGAAAGTTATAGGAAATTATTAAACACTAAATAATTCATGAGTGAATACGTACTTACTTATTATATTACGAGCTAATGTGAGATTCCTATACATTCTTGAGGCAGTCATTTAGCCATCTACTTTATACAAATAGTATCGTTTGTGTTAATACTGAGTGCTATAAGGGTTTTTTGACACTCGATAAAGGACGATCGGAGAGCGCTGCCGCTGTTGGTAAACTTTGGTGAAATGGATTCAAAAAATAAAATGGCAGCTTTAGTTCCGAATTTACCCACACTATATCTATGCTTATAATTATTTCTAAAACGTGAGGGACTACCGGTGACTACTACCGGAATTTTTACTTGACAAGCAACGATTGGCAAAAATATTATTTGTCATTTCATCATTCTACAACAACAAGTTTACCAAATATTACTTTTATAAATAAAAGTTTATCGGATAATTATTTTGCTAACGTATTATTTGACAAACATTTCATTATTTTTTAATTTTATCCCATAAATAACATTTGGAATAAAGACATTAACCCTAGACGGTCGGCGACAGGGGCACCCTGAGGTTCGGTTAGTTAGGTTCCTTTAAACCCTGCAGACAGAAATAGGAAAATAGCCCCGCACAGCGGGGCTCCGTCGACCTGCTGATGGAAATGCTAACCCTAGACGGTCGACATCACGGGGAGTTGAAAGAGAAATGAAAAATGTATAAATTATTAAATATCTGATGCATTTGTAAAAAAAAATAGTAGTTTTCGAAATAAATAGTATACGAAACGTTGGTTGTAAAATGAAAATTTGTCAATGGACTTTTGGTGAAACTTTAGTGAACCGGGACTACCATACTAACACTGTGTGTACCCGTTCTGAACAAGACAAATTTGTTGAGATTTAATAGTTAAAATGTCACTAACCTTCAAGTGGTACTTATTTTCTCTAGTGTGAATAAATATAATATTATGTATCTCACTTTATTATCAACAGGGAAATGAACAATATTGACAACTGATTTATTGCAAAAATATCACAAACTCTGTTCTCTATTGTTGTTGTCAAGTGTAATCCTACTTGTTCACGGTTTCCTGTTTTATTTATTTTAAAAACCGCCGAGCTGATACACATTAAACAAGAATTAAAAAACCGGCCAAGTGAGTGTCCACGCAAAATGTAGGGTTGCGTAGTTGCCCATAATAATAAAAAACAAACTTATGTTTTTTATATAGTTTTTTTTTCTAAGGAATATTTAAAAATGTAAATAATTTGTAAAAATATAGACAAAGAAAATAATATTAAAAACAAACTTATATTTGCTGTTGAAAAACCTGTGCTCCCATATATTATGTTTAGGAAAATATTTAGTTAAGTTGGTCGACTATTACTCGTAAACATGTAAACCCTACTTAGCTGTGATATTTTTCCTTTTAAATTCGTTTTTCGTTCGTTTCGTTTCGTTTTTAACCTTTTTTTCGTTTTTTTTTGCTATAATAAATTAAGTATAAGATCTGTCCACATTTTGTTTCATTGTGTCGTCTATTTTCTTAGGATTATAAAAATATATATTATCTCAGTTAAGAGGTAAGAATTACACAATTTTAGATACCTATTATTTAGTAGAAAGTTTCTACTAAAAGTTAGGTACACTAGACTTTCTGATAGTCCTGTCGTCTAGTATTAATAGTCTAATATTTGTTTACAATTTCCCAGATTTGTTCTACAATCGTTTTAAAGCTTCTACTAAATCCTACAATTTCTATTTTGCAAAAAAACGAGTGTTCCCTCAGTTCACACGCACATGCAATTTCGGCTAGACAAATCGACTTTCCAAGACCTTTGTCATGAACTTCGACAAAACCAAGGAACCAACGAAATTCCCCTAAAAGTTAAAGTAAGTGCTTAATAATTTGAGTGATATTACAGTATCAACTTTTTTATTACCCAACTATCATCTTCATTTCCTGAACGTTTGGGTTTTTGTAAGTATTGTGAACTCTGTTTCCTAGCCACAGAATCCTATCAGAGAATTGTTGGCGTCACTCAGCATCTTCCCCAACGCACAGCTAGTAGGTGCTTCAGACAAATTGTTGATGCTCTGAACCAAGGTAAAATGGATTGTGTTTCCGAAAACACGACAAGACAGAGCATCTATAAAACAACATTTAATGTAATACACATAAAATTCAAATCAACTATCATTATTGTTTCAGTTTCCGAAGAAGAATTGGCCTGCCTGGAGTTATTGGGTGCATAAATTGTACCCATGTAGCTATGGTAAAGCCCAACTATGAAGGGCATCATTAAATGTTCAAATGGTAGATATAGTATTTATTGATACTAAATGGCATATTAAAGCTTGATAAATTACTTCTTAATCAAGCTTTATTTTCAGATCTGTGATGTAAATAAAAAAAAAGTTTCAAGGTCAAAATTTGACTCTGGATATCCACGACGCCCTTGGTTCTAGGGAAGAACAATATACTCAAAAGCATGTGCAAGCCCGTAACTGCATTGTGCGCTGTTTTGGATTACTCAAAACACGGTGGAGATGTTTGCTTAGAGACAGTTCTTCACTATAGCCCTCATGTAGATCCCACACCCAGTGCAACTGAGGGTAGCCAGAGTAAAGTAATCCAAGGAAGAGCCATGCTGAGTTGTTTATTGGATTAGATAGGTTATGTTAGTAGTAGTAAAAGTATTTTAAGCTTTAATAAGAATTTACTTGATATTTCCTAATTATAAATATTTTAAGCTTTAATAAGATTTTATTGATATTTCCTAATTATAAATTAAACTTTTTGTACTCTTGATAGTATTTTGAAAATGTCTAGTTAATTTTATATTGGTGATGATGTACTTAGATATTAAATTCTTATTATTAATACAAACAAGTTTATTACTTTAACTAAAACACTAACATTCTTAATACATAGTTTGGTGATGGCGTGCACGGTAGGTAGGGAGAAAGGGTTTTTCATTTTTTGTACTTGGTATTTAGTTTACATAAATTTTAGGTAATAATGTTAGAAAACACAATCTATTACCTAGTTTTATATAAATAATGTTTTCAGAACTTACTTTAAGTCTAAATTAAAATAAATTTTGTTTAATACTATAAAAGAATCAATTAAGGCGACTACAAGAGCTAAAAGCATGTTTTACAATGCCTTAAAGAAAAGAATCCACTGCAGTAGTAAACAGAAAAATATATGATATTCTTCAGGATACATATGCTAGTTCGACAGTGTCTTGAAAACATAATACTACAGTTTAATACGATAGAAAAAATCACAAAGATGCCTCTAAACATTTCTTTTAACGAGTAAAATCCATACTAATATACATGCAATCATTCAGATTTTTAGTCAAATTATTCTTCACGCAACAAAGTACCGTGTGTAGCGTTTTAGTTTTTTAAGGCCAGGTTCCTCAGAATCGACCTATTTTTGATTGAACAGTAAACAGTCAAATATTGTTTGTTTTGATCTGATAAAAATATATGTTGTAGTTTAATAAATATTCTTGATTATTCTACGGTTCAAAACACTGTCACTGCCCGGAGATTTAACACGTTTCATATTATCGATAAAACATCTTGCACAGAAAACCCAATATTGGGTTCTCACAGGCTGCTACGGCCTCAGCCTTGGGCACAACAACATTGCTGATAAGTTTTTAAAAAGGTTAGCTATACCTTTAGACTCACTACACTCACTCAATCTGTAACGTGGGAGGTTAATACACCCATTTTAAGTTTAGAAGTAGCATTCTTGGTGATTTTGATTTTGATCTAGATTTGAATGTTTTACGCGTAAGATACATCGCGTCATGTACAGGCCCGCTTTCCGGCTTACCATGTACTAAATACCTTTGATATGCCTCCATAGGCTATCTATGCGCCTCCTTAACGTGTTTATTCCACCCCACTACCGTTTTACCCTTTTTGAGCTTTCTTCCCCTTTTGCTTTACATAGAAGCGTCACAAAATGTTTAAAATGTCATCGTATAAATTGTCAATTGTAGAATATATCTATGTCCAAAGTTACTACACATCACCGCACAGTACATTACTGTCCGCACAATTACAAAATTCAATCGGAAAGTCAAGGTCTTTTAGCTTATTATTACAAATGTCAGAATAACTTCTTATCTCACTACTTTCCCTCTCACCCCACATTATATCAAGAGGAACCCAATTATCCATTATACACTTAGTTTTAATTACGTCAAGATAATAATATAAATTAAGAATTAATGGTAAATGATCCGACCAATATGTTGCATATCGATGTTGCCGAGGAAAGGCAGGTTCTGCGCCACCAGCCAGGTCTCCGTCCGCAAACAAACTTTTCATGTCTTCAATGTTCCTTGCAAAGGACCTAACTTAAGATTTAGTCTTTTTGAGTGCAGTAATTCTTAATTCTTCTGCAGAAAAAGAAAGCCTACCGTTTTTATAAAGATTCATCATCATTCTCTTGCCCTTATCCCAATTCATTTGGGGTCGGCGCAGCATGTCTTCTTCTTCCATACTTGTCTTACTCGTCATCTCATTCGACACCTCCTTTCTTGCCATATCATTCTTTATATCGTTTTTATAAAGATTATTTTAAGTAAAACGTTTCATTTGTCCGTCATTTTATAGGTAAGCCAGTCAACATTGATAAATATAGACCAAAATCTATTTATTTTACAAATTTCTGGTGAACCAGCAGGTACTCTATACAATCCCTAGGAATTGTATTCATTATCTAGGTAAAGTATGTAATGGGCAATAATATTCATAATATTTCAAACATTGCCTGGACGCCCCAGGTATTCTATGCATTCCCTAGGTATTATATAGAATACCTGAATTATACAGATTGCCGGTAACACATATATTTGTTATTTATAATCGCTCTCACTTGATCAGACAATCTTTGCTCTGTTATATGCGCTAATTCTGGATATTTATTTATGAATTCCTCATGTAACTTTTTTCTATAGGTGGTTTTATTTGTTTCTAACTGTGTGGCAGTGAAGTATATTCTAATTAGTGTTTCATTGTATCCTTTCGTCCATCTCATGCATTGGCCGGATTGTGTACTAGGTTGTGTAAATTTATTTATTTATTTATTCTGTACTTGTGTGTGTATTATTATGTTTCATTTCACTTCCTCATAAATCTGATCTATATTGTGTCTTGTGGTCATAATTTCTTAATTTCTTCTACGCTGGTCACCTATTCTTTGTCGGCTGACTTGCATAGCCGGGTATTTTTATAAGAACTAAGCGATGGTAAGTATGCGTTTTTGTCAGTTTCCATATTAAAGGCGAAGATAGGTGCGTAGGGTGAATTTATTCATTTCAATGCTTCATTTCCTACGACTTGTTGCAGCTTTAGCGGAGGGTACAGTATCGTCGACAAAATTTGTCTCCTGTACAACATCTGCCGACTATATACTTGTTGATGAGAAAGAAGGCGTCGGTGTGACGCGAAAAGATTGCGATGATGAAGGAATTGATGGAAAAAGAGATGAAGGCGATGACGAAGATGGTTGTGAAGTTTAGTCATATATCTTAGGCAGCTTTACAACAACAACAACAACCCACTGTCCGTGTCCCAATAGGACAGTGGCAACAAAAGCCTAATACACCTCTTCGCCCCTGTAGCCTTCAATCTACTGCGATATTATGTATAATAGGACTTGCTTCCTATGTGCATAGATTTAATTCTGGCAAGTAAAATATAGGTGGTTGCCGTGAAATACAGGATATTGTAAGAATGTATTTCTTCTGAACACCCATACATATCAAAAGCAACAACTCGTTGTCCAAAGAAGAATGCGGTAGTCCAAGTCAGGGTGCAGTATCGTCAGTTCAAGATGCAAAGGCGATGTCGTCGATAATCCACAAAATCGCAATGATAAACAAAATCCCACGCAAAAATAAAAATGTATCGAACGATAGAATAGATGTTTTTCAACCTTTTTCATGACACGACCCCCATAGTAAAAAAAAATATTTCTCGGCCCCCAACCCTTCGCTTTTTATCGTGTATTTATAATAAAAATATTATATACAATCCATACAACATTTTTATGCATTTGCATAATTAGGATTCGGATAAATACAAACATAATTAACACATTTTTTTCATCGAACACGTCGCCAATTCACAATTTATTCGTGCATACGTATAACCAAGGCCGGTGCCGTCGCAACAAGCAGAAAAAGCTCACAAAGCCTAGAGATGGTGAAGACTTCTAGCGCCCGTATCCTGGCTACGCTTCGATGACCTCTTCAGGGAAACCAAAGGTTTTGTCTGTGCAATAATGGACTAATTTATGATGACGAATAACTACCGGAAATACATTGTGAAGGATGGCACGGTTGACATAGATCGGTGCATGCCACCGTCCGGGAGAAACAATCAGACACGTTATTTTTGGGTGTTCTCATCTGGCTAACGGAGAGTACTTGCATATACACAACCTCGTAGCTAGAATTATCCACCAGCAAGTCTCTTTGAAGTGCAACCTTGTGGAATTAGAAGTGCCATGTGTCTATATCTATATTCTATATCTATACATATAATATAATACTGTCCGTGTCTATACATTACAGATTTTTGCAAAAAAAACACTGGAAGGTGCGAGAAATAAAGAAAAAAATATTTTTTTAAATTTTTGTCTGTTTGTCGGTTTGTCCGTACGTTTGTGCGCGCATCACGCAAAAACCCCTAATTGTGTTCAAAATCGAAATATTACAAAATAAGAAGCATTGTTGTGAGTATTAATTAGCGTTAATTTCATCAAAATCGACCAACAGACGCAAAGGATATTAATTTTTAAAGAAGACGTTCAACAAATGTATGGGGCATGAAACTAAAATAATTTTATAATTGAACAGCAAGCTGGCCTATACAGGTTGAAAGAGCGTAATTATTTTGATTTTTTTAGGCATTAAATAAGATTTTACAGTCCGCCGTTTATTTTTAAAGCGAAGTTGAAAAAATATAAGCTTGTATCCCCACAAACATTATTTTAAAGGGTTAGCAACACTGTGGCAATTGACGTGACGGTATATTTGTGTATCTGTGATACTTTTATATATCTGTGATGGCGACAACAATCCGACCAGGGAAGTCAAGTTCCGATATAAACAATATTTTCAAGACGAAGCGACCTCTACTACCATTTTAATAAGACCTTTATTTTACCTAGTCCTTTTAGTTACGTCATAAGATGACAGTTTAGCTTTCCTAGAACGTCACTAGATGGCTGGTATCGATACCTATCGAAAAAACCGACAAAATAATAAAAAGGATAATACCTACTTACATCAATAATTACTGAAGTTTAAATATGTTATTATAATTTTTTTTTTTTTTTTGAAATTAACTAAAAAACAATTTCTGAACGAAAACACATGAATTCAACGTTACCGTCAAACGTCAAGTCGATTATTTGACAAATTGTCAATCTGACATTTACAAATCGCCTTTTTTGCAACGTTTTGATATTGCAATATTATGTTTTTTTTTTTGCATGAAACTAGCTTAAATTATGATAAAAACAAAAGTATTAAGAAGAAACCTTAATTTAAGATACATTTTTAAATAACTGCATGTCTCAAAAACGAATAAATATAAAAAATGTGCGTTGTGTTTTTACAGACACATTTTTCAGTTTCTTACAAAAACGGAGGACTGAAAAAATCATGTAAAATTATAATCGAGTAGCATATTTAATAAGCTTTCTAATAAGGTATATCACATTGCTGTTCAAATTTCATCGGAATAAAGGTCGATTTTGATAGTCTCCTTTAGTTAGTAACCTCATATGCGATTTCTATGATAAAAATAATTTACGTAAATAGGTTTTAGTCGTAGTGTAGTCGGAATGGCTGAAAACTAATTTTGTTTTATTTTTCCTTTTGTCTTTACTCTTTGCACGGAAGTAATAAGTACTACATACGCACGCGACGGCCAGTCAAGCTTTAAAAAACCAGTTTATGTGGTTCTCTCATTGTATAGGAAATCTATACAAAGCGAGGCCAAGTTATACTGGAATTTTACAGCTACAAGTGCCGCCGTGTGTAGAACATCAATTCTGGCTTGCATTAAAAAAATTGCCACCAAAAGAAGTTAAAATATACTAATATTTCATAAAATTAATGGTGACCTTATGGTCATGGTGGAAAGGCTGAGAACATAACATTAACATTAAATTTTCGTTACCGAGCAATTAAATAATAATAAAAAATGTAGTAATAAGAGAAAGCTATTAGGCGTCGGTAGATAGGTATTAAAAATTAATCATACACATAATCATAAATCTTTATTTATCTCAACATCAGAAGTAACAGGCTATGTACAATCTTAAATAGAGAAAGGTGTCTGAAGTAGGAAGGTCCCGAGGTACAGATCACCTCTCCGGCTTAGATATACCATTTTATTTACAGCAATTTACAGCAATTCAAGCTGAAGTATATTTAAATAATCAAATTACTATTATTTGGATTTACTATATTTTATGGTGACCAGTGAAATGATGAGAAATAAGATTAGTCCTTAGATAATAGGTACATGAACAATATAATTAAAAACTTTATGAGAACAATACCAAAATAAGACAATGACGTTGTCAAATTCTACCAGACCACCTTTTTCCAATGTTGCCCGCACACAAACTAAATAAAATACTTTCGTTTGAATATTAAAACAGGCTAATTAGTGTTTAAAAAAGGCATCGTTCTTTTCGTTTTTGAATATCAAAATACCTATCCAAAAAAATCAAACAAATTATTATTTGTTTTGCTTACTTGGTAGAAGATTTCCATTTCGTATCTTTATATGTGCCTACCGAAATGACTTTGAATACTAATAATTTAGTAGATTAATGATCATTGCCACTTTGTGCGAGAAGGAAAAGGTTAAAATTCGGCAGTGACGAGCCTCAGAACGGCTATTTAAAACTTACGTTAACGGAGTAAAATACAACAAACTAACATTGCGAATGGGTTGCCAGATAAAGTTAAGTCAAGGCTACCCTTTATTAAAACTAACGGAACTAATCTTTTTTCCAAACCAAACGAAATCAAAATTGAATAAGCATAAGAGCCAAGATTCTGTTAGGTTGTCAGCTTTTTGTCCCTACTACAGGGTTGTAAGGTATAAATAGATAAATTGATACTATCTATTTTCTTATTAATAGGTAATTTTATTACAAACACGATGGCATAACGTCTGGGTGTTAAAATCGGTCAAGCCCCACGGTTGTCGCAATTTTAAATAGTCTTCACTTAATGATACCATACCAACCCATTTGTTATGCTTTTTTCATGTATATTAAACATATTTTTGACTCGGTAAACATAGGATTTTTTTTTTTTATACTAGACAGGCTTATTTACAATGGTAGATATACCCCAGAGTGAACAGGAGTTATATCCGTAATAGCATATCGCGGCATATCTTTAACGTTTACCTAAATGTGACTTCGCTTGCATTTGAACTTCGGAGCAAAATATTAATAGTCAGTAGTAACATAAATGGTGAATAGGGCTTGCTTTCAACAGTATTTGTTACATCGATCTGCGTAATACTTGCGTCTACGCTTCAACTTTTTTTTTATCTTCTGGTCTATCTTCGGAAATATGAGATCTAATATAATTCCAATGTTCTTCTGCTTCTTTTGTATCGATGATTTATCACGGTTTCAGTAGCGTTTTTCACAGTAAGTCCTCTAAAACGCAGGTGTAGGGACACTTTGGATACTGCAGGAAGTCTGCCATGGTCTGGTCGGGAGCCCTGTCTGTGTGGCTGCTACTTACCGTGGAAGAACATGTCTATAAGGGGGCCAGCTATAAAATTTAAGAAGGGGTGGGAGGGGTCCTAAATTTCGAATTCGATTTCACATTTCAAAATGTAATATTGCCAAGTTTTAAAACACGAAATTTGAACAATTAACGAAAAACTTATTAAAGAAATTTCTCCAACTATGCACGTCAAATTGCAAAATATGTGACGTCAAATTGCAAAATATGTGACGTCACACTTGGAAGGGAGGAATTTCTCAGAATTTGACCAGCTCTGATAAGGACGGATTCTTTGACCCCTCCGGTCAAAAAATCATAAAATTCGTATGACCTAATTTATGGATGGTTGATGATCACCATTGTTAGAATATTATAGATATACGACTAAAATCCTAAAAGTGCGGAATGAATGCACTAAATGCCTTAAAAAACCAAACTTCAGAAGCTTTATATCTGTCGGTTACACTGCGACGAGACGTTCGTTTTAATTCGGAAACATGAAGATTATCGAAGCGCATAGTCGTTCTGGTTATACATTATACATTAAATTCAAGTGTTTGCAGTATTTTTCAATTACATGTTTTTAGCACATTCTCACTTTTGCTTCCATCGTTTGTGTCCATCACATTTTTTCCATCGGCTGATTGAGCTCTCAGAGCTGAAAGATTTTTTTTTGAATTGTTAAGGATATTAACCGTTGGGACCTAGGATAGATCATGAGTTGCATCTATATTTTGCTTTCGTTCATAACCCAAGTAGCAAAATCATGTCATATAAATTAATGGTACAATAACGTTTTTTATTTAACTTTCAGCCATAAGAAAATGGTTTTATAATAGTTTTTTACACGTAAATATAACGGGCCCAAAATAATCTGCGCCCAAACCGGGCGCAGATTATACAACATTTTAATCACGTAAGGGTCGTTTTGCAGTCGCATCAGCGACAATAACGTTGAGTAAAAATCACGTAGACATTGTAAGTTTAACTGGTAAGGTTTGTAATAGTTTCTAGTAATACTCTTACATAACTATATCATCGTATAGACGTTTTGTTATGCTAGTGATCGGTCTGTGGTACAAGCTAGACAATTTGTGTGACAATTTGTGTAACAATTTATTGAGTTATAAAACTTATAAAAAAAAGTATACTAGTCAAATGTTTTAATATTAAAGAAAGCTTATTGTGGTGAAGATGACGAGCGAGTAACTTATAATTGGGAATTTAATATTTTCGATGATATGTATGATTATCTTCGTTAATATTTTAATGGGCCTCCTTAATATTGGTGTTTCAATATTATTTATAAAAATAAAATACATAATTGTCATCAATAGTTTCCGCCATATTGCCAATAGACATTTGGCGACTGCATTTAAACATCTATATAACTATTGGTTTTATACGTGTTTTTTATATGATCTATGGCGTCCACCATGACGGTTGCAATTAGAGTTCATAAGTTATATTAGAATAACGTTTTAACCTAAAAGTTACATAAAGGTGGAAGATAACTATAAAATCATTACATAACAGTTTGTTATTTAAGTGTTGAATAAAAAGTTCTAAATTTACAAAACAAGGCAACTCATCACTATTTTCTGACTGAAACGTTTACTCGACTTAACGTTATATGACCGTCATATAAATTATTGAGATGACGTTTACCAGACACATTAATATGACTTAAATTATAAATTAAATTATATACCTAATGCGTCGAACTGAATACTACTTTACCACTGTTTAGTTGCTGCAAAACTCTTATAAAACCCTTACTGGTCTGTTAGTTGTATAGTTCTAATATTATACAACTTCTTTGCTAGTTGGGAAACTTTGACAATGACAAAAGAATGTGCGCTCACGTGCGCGAAGCCGCGGGCACAGCTAGTACCTAATATAAGTATGCGCCCGACCCAGTTCTCGATATCGAATATCATGTTGTATTGGGATGGACCTATCGTCAATGACAGGACTATTGTTGCAAATAAGCCTGAGAGTGTGGTGATAGATCGATTGGAATTTAACAGCAGTCATTGTGCTGATAGTCGTGTCGACCAATGGCTTAATAACCAATAGCCTCTACCAATATCTGAGGAGGCTCGAATCTCGCTTGACAGTTGGATCAAGGGCTTGATTCAGAAAGCAGTACTTCTGGACACGGCGCGTTTTGTTAGGAGGTTCCTCTCTCAAGAGCCCACCATCGCTAGCTCGGACCATATTCCCGATGCTGGTGGGCTACTATTTTTTATATTTTTAAATGTTTTTTTTCATATTGTTTTATATTGGAACATTTAATGTAAAAATATTTTGTATTTAATATTAAATGTAATCAATATGTATGAAAACGAATAAAGGTAATAATTAAGTAAAAATTATTGTAACATTACATGCGACATATTTTTAACATAATAAAAAATAAAAATAAAAATAAATTAACTAAAGTTTCTTCATGCGTCCTAGCTACACGCCTTAAAGAAAATAATAAAGTAATAATTAGTTTAACACTACATGCGACATATTGTTAACATAATAGAAAATAAAAAGAAAAAAATTATAAAAAAAGTTTCTTCATGCGTCCTAGCTACACGCCTTAAAGAAAATAATAAAGTAATAATTAGTTTAACACTACATGCGACATATTGTTAACATAATAGAATAAATACAACTAAAGCTTTTTCATGCGTCCTAGCCGCATGTCCTAGCGACTTCTTTGTAATCAAGTCTTTTATACCTTCGTCAAGGGGTATAGTAGCTGTGTGTGTGCCTGCTTAGCTTTCGCCATTTTATTTACTTTTTAAGTAGCAGACACGGTAAATGGGTTGACTTTTAGTATTCCTCATGTACGAAACACAATCCAGAAGGTTTTGCATGAATCGGTTCAGAGGTTGTAACCCACCGACTGCACTATTTTTTGTGTCTTATCTTAAACTTCTTACATGTAGAATCATACACACGTTCACGCTCGTCTTGCAGTATAACTGTGAAAGAATATGGACGAAATGGCGTGCCACCCCCTTCGTAAAACTTACTCATGAACTCCACCCTGAAAACAAAATAAAAGGCTCATGAGAGAAACGCTCACTTTCATTGTTAAAAACCCACTTGAACAACCGAATAATTGATAAAGGGGTTTAATAATTCTTGAGTTGAGCCTGGCCTGCCTTACTGTTGTTATTTTGAAATTTAGAAGGATTGTACTCACCAGTGTAATCGCAGGCAATGGAGGAACGCGGATAAGCCCTCCATCACCACCAGTATAGCAATTGTGAAAAAGGCCCACAAAGCAAAAACGATGAAAATCCATAAAAATGTGGTGACACCCGTACGTGTCAGGGCGAGCCTTGACAGAATCATTTGCCACAACATGTCAGACAGTTCTGAAACAAGATAAATGGGTGTATTCCCTCTGTCCCACCGCCCGTGTCCCCACTGGTGGGGCCAGCGGTGGGAAAAATATACAAGACCGTGATCAGAGCTGGCGAACTGTATGGATCGGCGTGTAAATTAATTCCCACTGACATCATTAAGGTAAACAAATCTCCTTCAGGAAGAAAAGGAATTTTGAAGAAATAGGCCGAAGGAAAAAGACTATTATTGGATTCTACAATTTTACCTTGTCTCGCGTCTCAGCTGCCAGACTTGGATATATGACATGAAGGCGAGAATCAAGATCCAAACCACACAAACTATTAGTGTAGCAACTGAGGGTTTTTGAACATTGCAGCAGTGAATAAATCTAGTGATTGAAATGGAATTTTGTTTTTTGTACTATAAATTGCAAAGTTTACCTTTTTTTTGTGATTTTAGTTTTTTTATTAATTAAAGAAAATTTGGTAAATATTAATCACAGAACGTAATTTGGCTGCGCGAATGAAAGAGTAGAGTGATTAAACTATGGAGTCATAATTTTCTGTAGCATGACAAAAAAAAAAATGATTAGAACTATATGAAGACTTTTAATCATCCGTCGTCGATTTCATTGCACTATGAATCCTACCGCGCCGTTACCAGGTAACAACACAAACCTAAAGTGCTGTCATAGCGTGTCTTACCGTGCTGTACAGAGTTACCCGCAAGTACTTACGTGAATGTGCAAGTGACAGAGCCCACAGCCGAAGGTAAGAAGCTGTATGTGATATAGTACTGAGCACATACTCAATGGTGTGTACTGCTTGATGTATCATTAATTCCGCAGGCGCAATTGAATATTTTTCTACTTCCGCTTCTAATTCTTTTTCAAGTACTGGATCTCTGTTTGCACTCTGTTTGTAGTCAAGTAGAGCTTCCTACAAAGATTGGTATTAAGATTATACTATGAAGGGACACATCTACAAGCTAGCAGGCTAAAGCTTAGAAATCAAACATTATGCGCGCAACCAAGTTCCAATTATATCCGAGAGTCTCAAGAACTAAAAGACATCTAGAAATGCTATTATTGAATTAACTACTTTTAATTTGACTTTCGGTACAGAAAAAAAAACAAACAACAAACAAAAAATACATGCCTCAGCAAATTTTCTTTTTTTTTTATTATATCTTATCTTGTACAGTGGTGCTCCTAAGAGCAAAACAGGCACACATAGTAATGCTATGATAATAAAACACATTTGCACTATGTATTGCTCCTCGAACAAGTATCCGCTTTCGCATCCAGGGTTTGCTGGAGCAGTTTTATCAAAGAGTGCCATGTTAATAAATAATATCAGGATCTGAGGAGCACATTGAGTGTTCCGTTGCGGGTCAGCTGCAAAAAAGTAAGCTATAGTTGAAAAATAAAAATAGTAATAGCTTTATATTTCTTTTATTTAAATTTTTACAAATCATTTTACATTTTTAAATATTCCTTAAAAAATATATTAAAAGAAAACATTTAAAAATATAAAAAATTGTAGCCCACCGGTATCGGGAACAGGGTCCAAGCTACCGGCGGTCGGGGCTCCAGAGAGAGGAACCTCCTAACAATACGAGCCGTGTCCAGAAGTACCGCTTTCTGAATCAAGCCCTTGATCCAGCTGCCTAACGAGAGCCTCCTCAGGTATTAGTCGAGGCTCTTGGCAATTAAGCCATGGGCTGATACGACTATCGGCACAATCATCGCTGAGTCAACATCCCACATGTCGACAACCTCGCGAGCCAAGTCAAGATACTTGATTTTCTTATCTTTCTCGGCTTTCCACGAGGTTCTCATCATGCGGGACCGCTATGTCAACAATCAATGCGCGCCGCTCTGATCGATCCACCACCACTAATATCAGGCTTATTGGCTACAATAGTCCTGTCAGTGAAGATGGATTGATCCCAGTACAATGTGATACTGCCATTTTCGAGAACTGGGTCGGGCACATACTTATAGTACGGCACTTCCGATTCCACAAGGTTGTATTTTAGAGCAAGTTGCTGATGGATAATCCTGGCTACAAGGTTGTGTCTGTGCAAGTACTCTCCCGTTAGCCAGACGAGAACACCCGGAGATAATGTGACTGATTGATTCGCCTGGACGGTGGCATGCCCGACATATGTCAACCGTACCGTCCTTCACAATAAATCTCCGGTAGTCATTCGTCATCATAACTTCACCCATAATTGCACAGACAAAACCTTCGGTTTCTCCGAAGAGGTCCCCGGAACGTAGCCAGGCTACGGACGCTGATAGGTCCCATCAGGCCCATGCAGGGCCCGGAAAAAGCGTCCGTGAAGCTCCTTACTCTGCCATACCTCCATGCGGTCGTTTCAAGCACTACAGGTTTGCGCCAGTTCTCTTCAGCCAAGGAGAGCGGGGTGAGGCCCTTGTCCACCGCGACGACATCTCGATGCATCACCACGTCGGTTTCAAGAAAATATTCCCTGAGACTGCATATCTCGCGATTGTGGAGAGTCTTAGCGTTTAAAAAGCCTCAACCCCCACACTTCCGCGAGATATACAGTCTCATAACAGAAGAACGCGGGTGATGCATTCGATATGCCGTCAACAATGTACGGACCCTCCTATCCAGAGCGTCTTGTTCTGTTCGAGTCCATTTGAGTATGCCGAAAGAGTACATCAGAACCGGCATGACCCAACCGTTGAAGGCACGTACCTTATTGCCGCCTGATAAGACTATTAAATATTTTTTTCAGGCGGCCAAAGAAGCGCTCCTTCAACGATTGCTTTATGTCAGCAACATTGATGCCCAGCGCTTCCGACATACCCAAATACTTATAGGTTTCGGTTGCTGAGAGGGATCTAAGAACTTTATAGACCGTTGGAAGACAGGTAATCGGTCTATAATTTTTGGGCTCCGCAGTACTACCCGATTTATGGAGCAGGTGGGTTATACCTGTTGTCAGGAACTCTGGCAGCGACCCTGACTCTAAGGCTGACTGGAACAGGATCGCCAGGCGAGCGTGCGACCTTGTGAACCATTTAATCCAAAAGTTGTGCAGCCCATCCGGCCCTGGAGATTTCCAGTTAGGCAACGGACGGACTGCACGAACTACGTCTTGGGGGCTGATAGTAATTGCCCCCAAGACGTAGTTCGGTATACCCCATTTCTGGTACTAGATCGCACGCTCGCTCGACCTCACAAGTCCATTCACCCTCGGTATGGCTAACAGGCACCGTCCAGATGCTGCGCTAGAACGTACACATGGCATCATCATCCGGTAGGCGCGTGTCAGCCACTCCTTGGTCCGGTCGCTCTTAAGCCCTGTATACCCACCTTTCATCTCTTTGGAAAGCGCGATTCTGAGTTTATCGGTCCACTCGCCGCTTATGCCTACGAATACGGTTTGCCCATGCATACACTTTCTGCTTCAGGAAGTCGATGCGCTCTGTGATACGAGACATGTAGTCTCGAGGACTGATATCAGTCCCCGAGAATGCCCGCCTCACAAAACGCATCACTCTAGGGCGAGTATTGCCCTCCCTGAAGCAGATCAGTTTGCCGACGAGTGCTCTAACCCCACTAATACGTCGTTCAATCCTGTAATGCCATGGCGGTAAGGCTGGTTTAGGTCGTGTAGCTGTCATCAGAAAATTTGACATGAGCTACACTACATGCCGCTACAGCCGCACAATACAGGCTTGAGTGAGCATCGGTGAGGTCTTCGCAGTTGTCAAAATAGTATTATTAGTAGTATTCCAGAACAGCCACCAGCGCCCTAGTTTTGTTATGCATGGGCAAACGAGGTATGCGTGGTCTAAGGTCGGGTTGCATGAACCGATATTCTCGAATCGCACCCTCCATAGCACTCTTCATTTCCTCATTGCACTGGGTACTTACATTAGTAACCATGTCATTACTCACGTCGTTATCGCGATTAGGTATTGTGCTAGACTGTGGTAGTACCACAGCCTTCGCCGACGGGGTAATGACATGACTACTCTGCATTTCAGTTCGCAGGCGATCAAGTACAGTGTCATTACGCTGGATGACTCGCACCTGATCCGACAGTCGTTGTACCGACACGTTGACAGCTGGCTCAAGCACATGAAACAGAGAGAGCATCCGAACACGGTACGCGGTCAGGTTGTTTCCTTCCTCTGTATATTATTATTAGCACCACTGACCCAGCGGGTGAAGGGGGACGCGGGTTATACAACTTTATAAGTTTTTAAACTGACATGGTCACTAACATTATCATTAACTCTGAAAACGGAAAATAGAAAGAGAGTAGACTGATAGTCTACTCTTAAAGGTTCGCGCACATTATGTTGAGCCGCAGCGGGGCGGAGCGGGCCGCAGCGCAGCGCAAAATGCTTACTTAGCACAATATGTGCGATACAAATATTGTATAATGTCAAAGTATGAACGCAGCTTGTAATGGTTAAAACGGAACGCAAAAAAAAAAAGAATGTGGACAAATAGATTTACGGCGAACGTACCGGTGACATAGATTTTCTTGATGTGTTAGAAATAAAATGTTTTATCAGTTTATTTTGACATACAATCCCACAAATTTGGTGGCTCGTCCGAGAGTGGCAAAATAAGGACGTATTCGAGTTTTAAGAAGTTGATAACGGACGACGGAGACGACGAGGAACAACGGCGAATCGTATTCAAAAATTAACGGTGAATTGTATTCAAAAATCAACTGCGGCCGAATATAATTACGACGGTAACGGCAAACGGTGAGCTTATACTAAAGAAAATAGCGAAATATATAATGAATACGAGAACGACGAAAGACGAATCACATACGGGCTTAAGCTCAATGATGTACCTAACTTCGGATCTAATTCCTAAATTCACCGGTCGAGACAAAACGTTTCCAGTGACGCGATGGATACGAGACGTTGAAGGACGTTGGACACCGTTACAACAGTTGCTGATATAGTCGCATACCTTTGGATGCAAGCTGAACGGCCTCACAAAACATGGGAAGAACTTAAGGCGGCCCTGAGTAAAGAGTTCTCTGACATCGTCGACATCAAAGCAATACACGATCTTATGAGCTAATGAAAGAAAAGACGTGACGAGAGTTGCATTGAATATATGATGGTCATGAAGGAATTGGGGAAAAGAGGAAAGATACCCGATTACGTAGCCATTAAATACATCGTTGATGGCATAGTCGACTACGAGACCAATAAGATCATTCTATACGGTGTAAACGAGACTATTAAGGAAAAGATGAAACTGGAACATTCTAGAAGTAGTACCTAAAGAAACAAAAAATTAAAACACTGTCCGCAGAAGGCACAAAGTCCACTGTGTGTCCCCACAACTGTAACGCATAGAAAAAACATGGCGGTAGGCGGCCGTAAAGAGAATCCGAATTGGCGTTCATCAAGATGGCGTGGTTCCGGCATTTCCGGCGATAGCTAAGATCACAACGGTGTATCGACAAGTGGGAGCGGGAGCGGCGAACTTGTGAGCAACCAAGAAGTTCGGCCAATCATCGTCCAACAACGTGGGCGCGGATGATACGTCACATTCACAGGATGACAAGATGACAGATAACAAAGATATCAAAAGTCGAATTCAAAACGAGTATGACATTTACGATGTAAACAAACAACAGTAACGGGAAAAACCTTTGAAAATCGTAGAATTATGTGGAAAAACGACAAGTGCACTGCACTTATAGATTCAGGCAGAGTGATGTGAACTTGGTATCTTCTGAGTATTGTCTGGACTTGGTTTCGCTAAAGTGGAGTCACTAGGTTGTATAACAACAAATGTTGTGATCGACAGTACAAAATACGTCGATGTGTTATTCTACGTGGTGCCTAAAGACGAAGATGCCTTTTGATGTAATTATAGGTCACGAATTTCAAATAAGAATGTTATACCGGTTATGAATGGTAGTGTTGTGTGGACAAAACCTGTGGAATGGGTGAATGAAATCAATTGTTTCAGTTGCAGCGTCGAGGTTGGTCATGTAAGTAATAATCTTGAAGATGAGGTTGTTCAGATGGTTGAGAGCTATCAACAACGCCAAATTAAAGAAGCTCCTATCCAGCTGAAAATAATTGTGAAAGATGGTGTCCCGGTAGCGCAGCGTCCACGGCGCATATCTAAAGGAGCAAGTGGTAGTTGAAGAACAAGTTGCGGAGTGGCTTGAGCAAGGAATTGTACGCGTAAGTTACTCTTAATATGCTAGTACATTGGTTCTTGTTTGCAAAAAAGATGGTGCTATAAGCGTGTGTGTTGACCATAGAAAGTTAACATTTATATGTATACTAACACCTTATCAATTATTAATCGGGACTAAAATGAGAATGAAGGAAGACATCGATATTTATGATTTGCTATTAGAAGAAGAAAGCTATTCAGAGGAGAGAGAAAGCTAAAGAACAAATTCTACAAGTTCAAGAAGAAAACATAAGAAATTTCAATAGGAAGAGAAAAGAAAGTATGAAGTGGCAATAAAATGCACGCAGTTTGCCACGGGAATGAAGCTGAAAGCCAAATATCTCGGGCCCTACCAAGCAGATTACATGAAGGTGTGGCTTTACTCCAAAACCTAAAAGGTGAAAGTTGCTTGTATACTTAACTTGTCTTGTTTCAGGTTTGTGTATGAAAGGTTAACGAAACATTGCACACAAGTGCAATTTTTCGTTAACACTGTTGTATTGTTACGATGTTAGCTTAGTTTATAAGAGACCTGTATCTGTAATATACCTACTGCAATGTTAAAGTGTAAACATGTTTATAGAGGAATATTGATAATGTTATGTTGTATCTTCTGTTTTAAAATAAAACGTAGAGATTTAGTGATGTTATGTTGTTAGTTTGATGTTGTAATGTTGTACTAGTAGTTAAGTTAAATTTAAGTTGAACGCTAGTGATGAATGTATATGTGAATGTCTGAGTACAGACATGGATCAGGGTGGCCGATTGTGGGATACAAATCTATACTATAATATTATAAAGCTGAAGAGTTTGTTTGTTTGCTTGAACGCGCTAATCTCAGGAACTACTGGTTCGATTTGAAAAATGATTTTAGTGTTGGATAGCCCATTTATCGAGGAAGGTTATAGGCTATCAAATTTTACGCGGACGAAGGTCGCGGGCAACAGCTAGTATTTTATAATAAGTATGAACGCAGTTCGTAATGGTTAAAACGGAACGCATCGGATGAAAGAAAGAGAAGTAGATGTGCGAGTGAGAAAAAAAATAATGTGGATGAATAAAATGTTTTTAAATTATATTGACATACAATCCCGCAAAGGACATTGGGACCTTTCTGACCCGCTAGCCGAACTTTTGCAAACATTAATGAAACAAGGTAGTTTTCAGATATTATTACGTACATCCTAAATGTGTTGTTTTTTTTAATATCTAATGGCAAGAAATGAGGTGTCGGATGAGATGACGAGTAATAGAGAAGTATGGAAGAAGAAGACATGCTGCGCCGACCCCAAATGAATTGGGATAAGGGCAAGAGAATGATGATGATGATGATGAATGTTGAGAAATGAGCATCACTCAAACAAGAAATAGTTTGCACTTTTTGCTAACCCGCTATTAAATTTTTTATAGACGAATAAAAAAAAAATTAAAAAAACAAATATTTTTTATTCTTTAACTACTACAGCAGTTTTTTCAGCATTTTTTTTATCCACCTGTCTAGGTTAAAGGTCAAATAATTATTTTAAAAATAAATAAAGGCAATAATCTTCTTAAGAGGTCTAAGGGCTCTCGCAAGTTTGTACGAAAGTCCTTCATTTTTTGTGCTATAAACTTGAATTTTGGGCGAGAGGTAGTTTATAGTTAGTAGACGTTCGCTAAGAACGGATTTTGCGACATGGCCGAATTAAAGAGAGGTCCAAGGGCTCTCGCGAAGTTTGTACGAAAATCCTTCATTTTTTGTGTTACAAACTTGAAATTTGGCAGGGAGGTAGTTTATAGTTAGTAGGCGTTTGCTAAGAACGGATTTTGCGACAGGGCCGAATTAAAGAGAGGTCTAAGCACTCTCCGCAAGTTTGTATGAAAGTTCTGCTTTTATTGTACTACCGACCTGAAGCAAGTCTAGAGCTATGAGAAGGAGACAAGCTAGGAAATAATTTTGTGTCAGCCTGGACTAAGGTCTCTCGCAAGTTTATATGAAATTCTTGGTTTTTTGTGTAGGAACAAATTTTATGACAGGGCCCGTTTAACGGAATATAATCGCTTTCGCAACCAACCAAGATAGGTACCTATTTACATTTTTTAAGAATAACATTTACGTAGGTAAGTAGTTTTATCAAGTTATTGCTCGAATATATTTTTTGTATTTTCCCCTGGGTACCTCCGTGACGCTTTTCTGTGGTAAAAAAAGTATCTTAAATTACGTTGAATCTGGTATTCACATATCATCATATTAAATACCAGAATCCAGACAATATTTTATACATGTTTCTTCTAATCCAATTTCACGAGGGACTTATTTTTTTTCACCGCAATAAATAGTATAATTGCGAGAAAACTGGGTTTAATTAAGTAAAACATGTTTTTCTAATGAAATATGGCCAAATATGGAAAAAAAAAATGAAAATAGAACCAAACAAATTAATATTTTAAATTAATTCAACGCAATCAAGCACAGATTACCGTTTTTATACTAAACTACGCATTTTGATAAATCTCACGTGCGATTAGAGGGGGGTGCGGGGGTAAAGCCAAACCTCACGACCTCTCACCAAGGGAGGAGGAGGGTCGACAAATCGTCAAAATTGTCTCACGTAATTAATGGAAGCCCCCACACAAGCATCTGCCTGCTTAAAAGGTGATCTCCAAATCAAATCATGTGTGTGATAACTTTATGTAATTGAAATAAACATTTAAACACTTTGCCCGACCCGAGAATCGATCCCAGAATCTCATGCTTAGTAGTCTCGCTTCCGACCACAAGACCTACGAGGCAGTCTCGCACATACACACCAAAATTTCCACGAAGTCGCGGACAACAGCTAATAAATAGTAATAAAAAATATAAGAAAAAATAATAAATAAATTACGTAATAAGAATATATTAACATGCAAAAACTAAAAAAAAAATCCTGGGTATCTCAATATTCCCATTACTCACAAAAATGCGCCTCACGCCGTTACATCTATATATCTCAGGCTTTAAAATAAAGTATAATTCGTTAATGTTCGCTTTGGGTATTTTTTTCATACTTAAGGTCCCAATGTGTTTTGTGGGATTGTATGTCAAAATAAACGGATACAATATTTTAAAAACATTTTATTTCTAACACAACATGAAAATGAATGTCACCGTACGTCCGCCGTAAATCTATTCGTCCATTCTCAATCGTATGACCTAAATAAGTTATGCTACGACATATCAGATGTGCTTTCTTCTAATGTAAAATACATACGAGCAGTTTAAGCGGATTTTTGGGCTGCGACCCGATATAATGTGTAATAAAAATAAATGCAACAGCGCCAAAATACCGAGAACTCAAAAAATAGTCATCATCATCATCATCATTTCAGCCGAAAGACGTCCACTGCTGGACATAGGCCTCCCCCAAGTGTCGCCACATTGACCGGTCCCGTGCGACAAAAAATAGTAAACATGGTAAATATCCTATTTTTCAGTGTTAATGATAATACATACAAAATCTTGACTTGGCTCGCGAGGTTGTCGACATGTGGGATGTGGACTCAGCGATCATTGTGCCGATAGTCGTCTCATCGTATTGTTAGGAGGTTCCTCTCTCTGGAGCCCTGACCGCCGGTAGCTTGGACCCTGTTCCCGATACCGGTGGGCTACTATTTTATATTTTTAAATGTTTTTTATATGGTTTTTGTTAAGAAATATTTAAAAATGGAATTAGTGTGTAAGAAAAAAAAAAAAAAACAAACATTGATAAGGTGATGCCTTCAACGTAACCCGTGAAGCTCAAAATTTCTTACGATTTTTGTGTTTTTTAATATCAATACAACATCTCGTAAGCATTCTCTATTTAAAAAACCGGATTATTGAACTACCTACACTAAAGTAATAAACTTACATGATTTAGGAGAGTACCAGAGCCATTTCAAGAGGATCATTATAGCCATCCATAAGAATATTAACGCTAGGAACAGTAATTCAGGAAGGAATTCGAAAACTATAGCATAATATTTTTTGAAATATCTGAAAAGACATTGCCAAAGTAGGCGTAAAACTTTTATATTCTTTGCTAAATACCGTAATGGGAAAAATCGTGTACAATTATTTATACATAATTCAAATACAGAACACAATTCATAAGATTTCCGATAGTCCCTCATCATAGTCGTAAATCAGACACGATAGCCTTTGGTAAACGAGAAACGCAGAAGATCGAAAATAAGCGGACCGTGGAGTCTTCGAGATCATAACATTTTATTCATAACAAAGTTGCAATACCAGCATGAAGGGCAGCCGCACAAGTCCCTATTTTAGTGGTATGTGGTCTACATCACAGTGCGCAATTTCATGAAACGCCAATAATGATGTCCAAAAAAATTTGTAAGAATCTATCTAGCTTACTTACCTAAAATTGATAAAACTGAGCGTTAGGCCGAATATCATATGAATGACTCCAATAATTATAGACACTTTCATTTTAAAAGAATTCTCGAACATGATTTTATTTTTTGACAACTGTAACAAAAAAAAACAAACAAGATAGCAATAATATAGATATTCCACATCATGTGGCATTTCTAAGCAGCGACGAGTCTAAAATGTTATCACTCTGTAGCCATCATCATCCCCAGATGTGTGTTTTTGTCTAAAATATGCATTTTATATTTACCCTCCACACAGGATCTTCACCGAACCAGTACGGCTCATTTGTTTCTTTTTGTGGATCCAAGGACGGAAATTCATCGCCTTTTAGTAATTCGTTCGCGTCGTAGGTGTTTATCCAGTAGCCGGTCTTAAGTGACATAGCTCTCGAAAATACGTCGTTGTAAATAAAACCGGTGTACATGCTGAATGCTCCCATTAATAGTATGACATAACGACCTGTATATAAAAAATAAACAGTGGAGTTGCATTTATGAGGTAGTCTATCCAGCGCACACAAAAGTGAGCACAAGTCATTGAGCACGAAAAGTAATTCCACCAAGCACACAATAAGGACCAGATTTCGAGAGGAGATGCGTAAAAGCTAGATTGAAAATATTGTTTAAAAATAATTGAGGTGGCGCACAAAAGTTTGTTTGGCAGGATATGGGGTTTGCCACCTTCCAACCTTCGAGGTTGCCAAAAAACGTTAATAGTCACAAAATTATTCAATTAAATCAAATTTTTGTTTTGATAGGAATTCAAGCATTTGTTAGCTTAAGGACAGATTCGCTCGATCGATTCGCGTTAGGTCAGATTCTTAAAGACAGAATATGTACAGATCGCAACATAAACTTCCTTTGTTCGCATAAGGACAGATTCGCTTTACGCCAGTTTATTACACCATATTTTTTCAATTTCGGCGATGGCCGAACAGTCTAGAACCTGAACTGGGGCGACGTAAGGGGGTTCGAATCCTGTTGGGGGCAATATTTTGTCTAATTATTAAGTATGTTTCTACCCGAGTCATGGTCGTTATCATTTTTATTCGTTATCTAGTACTCATAATACAGGCTCTTCCTAGATTGAGACTAGATAATTGGTATGAGTGTGAGACATATTTATTTATAATTTCAATATGGATTACGAACTAATGGTTACTTATAATATTTCATGTTACAAAGTTATCTAAATAACTTCTTGTCAAATGATATACAAACTGTAAAATTCAACGAATTACTGGCTGCTTATTGCGTAAATGAGAAATGTAATGTACGGTTTTGTTTATAGTAGTTTAATCTCAGTTTATTTTACAAAAAATATTTTTATTGAGCTATAAGTTTATCTAAAACCATGGAGACAGCTGAAGGTCTACTCTCTAAATCCGTCAATGAAAATACGGGCCCGTCCGAAAGTAGTCCGTAACTACGGAGTAAACCTTACTCCAGATTGATTACGGATTCATGATTTTCGAACGGAATCATAGACATATTCGTGAACGAATGATGCATGGCCATAGAGTTGCGCTACTTTTCCGATCGATTGATTACTTACTTTGTGGTTTTCAAGTTTTTAAACAAAAATCATTTTTATTTTTAACAATATATTTATATTATGTCTTTATCTTTAATTTTTAAATGTTTTTTTATATGGTTTTTGTTAAGAAATATTTAAAAATGTAATTAGTATGTAGGAAAAAAAATAAACGAAATAATTATTCCTTTATAATTATTATTATTACCGCGTACACAAAAAAAAGCTGAGCAGAACCAGCTTTTTTACGTGGCACAGACTAAACTATTAGAATATGAAATATATTATTATATTTATTATATCGATATTTTCAATCTGCCATCGTCCCTCTCGAACTGTGCGCTCTGGATGGAATACCTCCTATGTAAACTAAAAATTAATATGCTAAAGTATTAAGGTCTTTAGAAATAAAAACAGAATGGTTTTAACTTCAAATCGAAGATGAGGGAAAAAATACTAAATCCAATATTTTTTTCATTGATAGCACGCACTACAGCTAGGTACTTTTTTCTTTTTGTTTATACAAGGTGGAGACGACAATACGACAAACAAAACCCTGACAATATTATTTTATAGGAATATGTTTAAACTAAACTCTCCAAAAAAAAAAATCAAACAAACAATTAGTTTGTTTTTGATTTTTTGAATTTATAGTGTTAAATGTGGCGTAAAAAGTTCAAAAAACATACCGCCGAATAAAATAGACCAGATTTCATTTTTAGTCCTTCTTTCTTCGTAGAACTTCTCGTTATACCACATATAAAGGCCAGTCAATAGTAAAATGAGTCCATGTCCACTGTCGCCAAACATAATTGCAAACAAAAACGGGAAAGTGATGATAGTGTAAAGCGCTGAAAAAATAAAACAGAAATAAGAAGCCAACTCTTAGTCAATCATAAATCGTAAATCATATTTATTTCTGTAAATTGGTTTAATGAAACACTTTTAACTAGATAGGCCCGGTGTTTCGTACCTAACTACGCTGACAATAAAACAGGTCGAAACAAACAGAGGTCAATTCCAGACATTGGCCAAGTCATATGAGGACCATGCAGATTAATGTCTGATATCGTCATACAGTCAGCCCCAGAAATATTATGTAAACACGGACAAGGAATCATTTTATTGTCTAGCATTACTCATCATAATTGTGTATATGTTACGGTAAAAGCCCGAACTGCGGTAAATCCTAAGATTTAGCAAGTTTCACCGGTAAAAGTCCGATTTGTTCTATAATATTCATCAATTTTTGACTTTTACCGGCATTCTGTCGGTAAATATTAGTTTTCAGAGTAAAACAATGCAGTTAATAATCAGAAACTATTTATTTAGTCCAGTAACCTTGCTACCTGAAAGGTTGGGGTAGTTTACGTCAAATCAGGTAGTTCAGATTTTTTGTAGACTTGTTTGTGATGTTGGCCCAATGAATAATGCAAGTTTGTGTCCTCCGGATTTGGCGATTATAACCCTATAGGACTAGTTTTTGATAGTACGTTTTTAAGGTAGACTAAATTTGCTACAATATGAGGCTAGAATTGCCTCTGTAGACCCAAGAGTTTTCGAGATTAAGCTTTTCAAACTTTATAATTTTATCGAAATTCGCAAATTATTTGCAATAGCAGCAGGAGAGCGAGTCATAATTGCTCTACACGAAGGCAACCCTAACACCCACAACCTTGACGAGCTGCGGTACCGACTATTCGCCAGAGCTGCGACGAAAACCAGCTTCAATCTGGCCAGGTTACCGGTAAAAACACGAATTTAAAGATTATCATAGAACAATTCGGGATTTTTACCGGTGAGACTTGGTTCGGGCTTTTACAGTAACATTTGCAATGCTGCAAACCATAGTAAACAATTCATTTCACAAAAAAACAGGCCGGATACATAATACTAGCTGCGCCCACGGTGTTACTCGCGGTGAAAAGCCAAGCCAAGCCAAGCCAAGCCCAGCCAAATACGAGTCGGACTCGCACACAGGGTTCCGTAGCACCAAACAATATTTTTAACGCTCATTCATTAATCAATTTTACACTCAACAGCAATACTTTTGTCTTTCATAGTTTGCTAATTAAACACGAAGTTACCGCTGAACTTTTACGAAGAAGACCCATGTCTCAAAAACTAAATATCAAATCTTATTCATACCATTTTTCTTTCGATTTTCTGTTACATGCATGAAGAGCCCACCCCTATTTTTTATTCATAATATCACATCACTTTTCTGTGGGTACCTGCTCTCCAAATTAAACTGTGTGTGTTTGGTGCCAACAGTCTCCTAGTATAATGCCTATGACATACAGACAGACAAGCCAACGGAGAGGACGAATCGGATTCTCTGCAGTTCTTAGAAATTTAATTTTTCTCATCTTTAAGTATTCGTAGACTAAGAAGTATGCTTGAACCGAGTATGATATCGCCAGTTAAAGATTGTTTAGAAGACGAATTTGCGAGGCTGCTGAGAGCAATTTGTGGTTCAAAAAAAGATGATTTCCAAAACAGAACAATTATTTTTTATTTATTTTATTTAACACTTCAATCACAAAAGTCGGATTCCCTGCCTGCGTCGGTGTTTCCAAGTTCATATGACCCCAATCTATTTAAATCGCGCGCTAATAGGCTCCTTTTGGGTTAGCTCATTCCATCGTCGACCTCATCTCTGTCCTCAGGACTAGATTGAGGTCAAGAGTAAGCCCATACAGAACAAAAAAAAATATTAAAAAAAGTACAGAGGCGGACTTAATGCCATAGGCATTTTCTACCAGTCAACCTTTGGGTGATGCAGAGTGGTAGGTGTATATCTGAAAATGATTTTAATTAATACTAAGATTATCTACAAGGATATATAAAATACTATATATAAATATATATATATCAAATACTATAAATATATATCAAAATTTAGATTAACGTAAATAGACATTTTTACGAATATACTAAAATAAAAACACAAACAATGGGGAAAACATTACCGTTGTGACGAAACTGCCAGCTTCTGCTTCAGCTCTATATATTATCTATCGCTCCACATTTATTACTCAAGATGTCGATTTGAAAAGAGAGTCACACGTGAAAATACAGTCTGCAGTTATTTACCTGGATTCAGTTCTCTGTACGTAGAGTCGCCATAGGCATTGATAAGATTTTGGAAACCCCTCGTGAACCTGTTTGTTCGATGATAAGTAGGAGGCATGTCATATGATGAAATCTTCGTGTTGAAAGAAGCTGCGCAGGATTGATATGCTACCTGGAAGAGATGCAAGAGATTGCCAATAAACATCGGCATGAAATAAAAAACCGGCCAAACGTAAATCGGACTCGCACACAAAAGGTTCCCGTAGCACCAAACAATATAATAACATCATTAAATTTTTAACGCTCAAGTGTACTATGTCTATTTACACACAACAGCATAGCGTCCTACATAATTATATTTTAAAACTTGTTCAGAAAAATGTATGTTTACTATAAGCTTGTTACGTTCTACAGACCTTTATATTTTTCACTATTTTCCACCTTTTACTTTCGAAATTAGAGAAGGGGGGGGGGGGGGGGGGGAGAAATCTATTTTAGCGGCTTTAGAAGCGAATATATCCTCAACCATTTTTAAGTGCTGTTGGTGAGACACCCCACATAGTTATCCAAGGTGATTAGTAATTGGGTGCATTCCTTGAAATGAGAGAAGAAAATTACAGCTTTAATTTTCGTAGGATACTCCAGATACGGACAGATCTTACCAGATCTAATCGACCAGGACCTAGAGCCATTAAGTCAAACTGCTAATATCACATAGTGGTAAAAAGGAAGTAGTGCATGGAAATAACTGTACTACCCATTATTATTAAAATATTACCGTGTCAGGAGCAACCGTAGTTTGCTGATCATTCACTTATTAAAAGAGGCACTTTTTTAGAAAGCTTATAAGACTACGAAGTTTTTTTTTCCGTAATTTGAACGACAAGTGATACATTACATTACATTTATTTTGAAAAAAGAGCCTGGGATGAACAAGGGATGATCTAAGAAAATTTCAGAATATAACCTACATGGCGCTTAATTTGCAAATGCAGATGTAATTTTTTGACAAGTTAGTTTTCGAAAGATTCTTTCGTTCAACATCCCGAATAGCGTAAATTTCTCACATTCAACAGGTTATGGTGAAGAGGTGGAAAATTTCACAAAAAAACTTGTTTAAGTTTAATTTCACCAAAACCTTTGCTGTAACAAGTCTAGGTTACATGAGCAAATTAAAAAAGAAGTCTCTAGTTTTGACGTAAACTTTTATTTAAAGCATACGTCATGCTGAGTGATTGCGCTGCGGAGTATCCTTCCCGGCGAATAACATCATGATGGTTTCGCCGGGAAGGATACTCTGCAGCGCAATCACTCAGCATGACGTATGTTATCACTCAGCATGACGTATGTTATCGGGATAAAAATTGTTGTAAATTAGGTATACTATTACCCATTTCAAGGAATGTATCCAATTACCAATCACCCGGTATTATGTAGAATTTCCTTTTTTAATCTTCAGTATATGCATGTATGCATGGAGAGCCGTAGTCAACAAGAAGCCCTTATAGTTTCGCCATGTCTGTCCGGCTGTCCGTCGGTCCGCGGCTTAGCTCAAAGACTCTTAGTAATTTGGCATGAATATTCAGATTAGTTACGCTGACAAAGTGTTAAAATAATATCTCGAAAAGTTATCTCCTGTACCTACACGTAAAGTGAGGATTTTTTTTTCTCGTGAACATAAATATAGTTTGTTCAGAATAAGTAACTGAATCGATTCGAATAATTTTTAAACCATGTTATATTTTGTCCCAAAAACATTTAAAGTACATACAAGTTGGACACCGAGCGAAATTAAGTACCTATCACAATCATTTAGGTACCTACTGTCAAATTATTATTATCAAAGAGCTCAAGACGATGCTGGAGGCGCGTGCGCGGGTGCGCTGCGTGGTGACCACGTTTTTGTGCGGACAACCAGGTAACAGAACAAGCTTATAACTTTGCGATTTTTCATGATACAGTTTAGAAATTTTGAACATAGATTCTTTACATAAAATACTAAACACGTGTTTCAGGTTTCGCATATACTAAAACTTATGTTAATTAAAATTAAACTATCAAAGCTAAGTAAGTAGGCTTTAAAAGTTTACGAGTAATAGTCGAATAAGTTTTGAAATGTACTTGGATAACATATTTTCCAAAACAATGTATGGGAGCACAGGTTTTTCAACTGCTAATGTAAGTTTTTTTATTATTACAATTAAAATCATCGTTCGGAGGCAAATCCGCATATTTTGATGGGGAACTACGGAATCCTACATTGTGCGTGGCCCGACACGCACTTGACCGGTTTTTTTTCCATACATTTTTCGTAATTTCACATCGCTTTTGTGTAGCGGTTCATAGAAGACACCTCCTCTCCAAATTTCAACTGTGTATTGTCAATCGTCTCTGAGTAAAATGGCTGCGACATACGGTCGGACAGACAGACGGACAGGACGAATCTCTAAGGGTTCCAGTTGCGAAATGGCTAAAACCAAATACAAAAGAAGAACGTGGAGGCCCGCAATTCTTTTATTTTACGTAACTTAACATGACACCTCTAATCCCCGGAGGGCTAGGCAGAGGTGTACCTAATAATAAACCCACATAACGCCAGTTATGTTTCAAGTCCAATGCAATAGGGGGCGAGCCTATTGTCATCAACCAGGCACAAATCCGGACTCCTTGGCTACTGAGAAATTTCAAACAAAAAACCCAAAACACTGCACGACCTGGCAATCGAACCGAGGACTTCATGCTCAGCAGTTGCGCTTGCGCCAGCTAGACCAACGAGGCAGTTGATTGATCTTCGAAGAGAAAACCAAGATGAGATAGTTTTATTTTATAATAATGTCGTTACCATTAATTTTATTTAGAAAAGTTAAGAACAGGTAGGTAGGTATAACGTTAATGACGGTTTTTTAGTCTGTCAAAGAAACTTTCTACTTTACAAATAAACATATATTCAAAGAAACATACGGAATATTTTTCTAAAATACTGTTGATTACGGGAACGTCGTCTTCGGGAATCCAACACTCGGCCACAAGTACGTAATTATCGCCTAAGCGAAACATATTCATTGTGTAGAAAATCGATTTTGATTTTCTAATAGTGTTCTGCCACCATCGGATATCTTTGGCTATCTTACGTAGATAAATACAACGAATGAATCTTGTCTTTTTTAAAACCTAAAAATATAAATATTGTTATTATTTTTTTGTTGTTAAATAGAAGTAGTTTCTATAAAGAGGTTATATGCGTTAGTTACTTTAAGGTTGGGTTTCCACCAGATATAACGTAACTAATAACCAATAATGCATAGTATTGCTTCAATTTCTTAGCTAGATTTGCCATTGGTTAGTTTTACTCGGTTCCCTCGCTACGCTCATCTACGCACGGTGGAAACGCAGCTTATTCTGGCAAGAGTTTGCATTCCCATATTTTTTTTTTAAATTGTGAAATTATAATATAGTTTATAAAAGTAGGCCACTCAAAAGTTACAATCGGTAGATGATCCTTCGTCGAAATCTAGTTAAATTTTACAACTGCTAAAAGTGACTACTTTTAGTTAAAGATTTTTAGAACTAATTTATTGAATATAAATAAAAAGAACTAGTATGCGGAAGGTGGTCCCCCTCAACTGATCACCATAAGTTCCCTTGATTGGAGACCACAATGGAATTTGAAATACACACAGTCACTCCAAGATAGCGATGACCACCGTCAATAAGAACACGTTCAAGAATAAGCTGGCTAACCAATGATTCTCACCATTGGTTTTAGACGACCAATACAATTTAATACATTCAATTTTCAAAAACAACCAACTTCATGGACTGCAGCCTGGTGGACAATGACCGTGTCGCCAGCTATAAAATGAGGAACAGCATGAAAGATAGGAAACCAGGTATGACTGTTTCAATGTCTACACACCATAAGCTAACATAAAAGGTGAGGAGTTTTCAAACTACTTCCTATACTTGCCCACTGATACCTACAGTGTTACATCAATAGGCTTAATACAATAGCCAAATCAACCTACGTACCAAGATGATGCTGACGTGTGATGAGTATATTGTGTATCCATTTTGCAATTTTTTTTTTTTTTGCAATCCTGCCAGTTGTAAGCAAGTACTAACAATAATAATAACATAATAAGCTGGCAACACTAAACGTCAACAGACGTCTTGTAATTTCATTCTATAATTTTCGTTAAATAATTATTTTAAACAGTCTGGAACCTAATCTTCCTTTTTATATATCATAATTTCTTCATTTCTTATCATAACAATAGTGAAATGAAGCCATTCTATAACAATAAACACAAAAGAAAAAAATGTGATCAAGCATATACCTACATAAATAAAATAAATAAATCATAAATCAAGGTAATGTTGACGAGAGCAGCAGCAAGACGCGCACGCCTATCGGCTCCTGACCCGTTGCTACGTTCCGCCTCGCCGCCGCCGGAATCCAGCCCCGTCGTGAGTGCTGTGACACCGGCCGTGGCAGTTGCGTCGAGCTCGAGCGACGAGTATTTCTCTCCGCCGACGACGCCACCACCTGCCACCGGCCGCCGGACGGCTTAGGACCTCGAGGGCCACCGGCCTCTGATAGGGTCCCAGCTCCCGGCGGGAGTGTGCAGCGCATGCGATGGACGCAATCCATCAATGCAAATGTCATGTGCGCATACGATGGGGCTACAGAGAGGGGTAACAACCTGACCGCGTACCGTGTTCGGATGTTCTCTGTTTCAGGTGCTTGAGCCAGCTGTCAAAGTGTCGGCACAACGACTGTCGGATCAGATGTGAGTCATCCAGCGTAATTGTATGTTGGATGACACCGTATTTGATCGCTTGCGGACTGAAATGCAGAGTAGCCATGTCATTGCCACGCTGCCGCAGGCTGTGGTTACAACACAGTCTACCATAATACCAAATACCAAGTACCCAGTGCAATGAGGAAATGAGGAGAGCTTTGGAATTAGTATAGTATTAGTATGATTTATTAGTATTACTATTTTGCGATAATGGCTTACACACAAAAAAAAGGCAAAAAGCCCGCGGCGTTGCCCTCATGGTGTTGGATAATTGTCCCATGGGAATATACTATCGGAATAAAAGTATCCTATGTGTTAATCCAGGTTATAAACTGTCTGTGTTCGCAATTTCATCCAAATTCGTTCAGTAGTTTTTGCGTGAAAGAGTAACAAACCTACATCCATACATCCATACTCACAAACTTTCGCATTCATAATAATAGCAGGAAGTAGGATAGGATGGAACGGTACATTTATTGATACTGTTTAGTAAAGTAATTTACTGAGTGTCAATTAATGTCTTTAGTAAAACAAATTATAAAAGGATAGACTGTAGCATTCCTCTATTTGACTTCCGAATGATACGTAACCTGGTTTATCTTAACGTTACAATCGATTGTAATTTTTGATTGGTTGCTTTTACAAACTAAGAGGTTGAATTCACAATAGTTCAAGTACTTTTACTAACGCTAGACACCCATAAGTTTCAAATTCCATTGTGGTCTCCACTCAAGGGAACTTTTGATGCTCAGTTGAATGACCACCTTCCGCGTTCCGCATGCTAGTTATTTTTATTGTGTCAACAGGAAGGGTTAAATTCAATAAATTAGTTTTACAAATCTTTTACTAAAAGTAGTCATTTATAGCAGTTGTAAAATTTAATTAGATTTTGAGATATGAATGCCTGTCTGTCACGACTGACGGACCACCTTTAACCGATTGTAACTTTTGAATGGCTACTTTTACAAACTAGAGGCTGAATTTAGAATTGTTTGAGAACTTTTACTAAAGGCTTACAACACATTCAAAAGCTCAAAATTGAAATGTTGTCCCTCAATAGGAACGCAAACCTGGCAAGGTGGTTTTCAATTTAATAATGGCTTCGGCCGGCAAGTTCGTTTTGAGTAATAATGGCTTCGGCCGGCAAGTTCGTTTTGAATAATAGTGGCACGGACGTTCGTAAGGGCTAAGCAACGCTTGCCATGGTTGGTCCGTGGATAGGTGACCATCAACCGCCACATATCGAGAACCCACCTTGCCTTGAAGCAAGTGTGTACCCGGTTGTCATTTTAGATCGTTGATAGTCGTTGCGGGTGAAACCCAAAATCTGACAACCAGACTTGTTTGAGTCCGGTTAGATCGTACACAGACCTCAACATGGTTGTGAAAGCTAGGCTAGGTTTGAACCAAAATGACTAAAATAGGCAAATCTGACAAAGATATTGTTGGCTGTCACATGCTCACAGAGCACCTAACTTTTCAAATACAGCTTTGGCGTTCTCTCATGACTTCCTACTTATCTTTCAGTTTTTTTAAATATGCTTGCTAAGGAATCTTCTGGGCTCCCCTTTCAATAAATATACAGGCCTGACTCGCTCTAGGGCGTGTTTCTTACCTCTTCTATGTCCAAGATTTTATAAACAAGTGATTCCTGCAGGCTGGCTCTCTGTTCAGGCGTTTCAGGACAAGAAAAGCAGTTAACTTGATATCCATTGCAGATCTTTTGTACACGTGATGCCAGTTCTTCTCCTTGGCAGACTAGTAGGAAGGCCACTTTCCTTACTTCTTGGCGCTGTAATAAAAGATGCAAGTTTAAATACCACTAAAAAAGCAAAATGACAGTGAAAACGTGAAAATAAAATCTGAATTAGAGAGTACAAATAACCAGCTTTCCCATACAAACTCCCATTCTACTCGACTCGAATGTACTGATACTGATACTGCTAGCCTGCGTCATCAAACTGCTGGGCTAAGGCCTCTCTCAATGACTTCCAAATTTTTCGATCCAGGGCCAATGGCCAATTGACTCGAATGTATCGGACAAATTTTTTTTTGTGGTTATGATGTTGATCCCATAGAAAAAGCGGTTCAGTTTGATGATCTATACCAGACCCTTAAATATGGCAATGGATGAATGAATACTTACAGTTTTAGGATCAATAAGGATCTTATCTTCAGCCGCCTGTTTGTAGTAGATTATGCCATGACAGATCCTCCACAGTAGCAATTCGAAAACGGCGGCGGTAGAGCGTCGTACCACCCCCGTAGTCACCATGAGGCGACCAGTCCTTTGCACTACTTTTGCCTGCCTGAGAAAAAACGGAACTTCAATACACATTGTTAGACAATTTAAGAGCATTGCTACTTAATGAACAATCAGTTGACTTTTGGAATAGAAAATTTTGAACCGTAGTGCCGTCACTCTTTGTTCATTTTAATTTCTTCAAAGTTGCGGCGCGCGACGAAACCGGTACATGGGAGGTTATTATGATTTCTTAAAGCAGGAGTAATTCCAGTGCGGGAAAGAGAGAGCTATACAGGTCGTCTAGCGCCATCTCTTTCCCACACTGGAATTCCTGGCCACATGGGCAGGAAACAAAATGGATTCAGTGCCTTAAGGGTTGTCGAGTTCGCTATATGATGAATAACGGCAAAGATCGCTATTATGATGAACAATGACCTCATAAGAGGTTTAGGGTTAACAAAAACTGAGGTTGTATTCAAGTTTTATAGTTGTGTTATCGTGCTCCAAAACTTAGCAGAAAAATCAAAATGTCCATTAGTTAAATATGCCAGTTGCCAAAGAAAACGTTAAAAGCCCTTACGGCTTACAATGGAATTCAAACTTTCGGCTTAGAATTATATTCGAATTAGATTTTGAAGAGTGTTTAGTGAGTCGATACACAATTTCGCCAGTTGCTTGATGCCCCAGTAGGCCTCGTATCTCCTTATAGACCAAGATAGTAAGATATTAGTGAAAAAAAAATATATATATACACACGTTTATAATACTGTGTGATTAAATACTCATTATGTAAATAACCATATTTTTAATTACTTAAGAAACAGTATAGTCTGTTTTTTCATTTCCGAGGATCCTAGCATAGGTCCAATATACGACAATACATAGTGAAATTCGCACAACTCAAAATATGTCTGCAATAATCTTTTTTCATTTGCGTCCATTTCATCTAAATCTTGTTTCCATTTATTCAATAAATTCTGTAATGAGATAACTTTTTGGTTAAATGCATCAATAATGAGATCGAATCTAAAACAAACTATCTAATACTAATAGTAGTGACTGGGACAAAAGAAACATTGTTGAAAAAAGCTGCAGCAGAAAGCTTTGTTCCTTGCCTACATCTTGGTCTTCTTGGTCTTCTAATCTTTGGTTATATCTGATGGTAATGAAAATAGTCGCGCTGAAGCTTTAGCATGCTTATACACATACACACATCAAAAAAATAAAAATTTTGTATACCAAAATTACATTAGTAAACCGAATGTGACCACACATTCGATTTACGAAACTTGTCATTTTCCTACCCTTGTCCCAATTAAGCATCACGCATCATTTACAGAAACTGCATGTTTTATTAATTGATACTTTATTTTTTTCTTAACAAAGTAGATTGGTTTACAATCTACTTTGTTAAGAAAAACGTCTTTACGTGCGGAAATAAAAAAAATCCACAGATAAGTATACTCATACTAAGTCCAAATGAGTTCAATGCATATAATATAGTCGGCGGTGATTGTTTTTTTTAAAATCTCGGTACAGAGATATGCGGCTTTAACGGCGTAAATATAAATGTGTTTATAAATAGATAAACATTTGTAAATGTTTACTTTTATGAACAAATTAACATTTACTTGTGTTCTAATTCTAATTCCAAAATTTTCTATTTTTCATATTAGGCTATTTAGCGGCATCATACCTTTGCTTCTTCTTCAACCTAGCGAAAGCAAAGCGCAGGAAAAAAAGCAAATTAAATCATAGTTTCCCAATAATCCCTGACAATAATACTTTTCGTTCTAATATTTTATTTATTCGTATATTGAAAAACGTCGTTTGATACGCTTGGGGATTTGTTACTGCAGTTCTCGGATCCATATCAACCTGCGGCTTGGTTGTCTGAATTCCGCCTCGAATGCAATACAATGTATCATCATCATCCTAGCTTTTTCCAACTATGTTGGGGTCGGCTTCCATCTTCCGGATGCAGCTGAATACCAGTATTTTACATGCGACTGTATATGTGGTTTAAAAACAACTGATGCATTCCATATTTAAAAAAATTAAAAATATTACTTTTACCGGGTTTATACATCATGGAAATAGCATTAAGAAAGAAAGAAAGAAAGAAAGAAAGAAAATATATTTATTTGCCGCAGGTACATGACATGCATCACTAAAAATAAACCCACATTTATTCAAAAAACTATGTTCTGTTAAGAAAACTCCGATGCGTGCTCAATATTTAATGAACTATGCCATGTCAAATGTAAAACTTCTCTAAAGAAGAAAAGCTTATGGTACTTACTCAAATTCGCTAATAATTATCTTGTTATAATTTATATTTTAATTTAATAGTAGTCACCCCTTGTATAATCGTTTTTTTATATATAAATTGTAATTATGACCTATGTTTATAAATAAATGATTCTGATTCCGATGCTAATGCATCAAAAAATGCTTAGTTATTATTTATAAATTAATAAAATATAAATATATTACAATAGTAAAAATCATTCAAAAGTACAAAACCGTACAAGTTGCTAGGGGCCTGTTTCTCCAGCTACGATTAAGTTCCCGTTAACTTACTTGGCAGATAATTTCATACAAATTCTGTTTGTAAATATCAAACAATGTCCCACCCACGACATAAACCGAATAGTCATTCGGACATCGTGAAATAGGCCCTAACTTTTTTGATGTGTGTATAATTGCAGCGGTGGATAACGATTTTCCTGTAAAAAGCAAACAATATTAGTACAATTCCGTCGCATCCTTGGTGGGACTCAAAGTGCACAGAAGTGATTAATAAACGTACATAATGAGGCTGAATACAATTTATAACCTTGAAATCTCAGTTATAATTTATACTTAATTAATTAAATTAAATAATTTTTAGAAGAAAAAAAATATTCTTGGCGTACCCTTATTTCACTGAATATGGTACCTACTCATCCTACGATTGTGTGGCACTATATTCGTAATTTAGATCCATTTATAATAATTATTCTCCTAGCCATTTTTCGTTTGTTAGCGACTTTTTAAATAAATTAGCTTCTCCTTTGTTTGCCGAGGCTATCCCGTCCCTCATAACCCAATAACCAAAATATTCAGTCGTCACTAGATTAGTGGAGTGCAATTAGACAATAAGGTGGAATGAAGTTTATAGTGAGCGTATTTTCATGGGACATTTTTATTGAGTTCCTAGATGCGTGGAGAAGTAAACAAAAAAAAATTTCGCTGTTCGCGACTTTTTTTTTAATTTCCCTTTGAATATTTTTTTTCGTTTATGAATAATATTAATATTTCCTTTATTCATTTTTGTACACATTTTTAACATTTTTAAATATTTATTAAAAAAAAAAACAAAGCTATTTAAAAAAAATAAAAAATAGCGGTGGCCGGCGTCGGGAGCAGAGTCCAAGCTTCCGGTGGTTAGGGCTCCAGAGACAGGAACATCTAACCTAACTAAAACTAACTCAGAAACAGGACCTTGATCCAACCGCCTAAGGAGAGTCTCGAGAGATGGTCGTCGAGCCTTTTGGCCATAAGGCCATTGGCCATCACGACAATGGGCACAATGATAGCAGACTTCACATTCCACATGTCGACAACCTCGTGTGCCAAGTCGAGATATTTAATTGGTTTCTCTTTCTCAGCTTTCACGAGGTTCTCATTATGCGGGATGGTAACATCGACTATCATTACACGGCGCGCTGATCGGTCTATCACCACTATGTCAGGCTTATTGGCGACAATAGTCCTGTCAGTAATGATAGACTGATCCCAGTACAGCGTGATATGGTCTTTCTCGAGAACTGGGTCGGTCACATACTTGTAGTACGGAACCTCAGATTTCACAAGTTTATATTTCAAGGCAAGTTGCTGGTGAATACTCCTGGCTACTCGGTTGTGCCTGTGCAAGTATTCGCCGTTAGCCAGACGAGAACAACCACAAATAATACGTCTGAAGGACTCACCCGGACGGTGGCATGCCCGATACACGTCAACCGTCTCGTCCTTCATAATATGTTTCCGGTAGTTGTTCGTCAACATAACTTCGTCCATAATCGCACGGATAAAACCTTCAGTTTCCCCAAAGAGGTCGCAGAGTACACGGATGCTAGAAAATCTATATCAGGCCCCGTCAAGCTCCTCGCCTTGCCATACTTTCTTGCCATCGTAGTAAGTACTACAGGTTTGCGCCAGTTTTCCTTAGCCATGGACAGCGGGGTGAGTCCTTTGTCCACTGCTACCACATCTCGGTGCATACCCCCACCCCCCACTTCGGCTTTTAAAAAACATTAATATTATTATTAATTTTTTTTTTCCTTGTTCGTTGTTGTAGACGAAATGCATAATTCTATTTTATTTTTATTTGTTCTAAAATAACGAGTTTTAATACTGGGCTGGCCCGAGGAGACGCGGGAAAAGAGTACATGGAAGGAATTGGGGGAGGCCTTTGCCCAGCAGTGGGACAGTACAGGCTAATTAAAAAAACTACTACTGGGGAACTATTTTGTCCAAGTAAATAACAAAACATCGACATCATCGAAATTATATTTATCGATAAGCCAGTTCGTACCTTTTGCGCATGACACTATTACCCTGCTCATGCTTTTCTCTTCGTGCGGTTAACCAACTTATGTATTTGAGTGTGGTTATTGATAGCGGACTTAACTGGTACTCACACTTGGATACTATTACTATTAGAGTTAGAAGAATGATCAAGCTACTTAGGTCTTCAGCTGACTTCAACACGATTAGAATAGTGTATATTGTTATTAGCCCAGTGAAGATGAAGCCAAGTGGAAATTAACATTAAAATCGCAAAGCATGGTGTAGTTCTGCATTTTTGATATGTTATATAGATCAGGTGATGTGCTTTCAAATTTGCAACTTCGAAAAACTTGTGCTCGCTAAAAACCACGCGATAAACTAAGAAATATTTTTTCTACTTTTTCAAAATCTAAATCATATTCAGTATTTGTATAAAGTTAATTAAATTTTCAATATTTTAAGCCTAACCTAACAGCTCTATAAACCTGGTAGGGACCAGGATATGGCCCTTCAAAGATGACCATCTTTTTGATTTTTAATTTTACCCGTAAATTTATTGATATAGCATTGATTCCCTCGCTGTCATAGTTTCAATTTTGTGCACCTCATTTCTGCGTGACTTGGGAAGTTTTTTTTGGAGCTGGAGAAACTCCTCAGTGTTTTCCTCCGCACAAAGGAAACAAATATTCCCGAGATTCAGGATATTATTATTTATTTTTTATCCAGGACCAGCGATTTGGGCTGTGCGTTGATATATCAATCAGTCAGTCAGGACTTTGATATGTATATATGAGGGCCCCTATATGATGAAGTCCTTCAGAAAGCGTGAGCACAGGAAGTGGACCTATCAGAGCCCCGATTGGCGCATCTAAAAATGAGATTGATTTTATTATGTCAACCAAGAAGCAAATATGCAGTCTGTGATCAATTCGTTGAAAATCAATGGGCAATCAACTCATGGTAAGAGGCACATTGAATATCAATATCAAGCTTGAAAGGTCTCTACTCATCAGTTGAGACCTTTCAAGCTTGATTTTGAAGTCTACGCTTTGTCCAGCACAGATTCAGATCCAAAATCCCGAGAGCTTTTAGCTTGAACACCAGAATCGTTTCGAGTGCCTAGGAAGCCCAGTGGACGAATACTACGCGGGTTCGTGGGAACTGTCCATTCGACTGGGTCTAAGGTCTTCAAGACACGTGCAGATTAAAAAGAAAAGAAAAAAAGAAAATAAGAAAATTCTCTGATCATACTCTCAAACTCATGCAGGAGCGGCCTGAGATGATCCTGCAGTCTTCAGACGGGGCGTGGAAATACCGGCAGCTCAATAGACGGACCTCTAAATCCTTGAAAAGCGCCCTCCCCCGCTTTAATAACGAGCACATTAAATTGAAAACCGGTACTTAAGGCACTTCAGAAGCTGTTTGATTCCGTCATACTCGAATGGAAAACGCCACAAGCATGGTGTAGGGGTGTGGTGGTATTCTTCTTCAAGACGGGCGACAAAACCCGGCTGAAGAATTATAAGCCCATCTCACTTCTAAGCCATGTCTAAAAGTTGTTTTTAAGAATCATCACGAATCGTCTTGTGCGCAGGTTTAACAATTATCAGCCTCCCAAACAAGCTGGATTCCAAAAATGCTTTAACAACATAGACCACATACATACACTGCGGCAGGTTATACAGTACATCGAAGAGCTGCCTCTCTGTTCAGCGTTTGTATTTTAACTACGAGAAAGCCTTATTTAAGCCTTCTGTACTGCAGTCTCTCCAACGGTGCTAAATCGACTACCGACTTCAGGACCAGACCTCGGAATCGATCCTTCTGCAGCGAGGTGTGAAACAGTGAGAAACTGGAGAATGTCTTCAATGTTCTGTAATGGACAGGGCTAGGCATCAAACGTCAATGGCGAGTACATCACTCACCTTCGGTTTGCCGACGATATAGTGGCCCTCCACAAACTGATGGGGTGAATTCAGTATATCATACTAAGATGACCGGTACAAGAATTTTATTTTCAGGAATCATTGTTATGGGAATCCAATAAATTTTAATTGTTTTATTTCCTCATACGCAATGTATCATTACCGTGGCAAAACGCACGTAACGATCGGCTAGCGGGACGACGAGTTCTATGAACTCTGTAGCTAGGCAGGAAGTGAACAGCTGATTTCATGCGTCATTCGTTAGAGAATGTCAACATCCAATGTTTACTTTTATTTTATTAATTAGAAAAAAAATAGTAGCTATTTAAGAAATAATAATAGTACCTATAGTGAAACCAAATGTTGAAAAATATTTTGAAATCCAAAATGATGTACAATTTCAGAGATATCGGAGCTTGTTTCGAAGCCGTTTCGGTCTAAAATTGAATTACGTCCAGTGTTTTTTCATCACATAAAAGGCTACAAGCGATTTATAAACGCTATAAGCTTATTTAGAACATATAAATTGACATAAACTAAAACTCTACAGGTAAAACGTTACGTGTATCACAAATATAAAAATTTTAGGAAATTTTGTAAAAATAAAATTTGCTGTCATGTAATTGGTGTAAAATACAATAATTCATTATACAAAACTGAAATGAGTTTTTGAAATCAATGAATTCAAGAGATATAACATGTTTATTATATCGATCTAAATTTAAATTTTATAAATAATAAATCAAATTAAAACGTGAACATTAAAGAGTCATTCACACTAACTCCATTTATTACTTTTTACCCATAAGCAGACCCAAATTCGACTATATTAGAGTAGTAAAAAAAAAAAAAATTAAATTTAAATAACCCCTATCGCAACAAAGAAAAGCGATCAAACATTTGAAAAGTCAAAATGGCTGAGCCGGTTTTGATAAACCATGTCGAATTGTACACATTATTCGCTTTCATTTGATACCCCACTTGGGTATATTTGAAAATATTCGATTTTGCTTCCCCCAATTAATCTAGTAAATGGCTACACCGATTTTGATAAAACATGTCTAATTGTAATTAGACATCGTGCACTTTCATTTGATACCCCACTTGGGTGTATTTGAAAATATTAGATTTTTCATTCCCACTTTCATCCACCTTATCTAGTAAAAGGCTGCACCGATTTTGATAAGACGTATCTAAGAACCATTGCCAAGAAATTAGCTGTCAAATAAAAAAAACTGCATCCATATCGGTTCACTCATCACACACACACATTGCGATCAAACTTATAACACCCCTATTTTTGCGTCGCGCAGTGTGGGAATCTCGCAATCTAGGGGGGATTTAATTCTAAATTGAATTAAATAAAAGATACAAGTTAAAAAATAATATTGATTGGTGGTGTTCAAATAGAAAATAAAGTTGTATTAAAAAAATGCGATATGAATAAATTTTGTTATTTTAGTCACTAATTCCACTTTCGGCCTCATTTACGGTGGGTACAAAAAGCATTTTTAGGACATCAGGATAGAGGGATCCGTTTTCTGTTTATTATAAGCCTTAAGCTGGATATAAGGGGTCTGATGATATAAGAAGCCTAAGTAGGTCTGTATTAGTGTCTATTCGTGACGTTTTTCTAGTGTTTTTTTTGTAATTTCAGCGGTCAGTCTGAAAACCGAAAAAAATATGTATGGCGGTCGCAAAAAAGCGCAAGTTTTATCAATTTTTCTCAAAAGTTAAGACTAAACTATAAATTAAAACAATAAAGACACCGAGATATTCAGGTAATTTTTTTATTCACCTTTTGTTTTGCAAATCATCTCTAAACAATGCTTAATTTAACAGCTATGCTTTCAAATGATGTTATTAGATCAATGTTAAACTATTACTTAAATAAAATACACTAACTTACCTTGAAAGATATACAAAATACAATAATAAACCAATAAACAAGACTATACGTTAATTTGATCAGCAATCTCAAGTGAAGTTGACACTTTAATGTTTTGTTCGTATTGTAAGGGTACAACGATTATTATCTACCCACTTCAACCTTTTTTTATTTATTTTTTTAATAATTTCTAATATGTAGCTGTGACAGATAGGGTCTTGGGTATAAATAGGTTATAACTATATTATCAATTCTTAAAATTTATATTTTGATTGAAATCCCCCTAGATTGAAGATTGAAGGACTTTTAATCGATTTAAAAATGGCTCGCCTCTCGTGTCATGTGCCACACTGTGTACTGTGTGATACATGTGTAGTAAACATGAGATTCTCCCATGGAGTATTCCGTGGTTGAAACGCCTCCGGGGAAATACCGCCATGGTCTTTACACGTTTCGAGTGAATTGGTGTTAACATTATGTTTTATTCTTAGATATATCTTTCTTGTATTTCAGTTTATTTTTTTAGCAACTGAAGAAAATAATATAAGGCTGGTTTAAGCGATATTTTTGAATTCAGTCTACTATTGTATCCCGCCACCCCATTTGTTGTTCTGATCTTTTCTCCATTACAAGAAAATTGTCCAGAAGTGACTTTTAGCCACTGGGTCGAAAATAGTTTTGAAACTTAAATTACTGTGTAGAAGGGCCATCTTCTAATAAAGATAAGTAAAGCCTCAGGGATTAAAAATGGAGATAGCAGTGCTAATTGAGTAAACATCCTTGTTATATTTTTGCCCTCGTTTGTTTTATCCAGGTCAATTTTCTTACTCATTTTCCATACTGAATTTAAATAATGGTCAAAACAGCCCTTTGTTTGGACATTTGGATATAATTATGTCGGATCCGTTCATTAGTACGGACTTTGATAATTTGTTAGTTTAATAGAAGTGTATTTTCATTGCACGAAACCCATTTTCTGCCCACATGATGTACGAGCCCAACGGAAAAAAAAAAAAAAAATCATCAAATGCCCCCCCCCCCCCCCCCCCTGCTCCGAGCGGAGCGGAAGGGAGTGTCAGACTTGTACTGACTAAAACCCTTCCATGTTCCTCTTTGCCCTTTGTGTTCCAGGGCCGCAGTATCTCTTTCGAACAGTCCCGCAGGCCTGGCAGGCATCGGCCCATGCGCACCCCTACGTGGTTGTACACGAACGCGCCGTCGACACGGCCAGTCGTCATAAGACGGCCGGACAGCGAGCTAGCCCATAACTCGCCGTCCACAGGCTCGCGAGCGCGTTGTCGAAGCCGTCCTGCCGCACTTCAAAGCCTGGCTGAAAAGAGAGGAGCGTATCTCCTATAGACTTACTCAGGTATTTACCGGGCACGGTTGCTTCGGCGAGTACCTGAATAAGATTGGGCGAGAGGCAACAGCCAATTGCCATCATTGTGGAGGAAACCTGGACTCAGCACAGCACACGCTCGAGGAGTGCCCTGCATGGGACTCTGAACGACGGGTCCTGGTAGCCAAGATAAGGCAAGACTTGTCTCTGCCAGCCATAGTTGGGGCTATGCTGGCGGAGTCTGACAACTGGAGGGAGGTGACCTCGTTCTGTGAGACCGTGATGGTCCAAAAGGAGGCTGCCGAGCGGGATCGTGAGAGAGCCGATCCCAGTAGGAAAAGAAGGCGTCGGGAAGGCAACCGCCTCGCCGCTTAACACGCCGAAACCCCGCCTGCATTACCTAAAGCAGGTGGGACACTGAGGTCACGGGCGTTCAGAGTGGGGACTCTGTGCGCTCACCGAGTGATCTCGGAGTTGACCGGCAGCACAGTGGTCAGGTGCTGCCGTGCACACTTGCACAGCGAGGCTCAGGGGAGATCTCTGTATAGTCGCCCCAGGGATGTGCCTTAACAGGCGTTGCACAGAGGGGGCTCCGGACAGGTCTTTTAAGAGGAAACGGTGCCTCCTCTCATGTGCGGATGGTGACCACCGGGGTGGTTTTAGTGCGGTAAAAATCCCACACTCCCCGGTCTTATCCTCAAAGACCGGTCGCCTTTTGAAGGTTTCCCCCCGAAAAAAAAAAAAAAAAAAAAAAAAAAAAGGCTCGCGCCTACGGTGGCCGGGTGCCACCAAGTGACCGTCTCCCGCGGCGGCTGGGACGTGAGGCTCTATCCCTCTCACGTCCCGCCACCTTCTTCACTAGCATGACAGCTTCGCAGAAGGAGGTGACGGCTTCCCATTCCTTCTCGCTCCGGACCATGGCTTGAACTAGGGCTGGACGCGATAGATCGCCGCCGCCAATCAAAATCACACTTAAATTTAACAGTGTCCAATGAAAAATAGTTTTTTAAGATTCTAAATATTCGTTTGTATGTTACAAACGAATATTTAGAATCTTAAAAAACTATTGTTGAAACTTATTCATGAGACAAATATTACCCCTAGCAGGATTCGAACCCTTTGCGTGGCAGTTCGGATGCTAGACTGCTCGGATGCTAGACTGTTCTCATGCTAGACTGTTCTCATGCTAGACTGTTCTCATGCTAGACTGTTCTCATGCTAGACTGTTCTCATGCTAGACTGTTCTCATGCTAGACTGTTCTCATGCTAGACTGTTCTCATGCTAGACTGTTCGGCCACAAAGGTCGAAATTGAAATATTATGGTGTAATAATCTGGCGAAAAGCAAATCTGCAATGTTGCGGTCTGTACATATGCTTTCTTTAAGTGAATCTGACCTAACGCGATTCCGACCTAACGCGATTCCGACCTAACGCGATTCCGACCTAACGCGATTCCGACCTAACGCGATTCCGACCTAACGCGATTCCGACCTAACGCGATTCCGACCTAACGCGATTCCGACCTAACGCGATTCCGACCTAACGCGATTCCGACCTAACGCGATTCCGACCTAACGCGATTCCGACCTAACGCGATTCCGACCTAACGCGAATCTGGCCTTATGCTATCAAAAGATTTTAAATATGGCTTTGGATGACCGAGCTTAGACACAAGCTACTCTTCCCATTCGTATGGGAGAACTAGGCGTCCGCAAAATCTAGTATTAGTTTACCGGCTTTTATATCCTCAGTCCACGGCACTGAGAAATTAATCAGGAATATCCTGGCTTCCACACTGATTGATTTTGATATTGGCTTCTCCGTGGCTAACAGTGCCTGAACCCAACCATCCAATTTCCCAGAGACGGAGAAAGAGCCGCTCTCCAGAGTAGTTCAGAACAATTTACTGAGCACGTTTGCTACTTCTGTGGGTGAGTGGGAGTCTCGCACGTTGTTCGACGCCATTACTTTCCGCCTCGATGCTTCTCTACGCCTAGGTGCCCCCCCATGTTGTTCTCCTCATCGCTGTCACTGTGGTGAAGTTGTCAAAACCTTGGACACCACGGCCTGTCATGCTGCCGAAGTGCGGGCCGTTTTGCACGTCACGCAAACTTAAACGACATCATCTGATGAGCTCCACCGTCAGCATTTCAGCTATATTAGAACCCAATGGCTTGGCACGAGACCTGACGGCATGTTTTTGTTTCCATGGAAGATGGGTTGGCCTTTAGGGTGAGACGCAACATTTGTCGATACTCTTGCGCCATCCCATCTTCCTAGCTACTCTATCCTAGCGCCATCCTATCTTCATCGTGCTGTGCTGGGGCTACGCCACTGCGGCTGTAGAGAACCTCAAGCGGCGTAAAGGAAAAAAGTAAAAAACGATAAAAGTACCTAAATTTTTGAGCCGTTTGTGGTTGAAACTCTAGGACGGAGTGCTCAAAGCCTTTTCAACTACATTTCAAAACGCTTACACTGTTGTTGACACTTCCCGTGATCCAAGGGCTGGCATTTGCCTTGGTCAAAGGCTTAGCGTTGCCACACGACGTGGCAACGCCGCCAGTCTTTTGGGTACATTACCAGTTGACAGCGTTGAGCCGTTTTTTGACGCCATTTTTTAAGTTTATTGGTAAGATAATTACTTTAGGATATTTTAATTTATAAATGTAGGTATATAATATTTAGCTAATAAATTGATATATGATCCTTATTTACACGATAAAATCACTTTGTTTTTTTTAATAGTTCCTCTACATATTATTATTTTCTTTTTTTTCGCATTTTTCGTCATGGGTGTAATTGTTGTGGTTTTCGGGGTCGCTGATAATGAAGATGAGCTCAAAATGAAAATTCAAGATGGCGCCGACGAAAATTTTCGGAATTTTCGGTCTTTTCGTCATGAGTGTCATTTTCGCGGGTTTCGGGGTTGCTAATAACGAAAATGATGTCAAAATAAACAGAAAAAAAATGATTTCAAAGTAAACAAAACAAATATTGAAAATTACAATTCTCATTTTTTTCTCTTCGGCTTACCCTGACACAATTTTGACCCTTCGCCACTGGAAGGTAAAGCTGAGGAAGACCAACGAAATAGTGAGACGGTGTGATTTGAAAACGTTAAGGCGAGCTGCTCACAGAGAAGCCTATTTAACAAGCATTTAGAAAATACACGTTGAAACAAAATAACGTGAACGTACCTCAAACTGGCTCATGTCTTGGAGTCTTTTTGCTACAGATGGTTGTTCCTGTTCAGGTGGCACAATACCAATCCTACCCATTGCTTTTCTTACAGCTGCAAGTTTAAGTTGCATTTCAGAATAACGACACACTTCGAAGACGAAGTTCCTACTAATCAATTGTAGCTCGGGATACAGCTGGAATAAGAAAACAAGAAAATAAGAATATTAAAATCTTCATTTACTTTTGCACATTACGAGTGTTATAGCGACCCAGCCAAGCTACTTTTCCGCACAGCTGCAACGGCAACATGTCAACACATACGAGATTTCTGAAATCAAATAACCATAAAGGGTGTAAATAGACCCTTAACGAAGCCGAAAGGCACTTGTTCTCCCCGTCATTGCGATCATTTTTTTCTTCTGGACCAAACCTGGGAACCTTCTAGTTACGGAGATATTGGTGGTCAAAGTTCCAACCATGGACATAGATAAAAAGGCGGCCGTCGTCTCATAATACAATTACTGATGCACCCAGAGCAAGTCAGCTCGCTAATAAAAACAGGCACGCACACATGCACACCATAGTAAGTCTACCGCCGCCATTACGCTCCAAACCGAGCCCGCGTAATGTTACGAGTTGAAAAATAAAAGATGCCGTCTTGTGTATTGAAAACCTGTCTTTCGACAGGTTCCATAGTGGTTTCATCAGAAAAAGCCAGGGGATCACTTTTCATAGTTAAGTAAGTTATTTATTCATCTTATTTCTCGTTTTTACTTAAATTTATTTTTCAAAACACGAAACTAATCAGTGTTGTCAGTTATTCAATTTGCAAGTTACCTTAAATTTGGGAGATTAGCATTTTTTTGTTCACTTTGAATTGTTCCTTAATTCATTTACCTACCTACATAAATATACTTGCATCCTGTAATCCTTTTGGCGTCCCTTGATACTAAACTATCAATATTATCAATATTATCAATTTTACATTTTATAGATTTCGCTCTGCAAATGATGCGTGGAACAATGACTGGGTGCAAATAATAAGAGACAATTGGAATCCATCTAAATCTATTGTAATCTGCAGTAAATATTTTGAGGAGAATGATTTATACACAACAAAAGGTGGACTTCTTCGCGTTGTTACTTACGCCGTGCCGGTAAAGAACAATAAATATCTATTTTTCTCTTATAAGCTTAACATATTAAAACAATTATTTTATTAGTTTTTATTCAAGACGTCAAGCGTTCCAGAGGAACAACTCGCTAAAGCAAATACTTTTAGTGCTTCGCATGGGGTACGCGTATGTACTAATATAATATCATTAAAGAAAAACCTATTAAGGACAGAATAGATTTTAACCGACTTGAAAAAGAGGAGGTTCTCAAATCTACTATAGTGTTTTTTTTTTAAGTTACTCTGACAATTTTGAGAGAGGGTTTTCTTTGCAAGAAGTGGCATTGGAACAGCCATGCTTATTAAGCACAAATTTGAATTTGCCACATGAAAGTATCTCGTAAAAGGCTAGGCTTTATTCGACTTTATATTTCAAAATTCATAAAATATTAAGACTTAAGGTTTAATATATTAAATATTTTTACAGAAGTTATCTGAAACTGAAACACATACAGCTGGAGTTGAATTGGCACAGGCATTATCCGTTCTGTACAGTCCCAAAAAAAAAACGGCACATGAAGACACCGCTGATGCATACCTTGACGCAGAACCAAAAATAAAATAAAAACATTAAACCAGAAAGTAAGGCGTCTCCAAGATAGAAATAAATCTAAGGGTATTTTAAAGACCCTAAAAGAAGATTTATTACGTACATTCAGATCAATTTAATAGACTAAATGAAAACATTGTCGCTGCTGACCTTTTTAATAATTATAATAGAAAAAAAAACTAAAAAATAAGATAGTTAAATACTCACCATCTATGAAAAAGTTTTGCCTAATCCTCAATTATTATTCTCCAAATTATGTTAGGCAGACGTTTAATACTTGCTTTCCTCACCGTAAGACACTGTCCAAGTGATACGGGCGTTTTAATGGAGAACCAGGATTCACTGAAGAATCTTTTCAGGCATTGAAAACTATAGCACAAGTAAGTTAGCATCGGCCTTTGTGCACTTTACTTTTTGACGAAAATGCTATTAGTTAGAGGTCAGAAGATTTGAGATGGGAAGAAATATGTAGGCCTGGATGATATGGGGTCGGGCGTTGAGGAAGGTGCACCTTTAGCATCACAAGCATTCGTTTTTTTACTCGTTGGCATTAACCATCGCTTCAAACTTCCATTGGAATATTTCCTTAGTAATTCTTAAGAAAAAACAGAAAGCGAAGTTGATAAAATTATGTGGAATCAAATATTTAGAAGCTGACATTGATGTTGTTGCAATGACGTGCGATGGCCATGCAACAAATTTTAACACATTACAATCACTTGGTTGCAATTTCACGCCAGAGTCATTAAAAAGCACGTTTACACGCCCTGCCAATGGGTCTGAGCCCAATTAGAATCAAAAAGAAAGTTTGTGGACAAGGATGAAAAAAAAAAGGAATTAAATAAACTACAAGACAAAGAAGGTGTACACTTGGTCAATTTATTGACCAAAAAGCATGACAACTTTAAAAAGAATAAAATGAAAGTTAAACTAGCTCACTCAGGTTTATAGAGAAAGCGTAGCAAATGCTATAAAATCGTGCAGAGAAGACCTAAATCTAGACGTATTTCAAGATTCGGAGGCAACGGAAATGTTCATTAAAAATATAAATATAATCTCTGACATTTTTAATTCCCGAGCAATGAGACAATTTGGTTTTAAAAAGCCACTCTGTTCCCAGAACAGAGGTATTATATTTTATTTTTTGGGTGAACTCTTAGAATACATAATAAACTTGAAAATCATATATATTACAAATAGAAAAGTAAAGAAAAGGGATCGAGTGACTTTTGTTATTACTCGATTTTACAAACGTTTTGTAGACTCAAAGTGTAAAACCGGTTTCCTAGGCCCGTTAATAAATATAGAAAGCATAAAACGACTTTATGAAAACCCTATTGAAAATGAAAAACGGCTAATATTCCAACCAACCTACAAACTTAGCCAGGATCACCTGGAATGTTCTTTTCCTGCATTAGAATGCAAGGAGGCTTTAACGATAATGCTAATAAAACTGTTAGCGCATCTAGAAATAAGATGCCTGACTACTGGAAATTGTGTTCTTTTGGAACAAATAGCTGTGCTTACCAATTTTTCGGCCAGCCAAATAATTAATACTACGACTCCATCATACCATCATGAAGAAAAGGAAGATGAAACTTGCTACACTTCTTTATCGTTTATGAAAGAAATTACCAAAGAAGATGACGATTTGGCACAGCGACTAAATATATAATCATTAAATGACCACAGGAATTTGATAATAGGATATCTGGCAAGAACCATTTGTAGTCATTACGCAGGTAAAAAAACATATGCATCGCACGATTGTGTACAGACTGGGATTGTTAAATTTGAAATAAGGGGGAGGCATGAGTTTTCCATCAAAAGACGACATTTGTTTTTATACGACATTTGTTGTACTTACGAGATGGTGTATCCGAAGAAGATCCTTTTAAGAGATAATATAACTGTATATACTGAAAGACAACATCAGTACATGCTAAAAAAAATCCGGAAAAATTTACAGCTAACGATAAGATTTTTTTTTTTTAATTATTATTTGACCATTCATTTGCTGGAGTAGAACATAAAATAGCTCTCCTTAAATATATAACCGAAAAATATCTAAATATTCGTTTTCACCATATAGCTAAATTGGAGGGGATTTCTAAATCTTTTGATAGTAAAAGTCAATATCGTAAAAATTAACCCAACAAAGGGGATTAAGAAGATACTAAGAAGCCGTAAATAAATGTAAATTAATTATAATTTTAATAAATGTAAAAAAAAGTATTTTCAATGTGATTTATTACAATCTTGTTTGATTAAACTTAAAATCCTGGTTCCGAGGACGGTGTCGAATGTCCTTAACTTCATTGAAATATTTTGCTTTTAAAAATGGGTAATTTTCCTCCATCTGGCAACCCTATACACGCTCACACATACATACGCGGCCGCCATTGCGGTGCTTAAATTTTTTTCTTAGCGAAACTGTCCCCGCCCTTTTTTTTAGGTCCATGGTTCCAACTTCTTCACATGTTTTTTATTTTTGAAATACTAGTTTTTAAGGTAGGACACGGTAGGAAGATGGTAAGGTTTTAGTTTACTTTAAATGCCTCCATGATCCCCGTTCTATTCAATGCATCCATCCGTTAATTCTGCCTCGGCTACTCTGATAAAGTTTGGGACACTTGTATTAAAATAAGTCCTCCGGAAGGCTAGGGTCGGAAAGTGTTGTGGAGTCGAGAACTGTACTATTGTTTTGTTCCATGCATTTCATTGAAATTCTTAAAATGGCAAGGGAAAATAAACTCCTACAAATTAAAATTCATATTGGTACTAAGTACATACGTCTATAAACTGCACACAACCTAATTCTCCAATGTCAGCCAAGACATCGAAGACAACCTCCATTTGCAGGTACATTTGACACTTGGTCATCTTGTCACTTCGTAGCATAGACCCCATTTTGAATCTTAAACGTAATGAAAACTAAAGTTTATTTTCAAAAGCAGTGCAGTTTGATTATCTGGAGATAGGCTAACTTATTTATTTTCAATACACTTGAAAACTTCAAAAAGGAGGTGGTTTTCAATTCGACAATGTTTTGTAGATTTGACGCCGCCAGATATTTTCACAGATTGAATATTTCATAAAAAAATTAAATGTAAATTTTTTTTCGCTGTAGAGACAAAAAAAATTGTCGTTTTTTTTTGGCTCTACAGCGATCTGCAAACCTGCCTTAAGAGCTATCACAATCTTTCCACACTTACATTGTATAATGTTATGTACTTGAAATAAACTTGTAATCTATTACTTCCATGTAACAAGGATTTCGTAGCATGATACCGACTTTCGCAGTATGACTAATTTTTGTATTTTCAAGTAATGGGTAGCACAATGCCAACATTTTAAAAGCGATTGTAGGCATTCTGCTTAGCTCGCATAATGCCTACAATCGCATAGTAACAAATAATTATTATTCTTATCGCAATATACCTACTTTTATTTAGGTCAATATTTTTGGTATGTTTGTGGTCTACAATAATCACAATAACACTAAATTTATTTTATGTTGGGTGTTTTGTAAATATAAGTAGGCATAATTTTTGGGTGGGTATCAACAAATAAAGAATACAAAAAAAAAAGTTTTTGTCTATTTACAAAATAATTTTGGCAATCCCTGTGTTACATATTTATTTTCTTTTTCAAATGCATGGTCTTATTTTATGATTTAGTTCTGTAATGCTTTCAAGAAAAGAAACAAGTTTGGATTTTTAAATAATATTGATGTCCTCAATTCACGAGTTATGTTTCAATCCCAAGTAATAAGGCGAGCCTATTGTCAGCAACCGGCTCAGATTCAAATTCCGGGCTATAGTGTAAGAAAAATCAAATAACTGCCCGACCTGGGAATCGAAGCCAGGACCTCATGGTTGACTAGACGAGGCAATCAAAATTCAAAATATTCCATAATTAAATAGAGATTTGTCAGAATCCCATACCCATCCCGGGTGGTTTCATTAACATACAGTTATGCAAACCACCCGGAATGAAAGGGCTTGGAAGATTTTTGTATGAAGCCCGGCCGGCCAAACGCCCGACATTTCAATTTTTTTTCAAAGTTGCGCCCACGCATAACACGTATATTAATCGATAACTAATATCGTTTTTTATTATTATTTTTTTTATTTCTTTTAATTTTAGGGACTTTTATGGCGCACAGCGCATGTCAGTCCCATCGTAACCTAAAACAATATAAAAAAGAGATCAATGTATCAGGGCCATAAAGTCGAACAACTTTCTTGCTTCATCTGAACTCGGTTTAGCTAGTAATCGGTGAAATGTACCTATGTCGTTCTTGTTCAATTTTAGAGCCCTGAACAACTTTCTCCTAACTAGTATCAATACAAACAAGTTTTGTATGAGGCAAAATGTTCTAAACAGTAACGTTTCCGAGATAAGAGCAACCAATAGTAAAAAAATAAAATGGCGGAAGTTAGGCCGGCCATTAAATTCAAACCCCTTTAACAAGAAATATTGTACTAAAATAGACATTATGCTATCGTTGTATTGGTTGGCAAACTGCGATGTAACTGAGACAAATATTAAAAATTAGGAATCATGCGATCTGGTGGCCATGGTAGTTTCAAAATGTTGGCATTGTGCTACCGATTACTTGGAAGTACAAAAAAGTGGTCATAGTGTAAAAATAGACGCCGTGCTATGAAATCGTAACAAGTCGGTCTGCCTAGTGTCATACGTCCGCCGCTTGTCAAGTACGCATTTTTATTTCAAAATCGAAAATGTTCAAGATCATGTATGATAATATTTCCAATGTCCGCTCAAGTCTTTTAAACTTTGTTACCAGCTAACTCGGGTGACAAAAGCAAAACAACAGAGCAGAAAAATCACACATCTAAGCTATCATAGGCATACGGGAAAGAACTAACTCACGTGTACTTTTCCTATATTTAGTTACTTATTAAAAAAATAAGGTTTTGTTACCTTTATTAGGTATTCCTTTCTTTGTGTAAAAAATATAATACCAAGTTTCCATACACGTTTAAAAATCAGCTCACAGCGCATCAATATAATACTGAATCAGCTTCAATTTTGACGTTAAAAATTGTTCTTTTTTTAAATCTTCTTCACTAAAATTGCGTATCGTGTAACTGCCAGAATGGTAATGACTCAAAATAAGAAAAGAGTTTTATTTCTTTAAGGCAATAACATCGTGGTCTCTTTGCGATCATTATAGTAAAAGAACCCACTTAAGGCCGACCTTTACTCATCTGCTTACCGAATGAAAAATACTTTTTAGCAATTTTAATACTTAAAGAAACATAATTTTTACGGCTAGGCTGCCTGATGACATTAAGTCAAGACATGGTCAAGACTTTTTAAAGTGCGACATTTGTGAGCCTTGACCGATGTTACTTGACAACTTAGTACCAGCGTGTTAATAAAATTATCTGTATTTTAATAAACAAGGTGGCGACGACAATACGACAATAAATTCCACCGGTAATACTAGTTCATAGGAATATTAAACTATCAAATAAATCATAACATCGAAATTAAAAATATATTTTTCAAACAAACTAAATAGCATAAACTAGATTCTCCAGCACCGCTGTTTATAATCTATAGCAACAATAACATACACACACAGATTTATTGCTAAGGAGATGCCAATGGCTTAATTTTTATAATCAATGTTATTCAGCAACGTCATGTACAGTGAGTTACAACAATTAGCTGACCCATCTTTCTAAAAATAGATGATTGATGAAATGGAGATTTTTTAGAATACAAATCGATGGAAGTTTCAATTTCTTTTTGTATTTATTTTACAAACAATAACACAGGTATAATGGTAAAGATCAAACCAACTTAAATAAACCAACACCATATACAAAACAAAAGAAATCTCCCACCACGGCCGGTCACCAAGGGAGATCAAGACCAACAAAACCCTCCCTCTAGCAAAACTTGAAGAATACTTGTTGTATATTTTGATTATACACTGGGACTAAATAAAGTCCAAATTACATATGGATAATGGTTTAATATTAAGGTTGCATACAGTGCGAATCGTCGATAGAATGACATGGCAAGATATGTCTGTAGGCTGCGTGACGTAGCAGTGTGCGCCTACTAAAAATATTATAGCAATATGTTGCTGCAGATACTCGCTGGTATTATTGTGCGGCGTTGCGCCGCAACATATTCCCGGCCGTTGAAAGACTGCTTGCAACTCTTCGGTTCTTCAGTGGTAGGTAGCGGGTAGAGACGGATAAATGGTTGTCGCACACAACCTCGTGAAGTTTTGATCTCTGCGACTCGTGCCACTCCATCTGGTCCAGGAAATAGCCACAGAACTCGTCCGAGACGCCAGTTTAGTGGCGGCGCGTTTTCTTCTGCCAAAAACACCATGCCTCCTATATTGAGCTGCGCAGAATTTCACTACGCCATTTTGTTCTTTGCTGAAGCTCTGCCAAATATTCTTTCTACCATCTTTGCCCGAAGTGAGACCCTATTTTCTCCAGACATTTTTATCTGTTTCATGGGTTGATATTGTCTTCCAGAGCTGGCGAGGGTACCGCAGTTAGCGGTCGACCGATGATGAAATGCCCTGGGAAGAGGGAGAGGAGGTCTTTAGGAAAGGATGATAAGCACAAGGGACGACTGTTAAGAATCGTCTCCACTTGTGCAAACAAAGTCGAGATTTCATTAATTAATGAAATAAAAAATGACTATTGCCAATAACTCGTTTGATGTGATATTTAGCCGATTTTACGCCGGCTTCCCAAATGCCGCCGAAGTTAGGAGCGTAAGTAGGTATGAAATTAAACTTAATACCTTGTTGACTTGCAAAATCAGATATAGGTTCTTTACTTTCTTTAATAAATGCCCCTATCTCCTTCGCGGCGGCGACAAAATTACGACCGTTAACGCTAAATATTTCCGTTGGTTTTCCACGACGTCCAATAAATCACCTTTTTTTAACAAAAAATAAAAGAAGTTAGTTGAATCGCTGCGGCCTCTAAATGAATGCGTTTATAGCGTAGACATATAAAAGTCACCTGTATCATTTTACTGCGACTTCCGCGTCCTTTGCGATTTAATATAAAATGGACCAGAGAAGTCCAAACCAACGGACAAGAATGGATAATCCGAATTCATGCGCTATGAGTGTTAACCCCATCCCAAGCCCATTTTTGGGCACAACGTTTTACCACTTATTTGTCTGCATCTTACGCAGTTATTAACTGTTCCTCTTGCAAGATGTTGACAGTCCAGACTGATTCCCTAACTGTTGCGAGCAACAACTGCGGGCTTGTAAGTTTACAAGATAGTTTTTTGCAAAATATAATTTTGTTCGTTTATGCGTAGCTTGCAGAAGTATTGGATGCTTTTTCTCGAAGTCGCACGCGGAAGCATCTATGCCCCCACCGACGCAAATTAACTTGTTATCTTTATTATACAAAATTATTTTTAGTATATGCGAAACCTGAATATGGTTTGTTCAGAATAAGCAACTGAATCGATTCCAATAATTTTTAAACCATGTTATACTTTATCCCAAAAAAAGTTACAAGTTTGACACCGAGCGACAAATCATTTAGGTGCCTACTATCAAATTATTATTATCTATGAGCTCAAGACGACGCTGGAGAGGCGCGCACGGCGGTGCCGTGTGGTGACCACCTTTTTGTGCGGACAACCAGGTAACAGAACAAGCTTATAACTTTGTGATTTTTCATTATTCAGTTTTGAAATTTTCTACATAGATTCTTTACATAAAAATACCCTAGTATTTTTATGTTCAAGGATGTAGTCGATTTAGTAGTAGAACCTCCAATGTGACACAGGTCAAAAACTCTGAAATCCCCAGTCAGTTCCTGCTTCGGGAATGCGTCACCAATCGTTATATTATCTTGATGTTAATTTAGTTTTAATTTCAATCAGTAACTAGGCTTGAACCAGTAATCCAGCGTGAAGTGGAACTCAGAAATGACATTGACACTGTAGGAGCACCTCGCTACGCCACATTAAAATGTTCTAATTACAACATTGTATTGTGGACTTGTGGAGTAACTTTCCTAACAAACATTGCACAGAATCATGAATGGTAAATCAATAACTTTGACTTGTACATGTTGCCCTTTAAAGCCATAGAAAAAACTTTTTTCCCACATCTCGCTTTTTTTTTTTCAAAAACTGCCTTCGGAAATTAAGAGCCATAAAGGTTATGTTCTAAAATTTCCTTGTTACCACTATGTGATGGTGCTGGGTCCTGGTCGATCAAATCAGGTAAGATCTGTCTCTACCTGGTGTATTTTATCCTATCCTGTCAGAAAAAGTAGTAATTTTCTTCTGTTTAATCGTCGTTTAAGCGAGATCAGGACCAGCACCTAGCCTGAGTATCTTTTGAGAAAACTGCCTCGAAAAACAAGGGAAGTTTCGAGAAAATATCAGAACATGACCTTTATGGGGCTTAATTTCCAAAGAAAGATGTATTCTCTTGACAAATTGGTTTTCGAATTATTCATTCGTTCATGAGCTATCAGAAAAGTATCAGTTCAACATCCTGAACGGCGTAGATTTCTCACAATCACCAATTTATGGTGGAGAAATTTTCCAAAAATCGTATGTTCGTGTCCCATACATAAACTCACGCTTCTCCCATAGGGTTAAGCAGAAGCTACAGACCGTCTTGGCTACGACGCTTACATAACTACATACACATTTTGTTTCGCCAACGTTCATAGGTACGTCCTCTGGTCATACACACGCTGGATGCGGGTGTCTCTTTTTCGTTTACTTATAAAATAAAGTATAGCTTAACGTAGAAGCTAAGCTACAAAAGCTAAGCAACAGAGCTACGTGGTGCAGCGATACGAGTAACACACATACCATAACATAATCAAATCAAATTTATTTGTAAATGTAGGTTTCTTTACAAAAATGATACGTGTTTCAGATTTCGCATATACTCGTACTAAATCTAATGTTGTATATATTTAACGGAGACCATGATAAAATTTTACTTCTACCCGGTAATTCTTTACCTTTTATAAGTATTATTCTATATTAAATGACTGACGCTGGGCGATACGGCACAGCGACTGAAACATCAGCTGACTCATCAGCGGTATTAAACAGATGAGAATCACAAGATCGGTCAATGTGCCGATGCTTGGGAGAAGCCTACGTCCAGCAGCAGACGTCTTCTGGCTGATATTATGATGGTAATGTTGCACTGAAATCGCTGGAAGTACAATTCAATCGACTAGTTTACGACAAAATAATATCACGCCTGTAACTCATTGATTGAGCAGAAGCGTTTAGTACATCCCTCACACGTAAACAAATACGTTTTTTTACCTTTTATGCAACACATTTTTTAAGTATAATTTGTACAACAATGAAATATCTGTCGTGTCGGAGCAACTTTTTTATAAAACTTATGCAAAGTTAACTTTGGCGTTGTTATTTCAGTGAAACGAAACTCTCTACCTTCACGTCGATCCCTGCAAGATCCTTGAAGATACCCGGAGCCTATAGGTTTAGTGCACCAGCGCCTTGGACCGAAGAAAGCATCGCGCACGGGAACATCTGCTAGGCACACTCCGCCTACCTACTCTCTTCGTCCATCGATCACGCCCGTCCGGCAAAAACATCCCTATAGACCACAGGCACTGGAATAATTTACTGTTCTCAACTAAGTTTTGTGGTGGGCTCGTACCTCCCTAGGGCAAACGAGCCTATTTTCTCCTCGTACATTATAGTCAAATGCAAACATTATTTTAAATGAAAAATTGAATGAACTTACATTCGAACAGTGACATCCATCGTAATTTGTTTTTGCGTTTGAAGATTAAAACTGCTGTCCAATATTAAGAAAATGGTCTATTTTGCACAAAAAAAGGCACTGCCTTAGTTATTAGAATCGTCGTTTTTAGCTCCGCTGTCTGTTAGCGTCTTATGATCCGTGATAGGTAAATAGTTGAAATTTTCACAGAATGTGTATTTCTTTCTGTTTCGGCTAAAACAACAAATATTTATTATTTGTTGTTTTAGCGGAAAAAATTAAAGGGAACTTCCCTACTACGATGGTTGGGAACTCTTCATGCGTGTGTCCGACTCGCTTTGGCTGGTTTTTTTGTGTTAGATTATGGTATGATTGTTACGGTCACGGTGAACAATAACAATAAACTAATGATTTCATAAAATGTAAAGTCAAATGATTACCATTTTGATCCGCTGCGATCAGACATTGACTGTCCTCCTCGCCTCGAGCTGTAAACATCAGGGCTCCGTAGAAGCCACGCTGTGGTGTGGGTAGACTTGTAAGTAGTTCGCGTGACGTCACCACCAGCGCACTTGCGACTCATTTTATGTCCGTACTAATGACCGGATCCGACATATTATATTATATTATTAAATTAAGTAATACTTGTAGATTTGTATTGGTCTTATCAAAGTCTTCCTTGTGAAGTTGCCTTGAAATAAAAACCTTGAGGTGAACGTGAACTACTACGAACGTTTGAGCAAGTATAGAGCTCGTTAAAATAATTTCAGGAAATTCGAATATGGACTGGTCTTTATTTCAAATTGTATAATAAAGAATTCTGATTAAAAACCAATATTACCTATCACTGTTTTATTTAATCTTAGTACCTAAGTTCTTGTACGTTTAATAGAATGGATGATGGTGTGTAAGAAGTTGTGGATGATGATTTTAGGATGACAAATAATTTTCAAACAATGTAAGGGCCTGGACACAACGCCACGGCGTGGAGCCGCCGCCGTGTCGTGCTCTGCCGCAGAGCCACCATTTTAGAAACCGATCGATTATATCTTTAAATGATGTTCGTCAAACGTAGAAAATATATTTATTATTATCAGTTTATCACTGTACGTGCATAGGTAATGATACAATAGACATTGATTGTGGCTCTGCCGGAGAGCATACCCTCTAGCAGAGCCACATAGATCATGTACTCAGAAAAGATAAACACTACTGTTTTTTGATGAAAACCTTTGTACGAATAGTGTATTGCGTACGTGTTGAAAAATGTCATTAATATACAGTGGTTTTATTTATTTTAACATTACTAAAATTTTCATAGTTAGCGCCTGGTTATGTCGTGTCAGCAAAATATTTTTTAGCATTTGTGATTAGGCGCATAACTATAAATATTATGAAAGAAGAAAATTTGCATGTTATTTGTTATATAATATTATTTCCTTTATTTATTTTCTGTACTTATTAAAATACATTTTAAATTTTTCTTAAAAAAAACAGGATAAATAAAATTAAAAAAGTAGCCCACTGGTATTGGGAACGGGGCTCCAGAGAGAAAAAGCTCCTAACAATACGAAAGTACAAAGTTATCACAGCATCTTCATTCTTCTCATCTGGTTTCGCTCTTCAGTGGACTTCTGTGACGTTATTTTCATAGTGGACATTTTTTTTAAGGATGTGCGATGTATCTTAATACATCGCACATCCTTAAAAAAAATGTCCTTACATAGATACTTACCGATGCTTTCCGTAAAAAAACTGTCGTGTGACGCGCTGCGTACGTGCAACGGTGTCGCTCAGGCGCGGCGACCATAACAGTACAAGACAAGTGCTCCTTCACAAAGAAAAACGAATCTATTGAGCAAAGTGCTTTTTTAATAATTTGTGTTTAACCTAAGTACATATCGCACCTTTAAAAGAAAACCATTATTAAACGAAATTTGTCATGAATTGAGTTAAAAATGCCATGTTTCTTAAAATTACGCAAAATACAAGATGAATTTGAAACTTTGTTAAAACATCCTTTTTTGTCGGCAGATGGCGATAAATTATTTCGTTGCAAAACTAAAATGATTTGTTTGCTAAATGCAATATTGTGTCTATACTAATTGTAACTTGTTCGTTGAACAGTGATAATGAAAATTTGAAGCAAAAGTGTGACTATTGGGATAACCATACTGCTACAAGTCAAAGAAAAAAAAATGTTTAGTAGTTTTAATTGGTATAGTGTAACATTTTGTTTAGTCACATGCGGTCACAGTACCATTTATTGAAAAAGTGTTACTAGAAAATAAAACAACCATGATACAATAAAAAGTTCTATTAAAAAATTACTTTTCTGAATTGTATGTGATAGTCTCAATAAATATCCATCTTATGACCTCAATAAATGGCTCTGAATATCAAGGTAGGTACTTATCTATAATTGCGAAAAATCCGTGATATTTTTTTTTTTAACTTCTGTGTAAAGGAACGCTGGCGAAGTTGCTTGTATTAGGACCCACTCTTAGAGGTAGCATTCATAATGGCAACTTATACAGAGTTGTAAATCGACTAAAGACTAACAGAAAAGTAAATAGAAAGTAAGACGAACAAGTTGGGAAAAAAGAGATATACGTCTTTATACAAGATAACTTAAAAATGTTACGATTAAGGTTTTTAACTGTGGAATGACAGCTTATTTATTTAAAATGAATCAAAAAATAATAATATTTAGGATGAATCATAAAGGAAGATTCGAATAAACTACTCTTAGATAATTCCCTTTCCAACCTACCCGGTCCGGGTAGAGGGGTATAAAAAAGGCATGGCGCATTGTACACGGCCTCTTTGGATGATGCTCTGTGCTTTTTGGTTCTCTTTGGTTTTCGGTAGTAGGCAACTGACAGGTGCCAGGGGAGGTAATAACTTTGGTTCGGGTCGTGTTATATTATTCTGATGTACTTATTATTTATTTATGTGCTAGTTGTTGATTAAAGACAAATTTTAAGAAACATAACTTTCTAATTCGCTTCTGGTCTCTAAGATTACTGTATTTCCCTCGCAGTTTTAGTTTTGACGGTATGAATTTTTACTTCATTGCCTGTACCTTTTTTTTTTTTTTTTTTTAACTGATGAATCATAAAACTGCCAGACTGCGGCTAGAGACTATAATAATATTCCACAATAATAATAATAATATTCCACAACTATCACACAACGCCGTCTAGTCTCAAGCTAAGCAGAGCTTGTGTTATGAGTACTAGACAACTGATAAACATACTTATATATTTCTAAATACATACATATATAGATAAATTATTACTATACTGATTACTAACCTAGTAATTAGTTCAATCACTATTAAAACTATGTTGTTACGACTTTGATGTATAAGCGAATTATGTTCAAGTAAAACGATTCTTACTAAACTGAAAGAAGATATACTTTTACATAAATTATAACAGCCAGAGCTGTGTACGAGTACAGCTATTGGAAGGCAGGGTTTATTGAATAAAACATGTGTAATGTGACGTAATAAATATCGTTTATTGGTATTTTTACATGGTTTTTATTATATATTTTTCAATAGTGTTATCGAAAAAAATATTATCTGATTAAAAGATTATCTAAAAAGGAAGTTGGTGCAGCGATATAGCTCGGGTGTCTGTCATAGACCATATACCTTAATATGCTCATGACATGAGAGCAACAACCCACTGTCCGTGTCCCAACAGGACAGTGGCAACAATAGCCTAATACACCACTTCGCCGAAGTGGTGTCTATTGCGATATATGTATAAAAGGACTTTTTTCCTATGTGCAGAGATTTAATTCTACACGTAAAATAAATGGGTGGTTGCCATGAAATACAGGATAGGTAATAGGTACAGGATGTATTTCTACTGAACTTGGGGAGTGTGCAAAATCAGCAGAACTTCTGTGAGCACTATGGCTATTCACCATTTCAACATCCACAATTTGCTCTTGCTCTGTTCAGAACAACAGGGTGTGTACTTTTCTCTGTACTTGTTATGGGTACAACTTAGGGGAACTCCTCTGAGCGCTATCTACAATTCTTTGTGCTCTCAAATAGCATGGTACACACACTTCATCATTTGGTGTTAACTGAAACAATACCAGTAAAAAGTAGTCAAAAACACGAAATAACAGAAAATATAAATAGTGTTCATCATAAGCTCATTATCATAATAACCGGGCAGGGCTTGATCCATTGAGCACCTTGAGCACCTTCATCAGAGAGACGATGCCTCCGTAAGCGCGCAAGTCGTATATGGCAATTAACGCAACGCATGTTAGTGGTTAAAATCAAAGTCCAAATCAAAAGCAACTCGTTGTCCAAAGTCCAACGGTCAGGTCGGTCGGTCGGTAGTCATACGGTAATCCAAGTCAGGGTGCACTATCGTCAGTTCAAGATGTAAAGGCCAAGTCATCGATAATCCACCAAATCGCAATGATAAACATAACATTCCACGCAAATATACAAACGTATCGAACGATTGAATAGAAGTGTAATTCAACTTTTTTCATGACACAAACCCCCATAGTAAGAAATTTTTTACATCAAACACGTCGCCAATTCACAATTTATTCGTGCATACGTAAAACCAAAGCCGATGCCGTCGAAAAATCTCACACTTTGATTATATGTTTGGCAAACAAGAGGTCGACCATTCAACGCAGGATAGGCGATATTTATGTAGAAAAAAATAAAAAAAATAACTTTTGTGTCCTTGAAATTTGATTAATTTACGGATATTGCGGGCTGTGCGCAGTTTGTAGCTTTTGTGCGTTTTAAATCTAATGAAAAATGAATGGAAGAAATACTCTTTTGTAGAGCCCTTCCCACCAATACTACAGGTCAGTGCTTGCATAACATGTTCCTTGAAGCTACGCAAGATATAAATATCAATTGGGAAAAAAAATGCATTTATATTTGTAGTGACGGAGCAAAAGCCATGACTGGTGCGAACAGTGGATTTATTCAAACAACGCTTCGCGCGCTTTAGCTTTTACGGTTTACAACAAAACTTATACTGTCACTTACGGAATATCTTCCGTGATTGTTCACTACAACAGCGTCGAAATATCGGGAGGTCAAAATAATGAATAATCACGGAAGATATCCCGTAAGTGACATTATAAGTTTAGTGGATTTATTGCTAGACTGAAAGAGCAGATGATGAAAACGGATCCACGATGGAAGAAATTTGTTTATGAACAAAAAGCGCAACCATCGTATTATGATGGACTAGTACTCATAAGTTTTATTTTTTTTGTTAATTTGTATTGACATACAAAATATTTATACCCTTAAGCTAACATTTTCTTAATAAATCTATCTTTTTAAACTTTATTGTATTTTTTCCTGAGGTAGATTTCGCGATCTCGAGGCTTCGCGACCCTCCAGGGGGTCGCGACCCACACGTTGAAAAACACTGAAATAGATCATCACAGATGTTACAGTGACAGTAGTGACGGGACTTAATCGATCACCATTGATAACGTTCCTTTATAAGATATGCTCCGAAATCACCATAGTTTCATTTTTATTACACGATTGTGACTTGTTAATTGGCGTTTTAATATCAAGTTTATTTGTTGTTTATAAATATTGTACATTATAGAATGTATAAAGACGAAGAGAAAGAGCCATTTATAGTAAGAAAACCCTTGAGCAAAAACACATTTAATTGGATTGGAACGTAATCGGAAAAAAAGTTGCGTTTTGTAATTGCACGATTACTTAATATTGAGTAAATAAAATATTTACAACTTTTGATTCCCGTCTCCTAAAAATTCAATATTTTTTGAAATTCTCATAAAATATATATTAAAATATATATATTTTATCTCATAAAATTGTAGTTATAATTATTTTATATTTACACTTGCATGGAGCTTCCTTAATTTTTAGATTCTTTGGGTCCACATTCGCCGCCCTTCTTTGAAATTTTCGTTCAGTAACAGTTTGCCTTTAAAGGTGCGATATAATAACTTATGAAATACCTAAAGTTTCCTTCTATGTGATGTTGCCTACTTCAAAGCACGGCTATATTAAATCCGTCTAGAGCGACGCGTTCAAATCAGTCACGCCTGACGTGACTGACTTGAACGCGTCTAATATTTTCAATTTTACATTCCTTACATTTCCACTCACTCTATTTACAGCACTGGAATCCGCTATGCTATCCTGATACCTGCCTGGATTTTATGAAAATCTTGCGTTGGTATGGAAACTAGGAACTTACTAAATTTGGTTCAAGAAGGTGTACCGTCGTCTGCATCCTCATATTAATATAGCATGCTCCTCATATCTCGATTTATTTGCAACATATTTACAAAATATTTTCATCCAGCTAGTGACAACACAATATTTATTTAAGTTGTAAATTCGACGTGGCTTAAATACCCCAGCTCACCCACCTACGAGTAGTGGACCGCGAATAAGTAGCTACCTCGGAACTTGAGACGGACAGCTTGGTTGGTTCTTGGTTCCTCTTTATTAGATAATCCTCGACCGAGACCATTCAACCAGTTATTTTTTAAAGTTTAGTCAGGCCTTTGTTGTGGTAAGAACGAAACAAAACAAGCCTTAGACATACTTTTTTCGTGTTAATAACTGAAGGATTAGAATTATTTAATTGTTTCTAATACTTCTTCGGGGAGAGTAGGCCTGTGTCCCAGAAATTGAAAAACTAAAGACAGAATATGCTAAAATACTTTTGCGCAGGACTTTCTTTTCGCTATATTTTGTGTAAATCAACACCTGTCCAGTTTTTGAGAACATTTTATAAGCTACGTAGAGAGATTTAACTTACCTGCCTGTAGTTAAGTTTGAGGCCAAAAGCGAAGTGATCTACATATAAATATCCCAGGCCACGTTTTGCCAGTTAAATGGCTGCTACTGAGTTTCCGGTGTAAAAACTCAATAACACTCCCCGACGCGGAAATCGAACCCAGGACCTTATGGTTAGTTAAGCTGCGCTACTGCGCTTTCCACTAGACTAACGAGACAGCAAAATAATACACAAGACTATGAAAATAACGTTGTATACTCCTTGTTTCAGACGTACCATAGTCTGTTATAAGTATACCTAGTGTCACAGGCAGACTTGTGGCTAGTAAGTACTATCATTGTACTTCCCTCGATTTTCCATTACGAGGTAAATGGTGCTAATAGCATTGCGAGATGTGACTTTAGATAGCCATTGAAACAGTGTATCGACGACACCGTATTTAGAGAGGACAGGGCGCTGCGATTCTCCATACAAATGTATTTCCATTTTTTCTTCTTGAATAATGCCTCTTGAGCAATATTTTTTCATAAACTCAAGGTCTACTGTAGACATCATGTCTCTGTCATTTCCTTTTTTTCCACAAAAATAAAAACAAAAAAAGACAAAAAAAATACCCCATTTTTACGGGCGTGATTATTCGAAAAGTTTTTAAAATAAAAGAAATTGATAGGAACCTAGACTCTTACTCTACACTCTATACTCTTTGTAAAAAAATTAATATCAAAAATAATTGCTTCGGCTCAGTTTTCGAGGAGAAAAAAGGGGAATACGAAACGACGATTTCGTAATTTTTTTGTGATATAATTGGTCCGAGCTACAGCTGTCCCTATCGCACTCTACGGGGGCAGGCTTGACGCAGCGCGACGCAAATTGTTTCATCAAATACCATTTTTTTGGACATGTCCCCTCTTAAGTCGATCGTCCAATGCTAAGTAAGAGTGAAGCCACACGGCGTTGCCGGTGCGTTGCATCGTCGCAAGTGTTGCAACGCTGTGAATTCAACGCAATGAATTCTCCACGAGCAACACAACGCTCTTACGGTGTCGCTACGCCGCGCGCCGTCACAACGCTAGTACATACTCTAAAAATCCTTCGATATTTAAATTGCATTGCCGTTGCAACGCAGCCCCGGCGGGTCTTTTTGTTAGACGCGCTCGTGTTGCTATGCCACACGCCACACACACACAGCGGGCGGCATAACGTTTTGCCATATGTAGAACTACGCGGAATCACCGCTCCGACGTCGCAACGGAGCAATAACGTATCGTGTGGCAGTGCTCCAAGATATTACGCATGTTAGCTGCACGGTTCATTCGTTTTTGGATAAAGAATAAGAGATCATACCTTCTCAATGTTATTGTAAACAGCGAAGCTAAGTATACACATAAGTAGTTTAGTTAGCCTTGAGCTGCGGTAAATCTTGTTGGTGAAAAACTGCGATCGACTAAAAATTGTGAAGACGGCGACTTGAGAATACGGGCCCTAGCTTACTGACATTTCGTCTCACAAATGGAAACGGAGCAACCAAATGTATATTAGGTTTATTAAATCTACTTAACACATTTGGTCGCTCAGTATAGTATTACATAGTCATTGTTTTATTCCTAAAACTAACATTTACCAACTGTCATTGGTCCTAGCATGTTCCAAACTCTAATGGTAAAAGTCTAATTCGCCGCTTCCTCAGGCTTCCTCCGTCAGAGTACTAGGAAACTACGTAATTGGTTTTACACTTTTATTTTCAAAGATAGTTTATTGAACAGAATAACATTGTTGATTTGTGAAGTTGCAGGCGTCAGGTACTAGATTGAAAAGTTACCTAATAGAAAATTCTATCGCTCTTGAAACAGGATTTGCAGGAAATAACATCGCTAATAGGACTACGGCTGAATGATTGCCTGCGAAACATCCAAACGATTGAATTTTGTAGTAAACTTGGTTTGCTACGATGTTGTTAGTGAAGTTTATTTAATCTATCATTCTGCTTTAAAGGTGGTAAATTGGAGTTTTTCAATATCCTCGCTGTCTTTTATGTTTTCCTGTAGAGAATTGTAATAAGGTTCTAGAGATAAATTATGGTAAAGGGCAAGACGCACATTTATCCACCAAAATCACTATAACAATTTTACAAAAATGTTTATTGACACTAATTATATTACTCAAGAATCACTCATATACAACATTACTTTTAGTATATGCGAAACCTGATACACGTGTCTAGTATTTTTATGTAAAGAATCTATGTACAAAATTTCAAAACTGTATCATGAAAAATCACAAAGTTATAAACTTGTTCTGTTACCTAGTTGTCCGCACAAAAACGTTGTCACCACGCAGCGCGCGCCTCCAGCGTCGTCTTGAGCTCATCGATAATAATAATTTGGCAGTAGGTACCTAAATTAGTGCGATAAGTACTCAAAGTCGCTCGGTGTCCAACTTTTAACTTTTTAAATATTTTTGGGAAAAAATATAACGTGGTTTAAAAATTATTGGAATCGATTCAGTTACTTATTCTGAGCAAACTATATTCAGGTTTCGCATATACTAAAAATAATGTTGTATATATACCGCACAAGAAACTTGAAGATATACTTGCTAATTTACCGTCTATATTCTACTTCACGGCAGAATGTGGGCCGACTTTACCGAGCATTGAAACCATTCAATGTAGCAAGTATGTTTCCATTATCCTTTTTATTCATCATCATCTGCCTAGCCTTTTCCCAACTATATTGGGGTCGGCATACAGTCTAAGTGGATGCAGCTGCATACCAGTATTTTACATAGAGCGACTGCCTATCTGACTTCCACAACTCAGTTAGGACTGGGTAATACGATACTCCCTAGTAAGACTGGTTGTCAGACTTTTAGGGCCACTGACAACCTGTAACGACTGTCAAAGATCTACAAATGACAGCCGGGACCAACGGTTTAATGTGCTTTCCGAGGCACGGAAGAAACTCGGTATGTATTGGGCGGTCACCCATCCACAGACCAACCTAGGCAACCACCGCTTAACCTAAAGATCGACCCGAGCGGCTGTTATTATTTAGCCACGAGCTCCTTTTTACTCAACTAATGATAATTTACCACTTTCGTTAAACGGTAGTGGCAGTTTCTGTGTCTCGTCGTAATTATAGCTTTCTTTTCTACATAAGTTCCAAATTAAATATTACAATACTAGCTACATTTTGTTAGCTTGTTTTAGTATTCATTATTTCAGCCGAAAGACGTCCACTGCTGGACATAGGCCTCCTCCAAGTGTCGCCACATTGACCGGTCCCGTGCGACTCGCATACAGCGGATCCCTGCAACCTTCACCAGGTCATCGGTCCACCTAGTGGGAGGCATTCCAACGCAGCGTCTTCCGGTTCGCGGTCGCCACTCCAAAACTTTTCGGCCCCATCGGCCATCCGTTCTGCGAGCAATGTGCCCTGCCGACTGCCACTTAAGTTTGGCTATTCTTCGGGCTACGTCGGTTACCTTGGTTCTCTTGCGGATGTCCACATTTCTGATTCGATCACGCAAGGAAACTCCGAGCATAGCCCTCTCCATTGCCCTTTGGGTGACTTTAAGCCTTCTGATAAGGCCCATTGTGAGCGACCACGTTTCGGTCCCGTATGTAATCACTGGCAACACACACTGGTCATAGACTTTCGTCTTGAGACACTGCGGTAAGTTGGACGAGAATTAATATTAGGTTTTAGAATTAATATTTAAAAATGGCTAAATGTACAAATGTGGATGAAGCAAACAGTAAGTAAGGATCGCACTGTTGTTGGTTTCTGCCTACCCCCACGGAAAAGAGGTGTGATTTCAAGTATATAATTATAAAGGGTGTAAATAGACCCTTAAGATATCCGAAAGGCACTTGTTCTCCTTGTCTTTGCGATCATTTTTTTGTTCTAGACCATACCTGGGAACCTTCTAGTTACGGAGATATTGGGGGTCAAAGTTCCAACTTTTTCACAAGTTTTTTTTTTAAATACTTGTTTTTAACTTTACACGCCTCCACGATCCCCGTACTATACAATCCATCTATCAGCACAATGATTTGAGTGCTTTCCATCGAGTCCTACCGTAAAACGTGATTTTTCACCCCAAAAAAAAAAGTCGATTCCCAGCAATAATTTTTGCGTAAAGTTACTTAGCTTGATGTACAGAATGCTTGGTTGACGGCTAATGTGAAGGGTCTCTTTACACCCTGTAAAACGCGGCAGTTTTTATAATTTAAAAATGTATTTTTCTACGTATTTAGATTCATGCACCTATGTAGAAAACCAAAGAATATTGATGACAAAATAAGTAATATATTTTGAATAAATAATAACAAAAAATAATAGTATAAAAAATTACGTTTTATGCATTTGCAAATGCTAACGTTTTAGGCATTTAGAAGTTGCATCTCCAGTTATACTCTATCCAGCCGCAACCGTATGATCTTTAGAAGACTAACACTACTATAACGGACTCAAGTCAATCATACATATAAGATTTATTTTTTACAATAAAAAGTAAGACTGGTCTGGTGGTCTGGTGGTGGACTGGTCTATTGGAATTCGGGTTTTACAATTCGCCTACGGAAATACAAAATAGTATAGTACCCAGCATGCAAGTAATGTAGTTAAGTCGAGCCCGAAACGCCGGGGGCTACTGCTAGAGTGCATTTAGCGCTCATGTCCACCTCACGAGGTTTAAATTGCTTAAAGTAAGCTTGTTGCTGTTGCATAATCTAGGCTAAAGTAAAAACAAAACATTGATAAAATGGTTTACATAAAATAATTATCGGCAAAATTACTGGTGCAAATATAACTTGCATTTTTCGTCAAAAACTTTAGTTATAACAATTTGTTTGGTTGAAAATCGCTGCTGAGGATATCACTTAAAATCGATTCTCAATAATAGGTATAGTTTTCATTTGCCCAAGAGTCTGGCGGCATTCTCCAGTCTCTTACGCACACAGATATAGATATATCTAGATAACGCAAGTATCAAAATGCGTATGAAAACCCAACGTGCCGTTTTTGACTAACTACCTACCATCCGTCATAAGCACTATATAGTTACTATACAAACAAGTTACCATAAAAAAAATAGACTACGTTTTGTTATTTAAAGGTCTAGAAGAAAGGTCTTGAGTTATAACGTTGTTGTTTTAAACGAAACAAATAAGCTTGCTGCGACAGTGTAGCCATGTTAAGCATAAAATGCTTCAGCCGGGCACGCGAAGTACATATGTGCTCGTGCGTTATCTAGGTATATATATATATATATATCTGTGCTAAGCACAATATCGATTGACAGCGTTGAGGATTGTTTTGACGCTATCTTTTAGTTTGTGGTTTGTTTTGTTTATTTATTTTTTTAATTAATGTTTATAGTAAAACGCAAGCCATTACACAAATAAGTAATAAACTAGTAATTATAAAGCTTTATACTTAAATAATTGTGTTATCCGAAAGCTAGGTTTGATGCTACAAAAATATTGTAAAACGTCGTTTATTCTTCCACTACTTGGACAGTTTTAATTGTTTCATGAAACCCTATGTGAACATTTAGTGACGATTGTTTGCTGTCTTGGGAGTAACGTTCCAAAGTATCGTGACGTTCCGTGTCGTACATTGGAAACAGTTTAAAGCGTTTATTATTCCTGAAACAATAAGGCAGGCATGGCGGCATTGAAAACGGCTGCCAAGTGATCCGCTATTGTGTTACGGTCATTTGTCTGTAACCTGTACATATTCCTTCACTCTGATATGCCAGAAATTTACCACTTTAACAGGGATATTGCAAAATTCGAGAAACATCAGTTTTCAAATCTTGTTCTTATTACATTCCGCCGACAGTTCACTCACTTCGATTCTCATCGGCCGAGCTGAAGTTTTTTTTTTGGATGTTCAATCATCAAATAACCCCTCCTGCTCTGGGCGGAGTGGAATGGGAGTGTTAGACTTGTACTGACTAAAACCCATTCATGTTTCTTCTTTGCCCTTTGTGTTCCAGGGCCACGGTATCTCTTTAAAACAGTCTCGCAGCCCCGACAGGCATTGGCCCTTGCGGACCCCTTCCACGGCGGGACGGCGAGCTAACCCATTACTCGCCGTCCACAGGCCCACGTATACGGTGGCCGGGAGCCACCACATGGCCCCCGGCGATCGGCCGCGACGACTGACCGTACCGCAGTTAAGTTCGTTATTTTGTTCCCAGGATGTTCCAGATGCACTGACATTTCCTAATCCTCTTACTATTTGAAATGTGCGTGCCATACTGGGGAATATGGCTTACCAGTCCGCCTTACCTCATCCACCAAGAATAGGATTACCCTGCTTGTGACTTCGAAACGTGGCTTTCAATACCTTTATGCATATTGGAAGCCTTGCCGTTAGTATCGGTACAATACTGCTTGATGTTAAAAATAGACTGAACTAGATCCCACTAAATTGCATTAGATTTGAAGCCATACCAAGAAAGCGGCATGTCTGGGTCGTGAGTTGATTAAATATCGGAAGAATATGACAGAATTTCTTCCTTTATCGGCTTATAAATCGAGGGCTTTCTAAAATATCGAATTTTAAGACTAAAATTTCTTTTGAAATTGGTAACTGATGCTTTTTTACAGATAACTTGGACGTAAAAATATTCAAGAAAACTACTTTCATGAGTGAAGTGACAAAAATTAATCAGGAAATCGTCTAGGTAAAAGTTAAAGAAGGCCATTTTTTCCAAAATATTTCTATGACGGTCAACGTAAATATTATCCTGGAAATATCCTTATTATATCTGCTATCCTGTGGAACATAACAACAAAAAAAAAATATTTGGAGGTACTCGATAAATGTTGATATTGCTGACGAAGGTGGAATGGAAAAAAGTATCAGCTTAAAATTTCAAAAGAAATAATAGTCTTAAAATTCGATATTTTAGAAATAATTGAAGAAAACAGGAAATATGCATTACAACGACATACTTGAAATATGCATTACATCGACAATAATGAACAAAGAAACAGCTCAAATTGGCGATTAATGGATGACTTTTACGCCACAATATGAATTCATCGAATTTGAAGTTATTCATAAAGGAAAAAAATATTCCAAAGGAAATTAAAAAAAAAAAGGTCGTGAGCGGCGAAATTCTTTTTTTACTTTCTTCTCCACTCCTCTAGGAACTCAATAAAAAAGTCCTATGAAAATCCGACCACTTTGTGTAGTAGGTACACTACGACTAAAACACCCGACACTGAAAAATCACGCTCTAATTAAACTCGGGGTTCAACTTCTATTGTTGAAGGCGATAGTCTTGACGTGCAAAACTCAGAAATTCACAGCAAAAACAAAAACACACCTCCCCCTTTGACACCTAGTCGTACTTAAATTAATTGAGATGATGCTCTACCTACATATTAACCGAATTAAAAAAGGGAGGTTCCCAATTCTACGCTTACATTTATTATTATTTCTAGGAACCGTCATTAAAAGACGTAATAAAAAAAAGTTTTTCGAATAGGTATTTTGAAATACAAGGTCACTCGTTTTCGGACACTTTTTTTTTGGCTTTCGCATAATGGAACGACGCCTTGCCACTGCAACATTGTTACAATAACCAATAAGAAGTTTAGGTTTTTTTTAAGATCTAAGACACTTGCGTGAAAATTTCCGGATTTTCTAAAATGGGTGTCATTTTCAAAACCGGAAATTTTCGTCAGCGCCAACTTGAATTTCCATTTTGACGTCATTTTCGTTATCAGCCACACCGAAAACCACAAAAATGACACCCATGACGAAAAAACCGGAAATTTTGGTCGGCAACATCTTGAAGTTCCATTCTGACGTCATTTTCGTTATCAGGGACCCTGAAAACCAGGAAAATGACACCCATGTCATAAAAACTGAAAATGTTCGTCGGCGCCATCTTGAATTTCCATTTTGACCCCAAATTCGATTGGAGTGCTCTCGATTACCATGGACGTGACGTGATGCCTATGACAGAGAATTCCCTAATTCTCGTAGCCGCCATCTTTGATTTTGATTTCGATTCATCACTAAGGAATCTTATTTCCCGCAAGTATCCGTTCGCGGTAGTGTCTTCCGCGCATGTGTAAAAAGTTTAAAAATCATAGATAAAAACGTAACCCTTCATTTCTTTGCAGTCGGTTAAAATAATTAAGTAGAACAGCCTGCATGACATAACCTGAGCGCAACAGCATGATTTTGCGAGTGAGAAGTCCGGAAAACAATTGACGATATTCCTACGTCCTTCTACCTCGACCGCTCAGCGATCGTTAAGGAAATATAATATGACAAACGTTTCTATATATAAACTGTAATTTTATGGGTGTTTTGGTATACTAATAATTTTCAGTGTACGTTAGTAATGTTTTTTTTTTATTATGTCATATAATTCAACAGTGGCCCTTCGATAAAATCGAATAATAACAAAAATCTATTGACGAAAACTACGTATTTGTTAAGAACAAAAACCGAGAAATATGACGATATTATCGTAATCGGATTAAGAAAATTAAAGATTTTTTACAAAAAGTAACGAGCCAACTTTGAAGATAAGGATATAAAGAAATTTATTGGCTCGATAGATTTTGAGATTTCGCCCTAGTTGCCTCGGTTTGGAGTGCGGAAACAGATCTAGGACTTGCGTTGGGCGCGAAAGACCTCTTTTCAACGCCAGATTTACGCAACAAGAGCGAATTTTATGAACTTTAAAAAAATACGTATGTAGTTGTTAAGCATATAACCAATATTATGGTGCACTAAAAATAATTGCAATACATTTATAACTTAAGTCAAAAAAAACATTGTAAACCTGCGCGAATATTTCGACGGGCTGTTGCTGTGATCGGACTAGGGCCTGAAGTCGGTTAAAATGTAGCCTATGTTAACCGGGCCATAATAACAAATCGATTGACAACTTATTCATCAAAATCGGATGAATAGTTTAGGCGCTACGGAGGTACATACGTAAGTACAAACATACATAATACACACATACATACATAGACAGCTAAAATCATAACCCTACCTTTTGGTTTCGCGAAGTCGGGCAAAAAAACTAGGGCAAACTGTACCTCTAAGTATACAAAACACCGTAAAAGTTGGCAGATACAGATCCAGGTAGAAGTTTACCTTGCACAAGTTTGAGGCCATGTTATTTCATGGGCCTCGGAATGCGCCACCATCGGGATCCCTACTGACAGTAGAAGGGGTTCCCATCGGCGTCGAGTCGACGTTGAAATACCTAGGACTCGTCCTCGACAGCCGGTGGAACTTCGTGGAGCATTTCCGGAGTCTGGCTTCTAAACTGAAATGGGCCGGGGCTGCCTTCAAGCGCAACCTGAAGAGTCCAAACGCCTCCTGCCGGAGGCTCTACGGGGGGGCCGTGCGGTCAATGGTGCTTTACGGGGCAACGCTGTGGCCTCGTTCCTTGAGGCGGCGAGCCGCCCACTACCTGAACGCGGCCCAAAAGGTGGTTGGGGGTACCGCACGATCTCCGGCGAGGGGGCGAGACTCCTTGGGATCTGCAAGCTTGGCCAAGTTGACAATCTACAATCGATAACGCTAATAGAAAACGAATTAAATGTATGGGAATGACATCATCTCAACGTTAAGTCATGTGGTCAAAACAAACGAATAGAAAATTCCTAGACAAGTTTACAATTTATCTGAGCGTTCAAAATGATGATGATATGGAAATATAATCGTTTCTACAATGTTGATCGCTAGATCCCCATCCCATCTCATATGAATCGTAGCCAAGTTACAGTTTTGACCAGCGCTAACGAAACGATGTCGAAGTTTTTGAACGACCACTGAGCGATCGCCGAGACCCAAGAGTTAACGATAACAATAGGCGTCTATATGATTCAAACTTTTAAGTGCCCGAGTATGATAGAGTTTCGAATAACGCAGGAAGATATTTACGAAATAACTAAAAATTTTCGTACCTTTCTATGAATTCCAATAAAGCTGCGAACTTGCTCGAGATCTAGATTCCATCCAATAAAAGTTATCACTTCACTTATGGAATCTTTCATTTAAATGCAGGATCATATCATATCATTTTGAGTCACAGTAATGTTTAAAATTACATTCCGCACTGTGATATTATAATAAACCAATTATAAGAAGAACTTGTTAATATTTCGCTTACTTTTTATCACTTAAAAGAATTATTCCTTTCTTAACAATTCAAAACAAAAGTTCAGCCCGCGCACAAAGTAAACAACTGTGACTTTGACGTGGGTAGGAACGCTCACCATTGACTAAAGTATAGGTTTTTTCTACAAACATTGGAGAACGAGCGATCGACTGAGTCGTGTCAAGTTGGCTACCAACTTAGCGTTTACTTAAATCGCTTACGCTGAGGCGTCAACGATTGTAGAAAGAGATTCGATAAGAAACGTTTGTAACTTGGCTAGGCCTGCTGGAGGCGATAGTCCTCGCGCGCCTGCACGAATGGCGTGGCAATACGTCGTGGGAAAACTTCGCTGCCAGCAAATCGCCGCTCAGCGGACAGACCTCCGGTGCTATCTCATGGCGACATGGAGAGAGCGACTGTCGCAACCCAGTGCAGGGCACGCCACAAAAGTGGCGATAAGTCCCCTCTTTGACGAGTGGCTATCACCTTCCGCCTGACGCAGGTTTCACCGGACACAGTTGTTTCGGAAGGTTCCTGCACCGAATCGGACTGGAGAAAACGCCCGGGTTTTACCATTGTGAGGATCGTCCGGAGGACACGGTGGAGCACACCTTGGAAGTCTGCTCCGCTTCGGCGGAGTACCGCCGTGTCCTCGTAGCGGCGATTATAGCGTCCGGCCCAGGTTTAATCCATGGTCCAGAGCGAGAGGGAATGTGAAGCCGTCACCACCTTCTGCGAAGAAGTCATGCTAGCAAGGAAAGAACCTCACGTCCCAGCCACCGCGAGAGACGCTCCGGGCGTCTTATGACAACAGGCCGTGACGACGGCGCGCTCGTGTTCCAAGCGCGCCTCAAAGAGATGTCAGCAACCAGGAAGGGTCCGCAAGGGCCGATGCCTGCCGGGGCTACGGAACTGTTCGAAAGAAATACCACGGCCCTGGAACACAAAGAAGAAGCAACATGGATGGGTTTTAGTCACACTCCCTTCGGTTCCGCCCAGAGCGGATGATTAGATGACTTCCCATCCTAAAAAAAAAGGTAGAAGTTTACCTAGTCAATTGTAATGATTATAGATGAACTCTTTGTGGATTACGAAAAATACGATTTTTATAGGACCAATGGAGAGTTTTATGCGCAAACCGATAAGTTGGCTTTTACGACTTGGCGTAAGACGTAAAATACTGGATATACACGTCTGAAACAAAAGCCTAACATAAAACATACCTGGCGTTGTATGAGCTCGACGCCCATTATAAACTATGTAAATTATATCTAAGTACCTACCTACCTACTACGTACTTAATTTATGTGTCAGAACCACGTAAGGTCTTCATTACGATTTGTAATTGGAGTATTTATAGATAATCTGACTGAATGCCTTTTATAGAATGTTTGCTTCAATGTTTATCACAGCATATATTTGGAATGTTCGGTCGATATAAGTGCCAAACGTGCGAGCAGCATTACACATCCTCGGAAATCCGCGTTTCGCTCGCCACCATCCCTTTGTGTCAGTTGTTTTCCGACAAGGAAATCTTTCGGAACAAAAGTCAGTATATTTCTGTGTGGCTCACGGTTAAACATAGTCTCGCCCACGCTGCTCACGCGCCGCAGCACCGCCGCTCCACGGGCCAGTCCCGTTTTCCTTCTCGCCGCCAATACACGCTCCAGGTTAGTACACGTTTTAAGATTCACTTTCAATGCAACCTCAGCGAATTGTTTCTACTTACATATTTATTTGCTGCGCGATATTTGTAAATGGATCTGCAAATTGTTTTATTTGTATAAGCAAATTCTATTCTATTATTTCATTCCCAAATTTTAATCTAGAATTGGTTACCGGTATATGTGCGTTCGAATTCCTATTCCGTGATTATTTTTAGCCGTTCAGCGTTCAACGAGTGCATATTACAATACCACCTCGTGTCCGACTAAAAACCCGGTTTTCGATACTAAAAATATCCCGATATCGAATGTTTGCAAATTCTATTTTGAATTTGTTTCACTGTTCGACGCACGCGTCGTTGCTCGGGGAGGATAATCCATCAGGAGGGGATGATAGATGTAACGAATAGCGCTCCGGTCACCGCCGATACCATTACATACTTAATTGATTGCGCATTCGTAGACATCCGTGTCTGTGTAGTAATAGTAAACTTTAATATTATGTTTATATAAAAATTCATTGAAGTGAAATGCGCGTTGAATTTTTTACTATTCCATGCCAAAAATCTAGATGTGCGTATAACATCAAAATATATCGGTTGATCATTTATCTTGTCAAATTAAAAGTTTCTGATTCTATTTTCGTTTGGGTGTTGAGCATATAAAATGGTTTATCCACGGCAACAGGATATTACGTATTGTTTCGTTCGCCGAAGGCGCCTCTGTGTGACACGTTGTTTTTACAACGAACTTGATGTGCCTGACGTGATGTTCATAAAATACACAAGCGAAGATTTTATAGTTTCACAAACAAACCGGGCGCGTGAAAATTCAGCTGAACACGGAACGCTTACAAAACAGAAATATTTCAGTATAAACGATACGGCAAATAACTCACAAGTTTAACACGTAATAGACTTTAATGTTACAGTGTATGTTAGTCTAATGAAGATTTAATTGGCTGTTGATTCCCTTTGTTAAAACAACACACCAACTACTACTACAGAGTACTACTTTTGAATTTGAGCTGGCCTAGCCAGAAGGTCCCAAAAATCCCTGTCGGTACAAACAGAACCGGTTCTGCATTCCCTAGTCCCGACAAACAGGCGCGACGCGATTTTACGACACGACTTAGCAAATTTAAACTTCAGTTGTCAGAACTTCATAATAATAGTCCAGAGATGAACGCAGAAAGTGTATGTAAAGGCAATCCGAACGACGAAACTCATAATAGTCTATTTTTTCCTCACTCGTAACACCTATAAATAAGAATTCAATCTTAAACTAAGTAAATAATAAAATCAAGAAAGAAACAAGTGACTACGATGTGAGCGAGTCCTTAGCGTCTGTGTTGCATTTATGACATTAATTAATATCGGTGCAACTGGTCGTCTGCGACACAGCTGTCTACCTTAATAGCCACGAGCAGGTTCAAAATGCTTAGAAGTTTATGCATTTAGGAGATAGACTTAATTTTATGCTATTCTTGCGATAAGACCACAGATATAGACGGTCTGTGGTACATACATTTGTAAAAACAAATGCTTAACGCGGTAATGAGGAGCCCGGTGGTTTTCAGCATAGTATCTTTGAAACATTGTTACAAACATGAACCGACTAAAGTCAAATCTGGTCACTATGGACTCGAACTACACGAATACTGTACACTGGTAGAAATTGACAATTTTGTTTGTGAGAGAACCTTGGTGAGAACAAAGAAGCTTATCTTTGAGCTTTGTGGTCACATCTTGCCAATTAATGCACCCGTCTGTCACTGTCTCCTGCGCTGACGCCTTTTTGAAACGTTTTACATATATTGAGTCAGAAACCTGAAGGCTCTCTGGTATAAAGCTAGGCTTCTAGAAACAATACTATGGTTACAGTGCGAAGAGTCAGTGGCTATAAGATTGAGACCTGTCTACTCGGTTCGGTCAGATTTCACTGTTATATTTCTTTAACTAATTTAGAAGTTTCTAGAAACTTCACTCGTCTCCGATATCAGCCTTGATATCTAGCTCTTGCAAATCTTGAATTGTATACTTCTGTTGTTTCAATAAGACCCTTATCTAGTTTGCGATATCAATATCAGGAATACCGGATTATATGAATGAACAAATTGCAAAAGAATAATGCAAGTTTTATTGTATTGTGCTTTATTCACGTCGAGTATGCAATCTTTTTTCAACTTGATATGATACTATGATAATAACCTGCAATCAAGGGGAATGCTTTACCAATATTGTATTTCCTATTGTGGTTATTCTCAGTTCAATAATGGCGCACAACACTGGACTGAGATTAAAGTGCAATAGTTGATTTCTTTTTTTATTTTCAGAGGAAAATGAATTGGAACTTTAGAGCTGGCTTCCTTGTTTAAATTAAGCTGATTGTTGTGTAAACCCATTTGGAAAACGGTCAACAGTCTTCGACGGTTTTACTTTTCTTTATTACCGAACGAAACATTTTACCAACGTTTTCCCTACTCATCTTGATCCAGAATTTGTCTTTTAATGACATCATAGAAATGAAAATTATGAAAGTACTGAATGGGTTCGCACAAGCAAGGTTTTTTGATTGGATATCTAATTTTATGTTTATTATACAAAGCAAGGTTTGGACTGATAATAACAAAAATCATTATTAATGTCACCTTACGTGTATCGCAAACACGTGTGTTCACTTATCACGGTGGCATCGGTCTGAGCCAGTCAGAAGGAGTTCTAATATCCATGCTTATAAATCATAAACTGAAACGTCCTAAATATGCAGATCTAAATCTTTCTGTTTTCTTTCTTATTCGCAGGACACAACAAGATGAGTCGTTTAGGCCGGACCCGACGCACGCGCGTCTACGATTGCAACTTCGACAAAGGCGAGAGCTACTACCGCCCGGTTCTCGACCGTTTGGACGGTAAGACGCCCGTGCCGCGCACTACGGAACCCGACCGGGACCGCATCCGGGCCGACGTTGAGAACCGCATCAAGAGCGCCCTGGATGACGTCGAGGGAGGTGATGATCTGTTCGACTCCAGGGGAGCCAGGGCGCAGAGGGGCAGGCCTCTGTCCTCTGCGTTCGACAGCGAGGAGCTTGCTGATGATGTACGTGTTGACTTTTTAATTTAAAATCGCCCTTACGTTTGTACCGATTTTCTTTTGTTTCAGCCATTTTTAACTTAGAGCACCTCTGCCTCACATAAATGTTAAGCTTGACTTGGATCGGCTCGATTCGATACTCAAACTGAAAACATATTACATATTACTTTTTTCAATTAGACTATTACACTTTTGAATGTCAAATAAATTAAAAAAGCGAAGCTTTAGTCCCATTCACAAGGCATAATAACTTGTGAAAGTACTGTAGATGTTGATATAGACGGGAGGCAAAAACTAAATGTACCTATAAGTACCTAATTTGTCTAAGCGCGGATCCACCGCTGTGGGCACCATGGGCGTGCCCACAACCCTAATTGAGCTCGATAGTCTGATGTTCTACACAAGGCCTTAATAAAATTTAAAAAATATAACCCTAGTTTACCCTAGCTTTCAAATTTTCTTACGTAACTCGCACGGTCAGCGTGGCCACCGCAGAGAGATCATTTTCATTAATTATATTTTTTTAATGATTCGCCAAAATCGATGGAATAGTTTAGAGTTTAAATGTGTGTTATGCATTCTAGCAAACACACTTTTGTAATTTTGTAATGAAACAGGCTTACATTAAACAAGTTTGTTATTACTTTATTAGTGTTTGTCCCACGAGTTTACCTTCGTGGACCACTGTAGATACAAGCCGCGTATTTATTTACCCTGGCTTGTATTTATTTAAGGTTGTGGCCTGGGGCAGCTAGAACTAGCCTCAACTTGTTCATAACAGCACTATTTATTTTCTAGTCTGAAGCCTCATATTCAAGTATATCTCTAATTTATATTGCTTAGTGATTAGAAGAAAACCTAACCTATCCGAAGCGGGCTGCTTAGTTATCGAGCTCGTTACTCTCGCATCCTAGTCTCTTAATTATGTCAGTATGAATGGAAAAATAAAATCTATACAAATTCGAGGACTGCTAACTTTTTCAAGCTCATTTCGCTCGCTCTTGCATTCTGGAGTCCAATTTACTTATTCATTATGAAACTGTTATGCATAAGTCCCGCTCCTGAAGTCAAAAGTCTATTGATTATTCTGAAAATCTAACATATCAGAGTCGGGTGCAAAAAAAAATCGAGCTCGCTGCACTTGCTAATTATTGGTTTCTTCTTGTAAAATTCATCATTCAACTACTGCTATTCCACCAAGATTTTCCCGTTTTCTTGTTTCGACGTCACTTTGCCGATTTAAGGGCCGTGGCCACAACCTATTTTGAGACCTGGATCCGCGATTGAATTTGTCGACCGGCTGTGCCGTATCAGGCCGACTGTGTCTGAGGCGCCAAAACCGATGTTATTCTATTACAATGTTGATTTTTAAAACCTGTCAAGAAATATAGAACACGGTCAGCCCGGATGACAACACGCTGGCTGCCAATATTGAAAGCACATCCTACTAATGAATTTTCAGTGTAGTTTAATTTATAAAAACAACTATTGGTAATTCTCCGTACCTTCTTGGTATTATTATTGTCTTTCTGTTCAAATCATTGCGAATATGGCACCTTTATAATATCTTTTTTGAGGTGCTCGTGGATAAATAATAATAGCCGTTCGGATCGATCTTTAGGTTAATCCGCGGTTGCCTAGGTTGGTCTGTGGATGGGTCACCACCCATTACATACCGACTTTCCTCCGTGCCTCGGAAACCACGCTAAGCCGTTGCGTTGGCTTTAAGCATGTTAAGTTAGTGGCCCAAAAAGTCTGACAACCAGTCTTACCAAGGGTATCGTATTACCCAGTACTAACTGGGTTGTGGAGGTCAAATAGGCAGTCGCTCCATGTAAACTACTGGTATTTAGACTGGAAACCGTCCCTAACATAGTTGGAAAATGGCTATGCAGATGATGATGATAATATCCTCTTGAATTAAAAGTATTTTCAATTAAATCTATTATTAAATCTATTAATATATTAATAAAGATCTATTAATAAAGAATGTCAGAATTCACTACCTCCAAATTAATGAATTACCTCATGAGTCCACTAATGCATACATTATATTGAAAGGTATTTGTTGAAAATGACACCACTAATTGATCAATGATAATAACGACATCATTTTACACTAGGGTGCTTTCATAAACAGACAACGCATTATATACATGCAATCGGTAAGTACAGTCTGCAAAAAGTTTAAAATGTACAGGCAAAGACAATGCTCCCCCAGATTTTTGATTATTTTGACCGAAATGTTTATGATTTCGCGGAAATTCTTCAATGAGACTGACAAGTTTAAATATTTTGCAGAACAAAGTAGGAAAATCTCTCGTTTTACGTTAACCTACTTTGGCCAGCAAAATTTATATGTAAATAAAGGGCATGGATTCGAAAGGATCCGGCTATGATCGTTACAACTAAAACATATTTTGTCGCACTCAACGGCACACAATTTTTGCCTCCTGGCAAATTATATTTGTGTGTTAAACCTTACGATATGTAATAGATATGTTTTTTATAGATTCAAGCAGAGATCCCTGTTATTTTACCTATTGGTCATTCCAAAGTTTCATACAGCTGCAAATCTCGAGAAATTCTGAACGGAGAAGTCAGGTGGTATGAAGATGGGAATTTCTAAACTTGACCTGCACTTAGTTCGAAGTTTCGAAACTATTCGGGCCAGACGTATTCAATTCTATAAGCAACTGAGATTTGTATATGTTAAGGCAGGGAAAGCAGTAGGAGGAACACTATCCTCAAATATCGACGCCATCCGCCATATTGTCTTCAAGTCTCTAACCGTGCGACGGGTAATTGAAATCACACGCAACACATTTGAGTCAAACTCCAAATGTATATTTCTCAATTAGGATTTACAGGGCATTTATAAACTTTTTAGAGTTGAGCCATCCGTTAGCAAACATGTTTGGTTTTATGTAAGGAGAAGAACGGGACTGAAGAAACTCTTTAAACACTTTTTTAAATCGTGTTACTGTTCTCATTTACACAACTTAACATTGTTCACTTCAAAAACTACTTTGAATTACTTAATACTTCAATTGTTATCTAATCGCGAGCTAACGAGACTTTACGTTACACCTACGCGAGTTCTTTGTGTGGCGGAAACACCACACACTCAGTACAGTAATTCATTACATAGTAAGTTCGGTAAAACTTACAAACAATACTAGAATACTCAGAATCTGAATCAGAATCACAACACAACTCAACACGATTCGACAACACAACGACTCGACTCGACCACAACCAACAACACAACAACGACAACTCAACACAACGACAACTCGACTCGACAACACAATTTATTATTTTAACAATTAAACAATACCAATATTCACAAATCCAAAGGCGTTATTATGTTAAAGCTAATTAGTGGCGTTATTACTTTTTACAACAATGTTCCCTCTTGCTTAAAACCAATTCCGGTAGATCAAAGGGTTTATTTAATACAAAGAACAGCAGGTCTCACTAATAAATTGCACTGTCAAATAATCTTGTTACTTTTTAGTTTGTAATTAGTTACATAAACTCATTTAGTTGTAGTTTCAAATTACAAATTGAGTTATTGATCATTAAAATCGTATTCGGCGCCATCTTCCACAATATTGTGGAATGTTGCCTCATAAACATATCTTAGTATCAAGTGAGCAATTGTTAAAATTCCAATTGTCACAATACATTTGCTTATGTTAATTTTAACTATAGATCTAACTAAATTTATCTTCAGAAGATCTAATCACGTACTGTCTCAGTAGTAGTTAAAAAAAACAAGCCAATAGAAGCACTAGTCTCTCCTGTCAATCTGCTCATTTTTATAATGGTACTGCCACACCACATGTGGCAGGTTCGCTTCAATATTATTATGATGAATGAGAATTATAAGTTGGTTAATAATTAAATTAACTAATAATCTCGGCAGATAAGACACTCTTGCAGTGACATATATTTTGTATGTTTTGTATGTTGTTGGTACTGTATGTCTATTTCATAATATAACATATAATCTTAAATAGTCATACAAATAAGTAGTTACCAATATAAAGGAGCGTCAAAAAGTTCGTGCGCATCTCTGTCAACGGAAATGGTGCCAAGGAGGCTGGCGGCATTGCCACGTTTAATGGCAATGTTGTTTTGTGGGCAAATAAATAGGTCAAGGGAAGAGTTGACCAACCAAATGGCGATGTCCCGAAAGACTGGGTGGGCACTCGGACCCCAAAGCCCTAGTATATGTATAAAACATTTATAAACATACACATCAAAAGTAAAAAAAAATGGTAGGGATTTAAAGCAACTACTTACCTAACGATTAAATTTAAAGTTAAATCAGAGGCATGAAAACATTAATTTCAGCTGAGGGAGCCGAATGCGAATTCTAGACGAATAGGAGACGAAATTCAAAGGCGAATATTGCAGATTAGGGCCTATTCACACCGCGCGCCGTGCGATGAGCAACACGTTTCCACGCGGCGACCGTACTCATTCCGTCATTGTTAGGACATGCAGTCCTCTCACGATGCGGTGCGGATAGTAGTTTACGTATGCGTGTGAGACGCCCCACGATACTGGATTAGACGAAGCTTTATTCATTTATTTATTTCGGTGCATGACAACGAACTTACTATTGATGCGATGACTTGACGATGATTGCTTCATTGTCGACCACATCAATCAAAACACACGCTGTTCCTGCAAATTTTTATAATATTAAATTCAATCATCGATATGTTACTGTTGATGAATTCAATATAGTAGTAGCATAGTATCATCCTCAAGCAAACAACGTAGAAACAAAACATACCTACCAGTATTACATAATTTACGAGAATATACTTTGATAAAGCATAGGTCTATTCCTGGCGCCATTTAAAAAACACGATATTTACAAAAAAACTAGGTATGCGTAGCCAAACTCTAAGAAGCTTCTATTGCAACAAAAGAACTACTTTCAAAACTTTACCCTCGTTATTTGAAAACTTTCTAACGTATTAGTTCTTCAGAAGAATATTATATTAATAACAGTATTTTGTTTTCCATTGTATTTATTTCTGTTTGGTTGTTTTATGATCTGTTGCTTAAATCTCATATTCATCTGCGTAGCGTTTTTCCCAAGTAAATAGGGTTTGGCCTCAAGTCCAACCGGTTGCAGCTGATTACCAGTGTTTTAAATGGAGCGACTGCCTATCTGACCTCCACAACCAGTTATTACTTGGTAATACGAAACCCCTTGAAAGACTGGTTGTCAGACTTTTGGGCCACCGACTACCTGTAACGACTGTCAAAGATCTACAAATGACAGCCGAGACCAACGGCTTAACGTGCTCTCCGAGGTACGCAGGAAGCTCGGTATGTAATGGGTCGTCAACCTAGGCAAGCGCGGCTTAACCTGACGATCGATCCGAGCGGCTGTTATTATTTAGCCACGAGCTCTTCCTAAATCTCATTCTATAACTGTAATTTGGCTTAATAATTGTATTTTTTGAAACGATTCGTTTATTTCCCAACAAAAATATCACGAGGAACATATCTAAAATAATCTCACAAAGCGAAATAAAAATATGACAGAGCATCAACGCAATGTAATTTGTTTTCCCATAGAGCTCAACTGTACCCTAAAATTTGTAATCCCGTATATTCAAATCGCAAAACGGATTTTGTATTTGTTACGTTACTGCATACCTCTTCCAATTAACTCGGCACGTGCGTGGGTTTAAAATAGTAGGTTTTGATACAAGTGGAGAAACTTTGTCATTGTATCCGAGGTGGAACTCAAGGAACTTAACTTCTTGTTAAGAAGTCGAGAACTGCAGTAAAAATTGCCCACGTGTATCAAACGACTATTTTTAATACACTTACGAAGAAAATAAAATAATTAGAACGAAAAGTATTTTTTTCATCAACAAAACTATGATTTAATTTCCATTATTTTTTTTCTAAATATTCATAAAATATATAGACTTTAAAGGCGGTTTTTTTTTCTCTGCTGAGAAACTGGACTTAGTTTATAGATATCTGTGGAAACAAATCACTAGTAGAAATAAATGAAAAAAAAACTACAAGTGTGAAATACAATTCGCACCTTGAAACCAAAAGTGGCATTATACCGAAAATGGCAATATTGAGTAATAACGACATTTAGATTCTTTGAAAGAAAGCGCTTCTAATGCCAAAACTGACACTATAATATTTTCAAGACTTTTCCCTAGAGGCCGCTAGTGTCATTTTACTTTTGGGTAAAATGCAAATGAAGCATTCGGAGTGGACAGACTCTACTGAGAGTAAAAAAGTGGCATTTTATGTTTAGTGTAAACGTAGGTGATTCAAGCTAATAATCTACTGAAGTTATACAAAAATGGCATTTTAAGTATAGTGTCGCTTAATTAGTTAAAGTAACAAATAAAACAAAAAATCTGATGAATAAAAAAATAACGTCTTTGGGTAATTATTCTAAAACGGGTAGGTTAACATAAAACAAAAGTGGCACTATGCGAAACTTATTTTGAAAACCATGTTTTCTAAATAACTCAATAATTTACTGGCATGATTTCATTTCATAACTTAAATAAGATAGTCAAACTGATAAATAAAATTAATTGCAGTCTTTTATTCCAGTTATTTGCTAAAATATTGACCCAAATGCCGTGTTAAAAACTTGAAATGGTCATACAGAAAAATTAAAATTTTTGTCTAACGCCACTTATGTTTTCAAGGTGCGAATTCATTCTGAACCTAATAAGGTTAACCTGTAGTAGTGCGATAAAAGCCAGTTTTCGAGAAATTGTATCGATAATATTTTTTATTTAAGTTGAATTTTAACGAATGCATTCGCTTGCTACAAATAGAACGTGACTGTATGATATTATCATTTGACGTTCCATGTTTACAGATAGAATTCATCAAATTACATCCCATTTGCTCGCACAAAACGTTATCGTTAGATAATCAGATCGTCTGTTCATTGATTGCGTCTGAGCTCTTAAACATACGTAAGCTCATCGTGACTGCGAGTATAATAGTATCTCAGCGGAAATGACCCATCAGCGAGAGAGATATTATAGCGCACAAGTGCATTCTCTGTTCTTTTACTCTCAAAGTCCGATGGGACTTTAATCCGACACGACCGGAGAGAGATCAGGTGCAGAATCAGGGCAGGAGGCACGCAGGTATCATACCTCCCACATACAAACTCCGGGGCTACTCCTGAGAAATTTCTAATGGAAAAACACTTTTTGCCCGACCCGCGAATCGAACCCAGGACCCCACGCTCAGCAGTCGCGCGTGATCACGAGACAAACAGGGTATTAACAATCATCACCATACGTATGTTAGTAATCCACTAAAAACCGGTTGCATTTGAGGCGAAGCTAAACGTCGTCGATCAAAGCTAAAGTCGTATCGCCAAACTTAGGAACGAGCTCTGAACTAAACTGAGTTATTGTTTCGTACCCTGTGAGCACCTAAATTGGTTAGACTGAGGGCAGATTTCAGATGTTTAATGTCTTTGTTTGCAACAAGTTCAAAGCATGTATTTCTCAAAGCTTTTATTTATTTCCATTAGACCATTACAGGCACATTTGAAAGTCAAAAAAAAAAACCATAAAAGCGAAGCTACAGTCACAAGGCTATATATATAATAACTTGTGAAAGTACTGGAGTTTCCCATTCCAAAGCGTAGATCTCTATGGAGAAGAAAGGGCAAGAAACTTCAAGGACACTCTTATAGATAAAAATATTGTTACAAATCTTGGTTACCTACAGCAAACTGATAAACTTTCCATATAGCATTGAGTACCAGGTATACTGAAATAGAGAGTACGATATGTAAATACGATTCATTGAAAGGAATATTCAAGAACGTGCATGTTTATAAACAGCATTCGATCGCATTACTGCCCGCGTTCTTGCAACCAAAATAACTCAAGTCTTCATTCATTCAGTGACAAATGTGGTATATTTTTAAAATCACCTAATACGTGTATTGACGGCGACATTGAAAGTAACATTCTATATTTAATGTTATGAGTTGCTTTGGAGCAGGTGCAGATACGTGTTGTGAGACATGTGCACAGTAATGTGGACGTATTACACGGTTTCTGTATATAGCTGTGTAGGACCCGCATAGATGCCGTGTGGTTAAGTACCGCGTAGGTACCACGTCGGCTTATACTTTGAGTCTGTACTAACATTGCGAATGTAACAAGGTATTAAATGATTCAGCTTAAGCTGCTTTCTGGTAGTGAATACGGTACGGAATGTATGGAGTTAGTAAGTGTTTATATGAAACGAGATGAAAATTTACGGATAGTCTGATAAAATCTTTAGTGAAAATAACGACAACCTTGTATAAAGATATATTATAATTTCGGTCATAAATATCATAACCTTACATTGAAATGACTTATTTACTGGTAGAAAAATAATGTAGCGTCCACATAGTCACAATGTCGTAAAATATATTTTTACTAAATAAATAATACTGAGAAAACATTCTAGTGACACATTTACGGTTTTAGTCCAGTTGTGACGACAAGTGATTTTGATGGACGCTTGGCAGTCATTGGACATGCGTGTGCGCAGCTGAATGTCTCAGTGACTCAGTTAGTACATATTATTATGATGGATTGGTAATTTTGAACAGTCTTGCTGAATAAAATGTGCGTTAGCGAAACATGCATTTCTATTTTAAGTTTTTTTTATTTATTTTGGTAATGCTATTAAGGCACTTACGGATTAAGTGGCTACGTCCACGAATCACATGACCAACCACAATCTTATGCGATGATACTCCGACCAAGACGAAAGTAAGAAAGCGTAGTGCGCGAGGGCCCCGGCGGTAAGAACAAAAAAAAACTGTTAAAAATAACTTGCTAGACGACCACTTGCAGTTCAATGGTGATCACAAAATCAACATTCAAGTCTCATCCTTCTGCATATACTTAGCCCAATCAAAAAACTGTCGGGCTTTCAGCTTCCGTTTGATGCTATACTGAAATCTGATGAATCGAGATAACGTCACTAATATTATGACTTCCATGAACTTTTAAATTACTCCACTGAATTACGTCCATTCAATAAAATAAATCGTTATTTACTATAACTACTACAACTTTAAATTTATTTAATTTTATGAACCATTTCCTCTTCTTAGCGTGACGATAGCAAATTTTCATCAAATTTACGTACAAACAAACATACATAAACTCACGCCTTTTTCCCACGAGGGTAGGCAGATACCACAGAACGCCACCTGCCGAAGCAAGCAAAAGCATTATGTAAGGATCTTAATCTTTAAATACTCATTTTGCCTGGCCATGCTTCTTTTTTCTTTGGAAAGCAAATGTATTATCAGCTCGGTTTGTACCTTCATGATATTTCTTTGGATTCTGTAAATATATTAATGTTCATGCGGCAGTGCGACAGTGCGGCGTTTTTTTATCCTCGCACGTAGTACTTTAGATAATTCAGTACTTAACACCGTGTCATGATTGAGCAACTTCTCTAAAACAAAATGGGGAATGGGTCCAATCTCTTATGCATAATGGCTACAGCCAATCAGAGCTCAGCGTCGAACGACTCCCACTCAACTGATGCAACGGCGCGATTATGTTGCCAAAAATTGCTATCAACAGACAGACGTTGAATAAGTTTTCGTAAACGTTAACCCTACTATTGCTTGTCGTTCTAAACAACTATAAAAGTATTGAAAATATAATAAAATTAAAAACAGACTTTTTAAAATAATTTTTTAAAATAAACTTATTTATTCACCAAAAATTGTAAAATTGACCTTTCTGGATCTGGCGGGGTTTGATACTAGATGACACAAATATAATAAAATGTTTTTGCAAAATACAAAAACCAGCTTGGGCCTATCACGGATTTGAACGCACATAATAATGGAGCTGTGTGTACGTACTTGCAGACAGCTAGCATCTCCTTAGGACTGTTGCCATGACAACCAATCGGATAATCACCTCAGCAGTACCGATTCTAATTGGCTAGGCAGAGCCATCTCTATCTTTTATCAAAAAATTAAACATAATTTTACGGCATTGCATTTAATTAACCGCTGTAAATTTTATGATTTTGAGATTAATAAAGATTCCATTTAAAAACTCGACGGATATAGTTGAAATAACATGCGTAGTTTTGATCAAACAAAATGACCTTTCATATCAAACAAAATTTCCTTATCTCGTTTCGCTCGGCACGAGTTAACTCGATTCTAAATATAACGCATAATATAACGTAACTTGATGAACATCCAGCACGCGGTGTGATTAATGTAAAAGCAAGTCTAGTTTTTCGTCGTAGTTTCGAGAAGCGAACTAAAAACTCAAATTAGCTTTCTTCAATCTCAATTCATTAGGCCTCGGCACAACGTGTCCGCTTCTGTCATGCTTACTTCTCTTTTAATTGTCATCTCAGTAATAATACCCTTTCTAGCGATATCGTCTTTGAAACAGTCCAGCCATCGTTACTTTTGTTTTCTCTTGCTTTAATAGCCGTCCTTTAGTTCTCAAGATATTTTGTTACTACATTCATTCCTCTACAACACGGTACCTATTGTTCAACAAATAATTAAAAGCAAACTTAAGAATCATAATTTCGAACACTTCTTGTGTTTCACTATCAAGTTCTTCATAAAACCGACGTAACTAAGTACTACAAGCAAAAAATACGTCTTAGTGAAGAAACTTCGACAGGAAGGTATGAAAGTATTAAAGTTTCGAATGTTGGCTAACTTGGAAGAGACTTCGTTAGCTAAGTTAAATGATTTTAATTAAAATATACACTTTGTATTCGTAGTGCAGTACTTAATAGCTCGTATTTTTTGCTATATTTTTTTTACAAATTATAATAAAAGCAAACATTTTACACCATGTTACAATACTCATGGCATAAAACCACTGAGGTACCAAGATATTTTAATGAATAACATACATTATTTATTGGAATGTATTAAAAAATCACGCTCAACTAAAGCTAGTTAAACACTGAAACGTGAATTTTACCTTTTGTAATTGTAGTGCTCATGCGACGGTCAAATACTTGGGCAATATTTGCTCAGCAATATTTCCCGACTGTGTTTCAGGAGCATCGAGGTGTATTACTCAATGTTTGTTAACGCCAACAGCATATGCAAACCGAAAACTCTTGCTATTTACTAACATTATAAAACAAACTGGATATATTTAACGATATCATTTCATTTTGGCGTAAATTAAAAAGTGGTCATATAACGTGGTCTAGTTTAAACATACAACACCCGGATAGGGTGTTGTATGTTTAAACTAGGCTTCGTACAAAGGATGATCATAGAACATCACGTATAAATGGGTTAGGATAGGTTAGAACTGCAACCAGCAACGCTCGAGTCGAGCGAGCGTTACGGGCGGTGCTTTGGTCACATACAAGTTGGGCGCATTGTAATTGCATCCACGATATTGTGGGTTAGTGTATCCACGATAAACCAGTAAACCGGTTTGGCCTGAAATTGGGTTTGGCCGGTAACATATACACAATCATGGAGTAGGTCGTAGATAATAAAATGGTTCCTTGTCCGTGTTTACATCTTTTTCGGGCTTACATTACGTATGTGTAATAAAAAAATATAACGTGGTCTAGTTTAAACATACAACACCCGGATAGGGTGTGAGTCATGTAAACACGGACAAGGAACCATTTTATTATCTACAACCTACTCCATGCTTGTGTATATGTTACCGGCCAAACCCAATTTCAGGCCAAACCGGTTTACTGGTTTATCGTGGATACACTAACCCAAATGATGCAATTACAATGCGCCCAACTTGTATGTGACCAAAGCACCGCCCGGAACGCTCTCTCGGCTCGAGCGTTGCTGAGTTCTTACCTAACCGAACCCATTTAGACGTGATGTTCTATTATCATCCTTTGTACGAAGCCGATAGTTTGGCCTAGGAAACTGCAACAAACTACTTCAGCCGGAAATCGGGTTTAACCGGTAACATATACAACGTAAAGCTACAAAACATAGTAAACAATAAATTCATTTCGCCAAAACCTGAAAAAAAAAAGAAATTCGCCATCTTTAATTTTCATTTTGACCTCAATATCGTCATCAGCACCCATGAAAACCCCAAAATCGTCCCAAATAACGCCATTATGAAAATTTTCATTTTTATTGGTCGTGCATCGACTGTTGATCTGATAAGGAATGCTTAATAGATAGCATTTTTCATTTCAAAAATTGTAGTAAGATAAGCAGATGCCAGTTGAGAATTTGATAAAAATATCGAAATGTTGCTACGTAGAAACCTTTTAAAATCGCGAATTATATTCTCAACTTCAAGAAAGTTTTAGCACACCACTTTAGCTAAAAGTTTCTATTTCCAATTCTGGAAATAGAACCTATCTACTTATCACATTATAACTGTTGTACTTTGGTGTCAGTCGCGTTAATTTCCCGCTTCATCGTCATCATCATCATTTCGCCGAAAGACGTCCACTGCTGGACATAGGCCTCCTCCAAGTGTCGCCACATTGTCCGGTCTCATGCGACTCGCATCCAGCGGATCCCCACAACCTTCACCAGGTCATCAGTCCACCTAGTGGGAGGCCTTCCAACGCAACATCTTCCGGTTCGCGGTCGTCACCCAAGAACTTTTCGGCCCCATCGGCCATCCGTTCTGCAAGCAATGTGCCCTGCCCACTGCCACTTAAGTTTGGCTATTCTTCGGGCTACGTCGGTAACCTTGATTCGCCAACGATCGCCAACACGCCTGGCATGAGTGGCGATTATGGCAAAACCCTGTTATTATTTTCCGTTTATTCTGGTAAGAATGAATATCTTGTCCACTCAGTGAACTGCCATTGAGTTTTGCTAAACTAATCAATCAGTTTGCCCCACGTGCGAGTATTTCTGAAAATTAACGCCACTCTATTATAATCCATGTGTCATTCTCCATAAAAGCTAATGCTGTAAAACGTGTAAGAAAGTTGGTAAAAGCCTCTTCATGTAGGCAGACGTGTTTGCATATTCAGCATTTTTGAAACGGTGACGGGATACTTTAAATATTTTTTATTAACAAGTAACACTTAATTAAAAGTATCAAAAAACCTGACTACAAATTGTATTATTTACCTATATACAGGGTTTACAGGGTATATTATATACAGGGTTACTGGTAACTCGACGTATTCCTTGCAGGACGTCATAGTAGGGTTAAAATGCAACAAATTAAGCCACTAAATGTTCTAACGAGATTCATTAGTTTTTGAGTTATTTTGATTTTTAGTTAAAAAAAAAATAGATTAAATCATTTGTAAAAAAACAGTAGTAGTTACCAGTAATACTGTATATTTGTAATCTCCTCTTAATTTCCTTCATTTTGATACCCTACTCAATAGGTTTGGTTATTAACAACTTTTAGCGCCAAAAAACCGCCATTTTGTTTTTTTTTAAACACCGTTTTGAGGACACTTGTGTTTTTGAAACGAATCTAATGATATATGCATCGTCGGAATCCATCCAGCTCTTTGGATCATACGAGATAAAAAAGAAATTTACAAAGAAAGAAACACACAAAACACGAACGAAAACCAAAACTCTTCCTTGGCAGTCGGGTAAAAATGTAGTTCTTTTATTATTCCAAAAAGTGATAATCTGGGATGTTCTGAACAATGGTAATTTGGAAACGAGTGCCGTAGGTATGTGAACTTAAGTGATAACATTACAGAACAATGAAAATATTAAAAAGTCTACTCGTACATCGCAAATATGCGCTATCCAAAACGGATCCAAAGAAAAATATACTATTGTTTTTATTTAAAATAACAATATTATCAACATCAGCTTCCATTAATTAAATTTATTCTTTTTTAAATGAATGGAATACAGCCCAGGTACCTACTCAAAAACCAACCTTATCATCCCTTACGCATTTGAAAACCAAAAATGATAAGAAAAACCATCACTGATGGTCCCGCTCAGTATAAATCCGTAGTACGTAGGCGGGGTTGTCGCGTAATATGAACACATTATAGGAGGTGCATCGTCCCTAAACCAAACTGGATGAAGGTATTCAATATATTGGATTCCTCACCCCTTTGCTACCGATCCCCTGATTCTCAGAATCTCATTGTGTAGGTAGAATATATCTCTATAGAGTTGATCTGAATGTTCACCTTCATAAATATGGTGCGTGAAGTATTAAATTTTCACTATTGTAAAAGGATTATTCGATATGTTAGGTTTCGAATTTGCGACGGCTAAGTGGGAATTAACCAGCAAACGGAGAATTAATTGTTCTGCCACTGAATGGCACATTAACTGATCAAAACGTAAAGGCTGTTGATTTTTGAAAAATAGCTGAAATCTACCTCATTACAAGTAGATACAAGTTTTCAAAAAATTGGACGGCCAGCAATGGTTTTCCAGAACGTAGCTTTGTATTATCAGTTTACTAGTATTTTATCTAGTTACAGGTAGTCCAACAAATAACACAAAACTGTTATCCATTTGCACCCTGAACAAAACGTAGACTAGGTCCGCCCAGTTAATCAGAAATGTCGATCACAATCGCCTTTGTCGCATGCCCGGCGTTTCATGCACTGAGACCAATGGTATTAGGTGTCAAACACAGCATTGCCATCACGCTTCTGTTTGATAATTGATATTGTTACATACATCAAAGGTCCAGTCTTCAGTTCCCACTTTGTCGTAACGGACGATCGTATATATGTACACACCCATGTTTTAGACTGAATCTGCATTGTGCGTTGGGTACCTACAACGGAGTTTCTAACTGTTATAACAGCCCCGACGCCATGTTGAATACTCTGGCATAAGAGTCAGAATTATTTATTTGTTAAACATTGGTGTTACATTGATATTATTATAATTAAGTAAGGTTTTCAGTACGTTGTGTACAAAATTACAATTTAAAATCATACAAATCAGAACAAAACATAAATACGCACATTTAACATATACGAGCGTATTGCTCGCAAAAACAATAAATTTAGTTAAACAATAATTTTAGTAAACGAAGTTAGAATTTTTTAATACACGTTTTTGTATTTCGAAACAATGAATTGAAAAAAAAAAGATGTATCTTTCTTATTCTTTAACACAAAATAAAAAATATACTTATGCACAATAATACAGCGTATGTACAATGCCGTTATTGTTATTTAAAATCATCTTTTAAATCTAGTTTAATGACATCTGTGGTTGGAAGTTTCGTAACAAAAAATGTGAAAATGGCATTGGCATATTATCATAAAAATAGTGCTCAGACAAAAGTTTAGATATTATACATTCAAGATCAGGGGATTTATTAATTTGATGAACATTAGATAAAGCAAACGTAGCCTTGTTAGGCTATGCTCAATATTTTCATATTCTATTCCTTTATCATTAGACATTTTTTGGAACGTGTCAGGAGCACTATTTCCAAATTAAAACCTTTTCGCGATCTTGCCAGAGACTTCGCAGTAAAACACGTATAAAGTGTCATTAAACAGTCAAAAAGTCATATACTGTCCACAGCGACATATTTACAACACCCGAATCACACTTTATAATGTTTTATTGTCGAATAAAGATTGCTGCATTGCTGTAAAAGCTATTTTATGATCAAACATGCTTTAGTTATCATGGAAAATTCTCTATTAAACTTCAAGTTTCATTGCTCACATCTCACATGTACAGAAATCAAATATAATTAAACAACTCAGTTATTTTTATACCCGCCTACATTTCTACCGTTGCTACATTTACTTTATTGAACAAGTATTTACAAGTTCATCGATGTACGAGTGGATGTGGTTTTTCCAACAGATTCTTCAATATTCAGTAATAAATACAATCTCCTTCCATGCGAAATTATTTTAATGTTTCGATAACAATAATGTGGCAGAGGACTCAGAAATCCTCTCATGTTCATTAAATTAATCAATTAACATTGTGTATAATGTGTTGTTTGTGGGAAAATGATTGATGTCAACAGTGGAAAATTACATTTTAATTACGTTTTAAAATAATAACGCCATTGTTCTGACAGTCGCGCTTGCGAACACTAAAAAACGACCAAACGGACCACATAGCCAGTAATGTTATGAAATGTGCAAATTGTCGGTACCTACGTGCTTTTGGCATCTTCGAAAGCCAAACGCGAGCGCAGAATTTCGTGCACTTCGCAATACGAGGGCACTAGGGTTGCATTTCAATGTTCCGTTTGCATTGACAGAGAGATATTGACAAAACAATGAGTGTTTGACTACCTGCTACAAGCGACGACGGTGGGCAAATACAGCAAATATTATAATGCGGAGAATAACGCGTGCAAATTGCAAATGTTATACGTTACAATGTAAAATGGCAAGACTGTCTGCCATTTAGTTACTCAGTACTAATGAAATATTTATTTAGCTGTCCATTTTAGGCGACCATTATTTAACTTAAGCGTATGGTACATAAACTAGGTACAATTGACAGTAAAGTTCAGAAACGTCAACATTAAAAATACATAAAATACAAAGTTTCTAAAATCATTATAGAATCTTTTTCAGTTTCAATCTGTCAATCTGTGTCCTACTTTAATGTACGAAGTAGGACACAGATTAACAAAATGACTGTTTCCCAACTTCATTTTCATCAGTTATAAATTGTCTCAGTGCGTGCCACTTGCGATGCTGTGACGCCTGACACGTTTTAGATTGTTGAGGAGTCGAGACCGTGACTTAAGATTTTTCTTGGCAGGCCAAACATTATGTTTAGACGTAGCTAGCTACAATGTAAGCCACCTGAAATTCCATTTTGATCAATCACCATGATTTTTATTTCGGGCTGTAGACATTCCCTACTGAACATTGATCTCATCATAAATGGATGTAGCCATGTTTACACGATGATTAAAGATTTAATTTTAATCGATGGGGTATTCTTCTTTAGTTCTTCTTTAGTGGTTTCGAACTTGATTATATATTTTCTCGTCATATTACTCATTCGACAAAGAGCACAGACTTACATACTAACTCGTTTTAAAAGCACTATGCATACTCAAAGTTCTTTTAAAACACATGATGGTAGGTAATTGGTTTTCATCGTTAAAGTACCCTTTTGTATAAAAATAAGTACTCAATTTAGCCACTTTGTACCTGAGTACTTTATTTCTAGACAACGTAGTTTAAATTGCATGCTCTTGCATATATAGATACCTGGATTTAGAGTGGTACGTACGTACAAAGCTGGAACTATCGACAATAGCGGTTAATCCTCCGACTCTTCGGCCCACTGAGCCATCAAGGTTCCAATTTAATTAGTTTAGCACTGATACTCGAACACAATATTTATGGCTGGATATGTTACATGTTCATTCAAACTAAAATTCGTATTTTTGTGAAATCAAGTTAGTACGAAATTCACATCAGAAACATCTTTAAATTTATCGGTGAAATGAATTAGGTTTCACTTTATTACTTGTAAAATAATTAAATATATTTTCAGAATAAATATCAAATGCTGAAAGTCTACATCCATATTTTAATGAAGATATCTTCTATCTCTTCTTCTTTATCGTGTGGTTAGTGCCAAACCTGGTGTCCAAGTTTGTATGCCGTCCATGGGCCTCTGACTTGGCTTTACATGCCATCATGAAATATTTCTTGGTTTTCTCACCAAGTTTCCTTCACCGAAGCGAGTAATAATTATACAATACGTACATGAATCCGAAAATCAAAGGTTGGGTTCGAACCCGAGACCTATGACTTGGCAGCCCGACGGTTACAACACTAGGCTATCACTGCTATAATGCAGTTATATCCGTCATGTTACGTTTCATTGTTGAGCTTGAACCGTGATTGTCTATTAAAACAAAATAATCAATAAATCGATCGGGATTACTTGAAAACAAGTGAACATTCGCATTTCATAAAGATTGGTTGAATAATTTTGGAATGCTATTGAACGCAGTTTATTCCATTAAATTCTGTTAAAAGGTACGCAAAAATTCAATCCGCACTCAGAAACGTTACTCATTTTACATTATTAGTAACCATTGCAGAAAAAAATTACAATGCAACCATTTATTGAATTCCACAGTGTAATTGGGTGGAAACCACATTAAATAAAATAGGAGAGTATGCTTCTACATTGATTAACCACTATCTCTTTCTGCTTACTGTCAAGCTTTGTTCTCTTATTCTATACGATCTAATGGATTTGCAGAAAACTAATTAAGAATAAAATAATCAATCAATCAATTGATAATCTTTTCAAAAGTTACACCGTTACAACTTACAAACATTATAGAGGCATGTCTATATCGTTTGAAAATGGTTACGATACTTTAAAGAAATTCAGAATGTAATATTGATTATTACTTTAAAAATATTCTTGATCCACGTTTATTTTACTTCACCCAAATCGGCTAGTGTTATTTTTTACTACTGACGTGTTTTATTTCAGATACAGAGTAGAAAAATACGTTAATTTATGTCCCAATGTTAAAATTAACAATGACTAGAGACACCGTTACCTTCATGACGGCTCGCCGATAGCCAGACCGAAATAACTCAGCAATCACTACAGATAATAGGACCGCCAAACCGAATGGCATGAGCCACTCGAATCACAAACAGATTTTTATTGCATGCCGCAATCAAAATGGTTTATAATGGGATTACGAAAGGAGAAACAAGCTCAGCTTTGTTATTCAGAAATGAGATTTAAAATGTTTTATTCAAGAAATAATCTCAGTAACCTTGGTCATAAATTAAAAAGTATTACCAGTGTTTTAGTTCTTCCCTAGTACTTTAATTGATTTCCTCGTCACGTGCAACGGCGTGTCCTAGAAACTATTACGTAATATAACAAGCTCACGTTCATTGTATTATCATTTCAGATCACAGAGTCCTTGAGGCGTCTGCGTGCTGGTAAGAAGTCATCTCGCTTCGCCGAGGACATCGACTTCGACACCAACGTAGCCAATCTCGAGAACCGCATGAGGATTTCCGACAAGATCCTCGAGAGCGTTGGCATCGGCTCATCTTCGGTCAGCAGCGCCAGCAGAGCGCTGCAGGAGAACGAGGAGCGCACAGAGAAGCGCATCGCGCGTAGGATAAACGACGAAAACTCGCTCACAAAGTGGACAGCCCTCGGCAAGTCCGACGACGAGAGCGCGGCCGCACAGCGAGCAAAAGTGTCCAGAGCTCGTCTAACTGACTTGGAAGATGAGATGAACGAGCTAAGCGAAAGGACCGCCATGAGAGAAAAGCGCGCGGCTCGCCTCCGAGCCCTCGTCGCCGACTCAGAAGCCTCCGAGTCCTCAGTCTCGTCCTCCAAGGTCACCATCAGATCTGAGAGGGAAAAGAAGCAAGTCACTTTCTAAATAAACGTAGCTATCTTGTTACGCTCTCGTCGCTCTCGGCTCTAAAACGACTCGTTTTAGGACATAGTGAGTTCTCTTCGTTTCGAGATAGATAAGTTTGCTAGAATGTGTGATCCTGCATTTGCCTATGTACAATGGTCGAAGTTGATGTCTATTTTATATTTGGATAGAATAAAATGAAATGCTATGTATTGCCCTGTTTTCTATTTATTGAAGAATTAATAGAATAATTTTACATTCAAAACTTATCGTTTGATTACCCGTCTCAGATTGTGTAAAGAAATAAATAACACCACGCAACTAGCTTGATGAAATGATAAAAATAATGTTTTTTCAAAGTGAAATGGGTACGCTGTCTATAAAAGCTTTATTTATTGAGATGTGCAAGTTAATTACGGTACACGATATCATCGTATTACTAAAGGGAAAATATTCCTGAATATATTATTGCACATTGGAGGACCAGTTAGCTACGTACGCTGTGCCTGCATCCACAAAGAGACTTTTATAAAACTGGTTATTATTGAACCTGAAACGGAGCATGATAATTGGTACAGGCCCTGACGGTGCGTGTATCTATTTGTGTGGTTTTCACTTTATATTGGTACATGCTGACCGACTTAGCCAATCTTTTTAAGATGTCTCAACAAAACAAAGTTCTAAATCAAAGATAATTTATTTTCCTCAATGACAACATCAAAGAGTACTTATTGCCACAAGATTGTAATGAAAATATTATTTTAGCGACGCAGTACGCACTGATATAATATTTTGCCTTTGACAGAAGCAATAAGTACTTTGTTTTTGTCTGTACTACGATGAAGTAATGATATTACCTGTACAAAATGGAGCTCTCCATACAAAGCCTTGTATTGGTTTTTATTCAAGGCAATATTGAATGTGATATTGGTCACAGTGGGGAATATAAATGGAAATATCTTAAGCTGCGTATGTATTTTGTATGATAATATGCGTGGGTGTAGTGCCTACCAGACCCAGTCTTATTGAACCCGTGGACGTCCACGTGTACACATGGGTTTCCTTATGGAAATATCTTTACATACAAAAAATACATTTTAATAACATTTAGGTGTCTTTTTGTAATTAAAAAATAACAGCTTTTTACAGAATGCATATGAAAGTAGGTAGATGGAGGATTATTATTATATACGGTACTTATAACAAAAAAAAACATGCATTTTGTTTTTGTTGGTATGTCTGTCTGTTTATTCCAGCTCATCTCCGAAAAGGCTGGACCGATTTTGACGGGACTTTTACTGACAGCTGATGTTATAAGGAGCTAGATAACTTAGCTTACTTTTATTTTAGGGTTCTGTGCAAAAATATGAAAACCCTTGAAATTGGTCACAAAAAGCGATATTTTTTTATATAATTTTCACGCGGGCGAAGGTCGCAGGCAACAGCTTATCGTAAATAAATACTATAATAATTATGTAATGATGCTCTCGGTGAATAATTTGGTGGCGGCATCAGATTTTTAGTAGGGAACAGTTTGAGGCGCCCCTTTCATTTTAATATTTCCGTGGACACAAAGATCACTCGTGAAAAAGTGTTTGTAAAACACCAATTAACAAAGCCAAGATCATTTACTAATTCACTCATAATCACTGAATGTGCCAAGTGCGAAGAGGAATGGGTAGTACTGGTAGTGAGAAGCGGAGGACAGGGATCTGGGGCAGCGTGGGAGAGATCTATGTCCAACAGTGGAGTCCGATAGGCATAGTTGATTGATAGACTACTCACGCCCGTCGCTGTGATGGTCAGCGACTCCCACTTTTCATGCATTAGGTGATTGTGACAACTGGTCGCCACCACCAGACAAGTCAGTCATCCACAAGAAACAAACTGTCTGTTCACACTGACAGATAGTAACTATATTATTACTTTAATAAAATACAATATGAAAACACGAATTCCATAGAGTCTTGGAACTGAGTGTTTTGCTAATTATTTACTTCTTGTAGATACTGCTCAGATTTAGTACGAAAAATATGATTGTCTTGATTTCTTAATCAAATCTTAACTATATTACAAAATATTTAGAACATAATTTACTACAAATTTTGTTCCAACCATTTTTCATGAGCGCTGAGAACACGCAGTGCTCAGCCATACCAACATTCTCGTACTGTAACGCAAGGTCAAGTGTGAGTCCCGGTGAAAAATACCTCGTAGAAAGTCATTACATCACTAAAATATCCTATCAATAATTTGTATTATTGACTTACTAATCATACAACAGAGTTATTTTATAAAATGACGTAAGTTCACTGAACGTAACGTCATAACTTTACCTAGCCAACTTACTCTGATAAGAAACACGGAAACAAACTGACAGGTCAAAGTCTCAAGGTCAGGTTATAAATATGACGACCATACATGATGTCTGAGGGAAACATACCGGTTTGAGTAGACCTGACCGGACAGCTCAACCTGAGCTCAATGCAGAGCTTAAGGATTTCAACGACCCGACGAAAACTGCCAAAGTATTGAAGCAACTTGTGGTCCACGGCAGTTCTGCATTACATCATACGAGAAGGTATACTAATATTTAACGTATGTAACAAAGCCAAGCGATTGGTCGACTCTTCCCGTGACCAGAGGCAATTTTTGGCCAAAAAATCAGCATTGCCACTCATCATGGCAATTCTCTAGCCTTCTGGGCACTATTCCCGTTGACAGTGATGCGGACGAATTTTTGTCATGTATTGCTTTTATACATGTACATATTTTTATTGATATTTTGAGTATAATGAAATTCCCAAAAACTTTTGCATGACCACGGCACGACTGCCGAGCGTCCTGGGTTACCAGGACGCTCGGCAGTCGTGCTAATAAAGCAAAGTCAGCTTTAATTAAGTTTAGAATTATACTTATTTCTAAACGTAACATAAGCGACTCTTCGTCAAACCAAGCCAGGTTCACACGTAGAAAGTGACGTAGGTATTATTTTTATGGGTTTCGACGGTAGCTCCATCTACCGAAAGTGTTACAAACTGTTTTAGGTTGAGTCAAGAACAAGATTATAATCTTGTAATGACAGTTTAGACGTTCTTTTTTTTCAGTAAGTCATTAGATGGCGACACTTACTAACCTTTTAACTATTATTATGTTTTTCAATTGCATACCTTTGAATTAGTTAATTGGGAGATTATGATGAAAGGTAGGTACGACTTGGTCTACAACGGTGTAATAATTACTAACGGTTGGTGTATTATAAAATTGTGTAGAAAACAAGTTTAATAAAGCGCTAATGATATGCGTTCCTAATCTTAAAAGACCTAAGTATCTTCTACTTCGTGAGAAGTTTTGAACTAACTAACAAAACATTTCCCAAAATATCGCCACCCCCACGGCGTCGTCGGCGGCAATGTAGAGGTCAGGTGGCTGCTGATATTTTGGGGCTCAGAGAGCAGGTTATGAGTGGTGAAGCATAGTCTGCGAGAGGCTTATGAATATTTGTGTCATATGTGGGGTGTAACTCTGGATAATTGATTGAAGCATGATGTGCCTCAGCAACAACGTGATGGAAACAATAGAAGTTAATAATAATACACCTGACTGCGTATAAAACTGGCTTTAGCGTTCAAAGTGTTTTGTATTTCTACAAAGACTTGACATAAACTTTACGGTAACTAACTCAATCTAATACATTTTTAAGAGCGTTCATAAAGAAAGTGATTTCGCTAATTTGGAAATATTTCTGTATGGAAATAAGAAATATGGCTAACTAGTGAACTAAAATATTGATTATGAAATGCAATAATTAATATCGTAACACCGAATATTTAGTTTTAGATATAAAAAAGTATTTGCAAACTTTCCAAATGCCTTTTTTACGCCTAAAACGGTTACAACATCAAATTCAGTTTTTTAATTGCAATTCATTATTAATATTCTGGTTCACTAGTTAGACATCTTTCTTTTTCCCATACAGTAATATTGCCAAATTAATTAAAACAGGTAAATATTTGACAGCTATTTGTGACGTTGCCAACTTTATGGATGAACGCTCTTAACTTATGATCTTATTTTTAGTATCGCAAAAAAATTTACACTTGTTCATATGAATTGACTTTATTACTGATTTATTCAAATTTTCAATCAATCTGTGATATTGACCGTAAAGTTTCCAGTCTCGGTGACAGGAGTCCCCCCGAGCGGTGTAAACATAATAGGGGGAGATTCTGTGTCCGCTAGAACTACGTCATTTTATGAACGTTAAAATTTTAGCTGTGGCTTTTAGCTGTGCCTTGCTTAGGCAAGAACAATTGGATATTGTGTGACATCGGACCCAATCCGGTCTCGATTCATGACTTTATGAAAAAAGATTATTTAGATAATTATTTAAACTACATTTTTAAAAGGATGATTTTTCAGGTGTTTTCGGTGGATGTGGTTCGTCACCCGAACAAGAGACCATTTTCTTCTTAAAATATTTTTTTTACAAAATACTCTTTGTGATTGTTGAGAAAAATCCATTTCCAAAACTGAAATAGATTTTTCTCAACCAATAAATTGATTGTGGATTTTTAATTTGCAACACTCCTTTCCATACTTTTCTAGATTTTCTCGATTTTATAATAATAATAATAAAATAATAGCTTGGGAGCGACCCAAGCTAAATATGACAGACGTGTGCCGCCCGGATGATGCTGCCACGAGTTCTTTCTGGCGCAGCATCTGGTCGGTGCCCGTCTGTCATACTGAGGCTGACTGGATGCGTGATGTCGAACGAGTGTGTGAACCTATCCCAGAAACGGAGCCAATTTTGATAACACCTTTAGATATAGCCAGAGCAGTTCGTCCGTTACCGAACTGGAAGTCACCGGGACCGGACTGACTGCACAACTTCTGGCTCAAATGGCATACACTTGCCTGGCATCCCAATTCTAGTCATCCTTAGAGTCTGGGTCCTTACCGCAGTTTTAACAACAGGCGTTACCCACCTGCTCCATAAGTCAGGTAGTCCCGCGGAACCCAAAAATTATAGACCGATCACGTGTTAGTCTACAGTCTATAAACTTCTTACATCCATTTTGAGAGTTAAAATTAATACACACATTGACAAAAACTCCATTATGTCTACCTCTCAAAATTGATGTAGGAATGGGTCCCGCGGCACTAAGGAGCTACTTCTCGTCGACATGGCCATTAGCCAACAGGTTCGTCGATCCCGCAAGGATTTGTCTACATGCTGGATAGACGACTCGGTGCCACATACATGGCTCATGAGGGTGCTGGAGTTGTACAAGATAGATGCAACTCTACGCGCCTTCCTTGTGTCGTGTATGGGGCAATGGAGGACGGTTCTTCGATATCCAGGATGTCGACAGATCCAGCTTGTATGGATTAAACGGGGAATATTCCAGGGCGACAGTCTGAGCCCACTTTGGTTCTGTCTAGCCCTGAATCCACTGAGCACATTGCTGGGGGATTCAGGTCTAGGCTACCGGTTGAGGAGAGGTGGTCAGGTCATATCTCACCTTCTTTACATGGATGATCTGAAACTCTTTGCCCCCAACAAATTGCGACTGATGGAGCTACTGAAAGTAACTGAAACTTTCAGTAGCGCCATCAGAATGGAATTTGGTGTGGACAAATGTGCAGTCATGTATGTAAAGCGAGGGGAGATTATGGAATCCGAGGGAATTCAGCTCTCGGATTCCATACACCTGAGATCCCTCGCCTCATCCGAAAACTATAAGTATTTGGGTATGTCGGAAGCGTTAGTTATTAACGTAACTGACATGAAGCAATCGTTGAAGGAGCGCTTCTTTGGACGCCTGAACAAGGTATTAAATAACCTTCACACCCTTCACTTCCTTTCAGGCGGAAACAAGGTGCGCGCCTTCAACGGTTGGGTCATACCGGTTTTAATGTACTCTTTCGGCGTACTCAAATGGACTCAGACCGAACTCGATGCCCTGGATAGGAGAGTTCGTACACTGCTTACCGCAAACCGGATGCATCACCCACGATCATCAGTGATGAGGCTGTACATCCCGCGGAAGTGCGGGGGTCGAGGGTTTTTAAACGCGAAATCCCTTCACAACCGCGAGATGTGCGGGTCTCTGAGAATTTTTTTTAAAAGCCGAGGTGGGTATGCACCGAGATGTGGTCGCAGTGGACAAGGGACTCACCCCGCTGTCCATGGCTAAAGAGAACTGGCGCAAACCTGTAGTACTTACTACCGATGACCGCAAGGAAGTATGGCAAGGCAAGGAGCTTCACGGGCGCTTCTACCGGGCTCTTCATGGACCCGATGTAGATTTTCTAGCGTCCGTGTCCTGGTTACGTTTCGGCGACCTCTTTGGAGAAACTGAAGGTTTTGTCTGTGCGATTATGGACGAAGTTATGTTGACGAACAAGTACCGGAAATATATTATGAAGAACGGGACGGGACGGTTGACGTGTGTCGGGCATGCCACCGTCCGGGTGAGTCCATCAGACATATTATTTCTGGTTGTTCTCGTCTGGCTAACGGCGAGTACTTGCACATGCACAACAAGTAGCCAGGATTATTCACCAGCAACTTGCCTTGAAATATAAACTTGTGGAATCTGAGGTACCGTACTACAAGTATGTGCCCGACCCAGTTCTCGAGAAAGACCATATCACGCTGTACTGGGATCAGTCTATCATTACTGACAGGACTATTGTCGCCAATAAGCCTGACATAGTAGTGATAGACCGATCAGCGCGCCGCGTAATGATAGTCGATGTTACCATCCCGCATGACGAAAACCTCGTGAAAGCTGAGAAAGAGAAACAAATAAAATACCTCGACTTGGCACACGAGGTTGTCGATATGTGGAATGTGAACTCGGCTATCATTGTGCCGATCGTCGTGACGGCCAATGGCCTTATAGCCAAGAGCCTCGATGACCATCTTTCGAGGCTCTCCTTAGACGGTTGGATCAAGGGCCTGATTCAGAAGGCAGTACTCCTCGATACGGCTCGTATTGTGAGGAGGTTCCTGGCTCTGGAGCCCTAAGCACCGGCAGCTTGGACCCTGCCCCCGCTACCGACGGACCACTATTTTTTATATTTTTAAATGTTTTGTTATATGTTTTTTTTTAAGATATGTTTAAAAATATTTAAAATAAGTTTATAAATGAATAAAGGAAATAATAAAATTATTATTATAAACAATTCAAATATCTAGATTTGGCTCGCGAGGTTGTCGAGATGTGGGACGTGAGTACAGCAGTCATTGTGCCGATAGTCGTGTCGGCCAATGGCTTAATAGCCACTAGCCTCGACCAACATCTAAGGAGGCTCTCGCTTGGTAGCTTGGACCCTGTTCCCGATACCGGTGGGCTATAATTTTTTAATGTTTTTTATATTGTTTTTAATGAATATTTAAAAATGTAAATAATTTGTAAAAATATAAATAAAGGAAATTTATTTCAGACCGAAAGTCCATAAACAAACACACATTACAATTTTATAACCATAATTCGTTCTAGACAGTATCTCAGGTCCTACAAGGTCTTAAAATTGCTAATAGGGCCGACCGCTTCGTCATATCGAGAGCACATTTTTCACAGGGTGTGCCCAAAATTAAATCACGCACGGTACATGTAGAAAATTGGATAGGTGGCATGACGTACCGCTCCACCCTTCCCCCTGGGCCGTCGATCTCTAATTGCATTGTCGGCTGCAGGGGAGCCAGCCATTCGTGATAAAGATTATAAGTGTCATTATTAGTTATTTTTCGTTTAAAGCCCTAGATCGCTTGGATGTGACCTAGGTCGGTCGCATGGCTTGTAGATTATTGTTTTTTTTTGCAATCACTTGTAATGGTTCCGTCGCTAGACCTACATAAAAATTTTTCTCTTTTTTTATTTCTACGATGTAATTGTTTGGGGTGTCTATCGACAGCTCTTAAAATATTATTTAGGTGCTACGGACCCCTTTGTCCGCGGTCTTCATTGTATTGTATGTATTAGTAAATATTGGTATAGTTTATATCCACCTTAGTAATAAAACTATTTGAATTTTAAAGATATGCAGTAAGTATTTTCCGGGTTCAGTTTTTTGGTTAATCAAAAAATTGCTGTTATTTTACAATGATGCCATGAACATGAATTGTTCCATGTTTATAATGTTCGTAAAGGAGGATTATCTAAATAAGTCTATTTTAATATGAACCTCGATTTGAATCAATTCGTTTTGGAAATATTTAGGTTTTAAATGAACCTCACCCACACAAATAAAACCCTACTTTCTCACGAATCACGTACAATATTATAACATGTAATTCCCCGTCTATTTTCCTCAAAGCACATACGTCTGGCTGTTGCTTTTTTGGTTTGTTGCATCCATCGGTAACATCCATTCTCTTGCTGGTTATCCCTACTTTATATGACGTTCGACAGATATGTCCTTTACAGTCTCAGTTAGTTCAGACTTTTTTAAAACTAACACATTTTCCTCCTTACGATTCGAATTTAATGTTACTAGTAGCAGTACCACTTAGAATAATAATTTTAAAGTTTAATTAAAAATAATAGTTTGCTTTATGAATATCAAAAATCAAATCATATTAAAGACAACATTTTCTAAGGTTAACAATTACAAAACAACGAGAATAAAATTGAATTATCCTTTACAACATGTGATTTTCTCTATCGTATTATAATTAACTGTCTGTTGCCTGCGGCGTCACCCGGATAAGTGTCGGAAATTGCCCCATGTCCAAGCTCATGTTTCTAATTACATTGCAATCCGTTCAACCGTATATACGTGAAAGGTAACAACTCACAGACAGGTCGACAGACAGTGTTACATTTATCATATTCATAGTATATTCAGCTGCATCCGGTTAGGCTGGAACCCGACCCCAACATAGTTGGGAAAAGGCTATTCAGATGATAAATATTAATAGTTTATAGTGTCATTAAGTTTTTAACTATCAATATACCCTATCTTATCAGAATGTGGTACACAAAATGTGTGTGCGGGACATAATTTTACCCATCAATGAAGTTTGATTGCGAAGTTAATGACTTAAATTAATAGTTCCACAGCGCTAACGGTGATAGTGGGGCATTCTCCAAGTAATTATAATTTACTAGCAATTGGATTAGATCGTGCTTGATATCTTGTGTTTAAAGGGAGCCGCCTTACAGCAGATTTGGTTAATTTGGCGTGTACTTAATATTGGGTTTCAGGTTCTACTTTTTTTAAATTCTAAATGGGCCTACTCTTGACCTCAATCTAGTCCTGAGGACAGAGATGAGGTCGACGATGGCACGAGCTAACCCAAAAGAAGCTTAGGATAAGAAACAATTTTAAACCAAAACCTGTACCTACCTAAAGAGGTACACAGTACCTAAACAATAAGGTAAAATGGCAATCGCTTTTAAGGAATTTCGACAACAACAACAACATCCAATATAATTATGTTGGACGTTGTTGTTGAAATACGAAGTTCACACACGCCCGTTAAACTCCTCTCTATGAGTGTAAGGGCTCATTAACGGAGACGCGGCGCTTTGTGCGGCTGCGGTTGGCTTTCAATTCAGGTTCATGGGGAAGCGATTTTTTGCGCGTTTGCTTGAAATGCAGCGTTGCACGCAGATTACACCGCCGCGCCGTATTCAATGCGGCGGTGCACGCGGCGTCACACGCTTATACAAAAATACGGCAGATGACTCCGCCGCATCGCACGTTGTTATTTTTATTTAATTTTTTTAAATGTATGTGTGCAATATAGACAGACAGACAAACCGGTGGAATAGATGGACATGACAAAATCATAAAGGTTTTTTGGCTACGCAATCATATAAACCGACACACGATGATTCGACAAGGCTATCGTGCAGGGGGTGCCGCACGTATACCTTTCTTCCTCCTGCAAAGCCGCGTGCGCCGCAGCGATGTCCACCGCGAGCAACTCTAACACCCTACAAAATCCGCCGCGGGCACCACTGCTCGTCACGCACCGCACACGCGCCGCACCACACGCCGCGTGTTTGTAAACAACATCGTACATTGTCCTATGTTTGTGCGTGTGCTTACGCGGGCCGAATGAGACCTAAGTTTTCCGCTAGTTATGCCAATCTAATACAATTGTGACTTTTCTGTCATCGTCACCACTGCTAAAAAGGCCATTAAAGCAAGAAACATAAGTAAATGATGTAATCAATTGTATGTAAAATAATAATAGATAATCTGTATTATATATGATATCTTTATTACACATCTGCAACGATTTTTCAAGCTCAAAAGGAGGTTATCAATTTCGCCTTGTGGTAAAAGGTCCCAGATTCATGCATGAAAAGCGGATTGTCCGTCAGCAGATTTTCAGGAAAAATTCGTAAATCCCTTCGTTGCAGCGTAGCCCACGCGTGCTCAATAGGAACTGGTCCACGCGAGCGACGGCGTGAGCCAATCAGTTGGTAAATTGCCTTTTACCCAAACGGATTTAGTTCTCCTGCCTAGCCCGTACCATGATTGTAACACCTTGATATGGATGAACTTTCCAAGGGATTTCTCAAGCAGCTCTCACGTCCAAGTATTCGCCAAACACGTATTATTTGTGTATCTTGATTGAAGCCGAACGAACCAGTATTCATCTGAGGACAACATCCATTGGCGATCAGAACAAGCTCGCACAAGGACCACCAGGCCCTTGTTGGCAATTGGTTTCGAAGTCACCAGTACTGACTGTAAGTTCAAAACCAGTTGCCCAGTTCTAACGTTTCGTTATCTTCTTGCCGTAATTTGTAAAAATCGGTCTAATCTGGCGGGGTTCCACAAATATTCCAAGAGTGCCGCTCAGCCTACTCTATAGTATCCTGGTAGCCAAACCACTATCTTGATATGGCGCTTTGACTGGTGCCAGCGGCAGGCAACATTGCACTTATTCAGGCTTACTTCCAGCACGCTTATTGTTGCCACCATCATCTGTTCTCTGGACATACATATTTTTTCATTTGTACCAGCTTTGGCCCGCGGCTTCGCTCGCGTTAATTTAGAATTTGACAATCAATTCAGGTTGTACTCTGCTTGTAATAATTCAATCATAATTCGAAAGACACGTTGCGCCGTCTATTATCATAAGAACTTTTTCTTTCGGAATAAAATGAAACCTATGTCCGTTTCTGTACACCTGACAATGTATATGCAAAATTTCAGGATGATAGGTTCAGTGGTTTAGGCGTTAAAAGGTAACAAACAAACTTACTTTCGCATTTATAATATAAGTGAATATTTTGAATACAGTAAATAAATGTGTCAGCAACCTTTAAAGTTGAATACTTTTAAAGTTAGGGGAAAAAAAGGAAAATATCTCTAGATAGTGTTGATGTGTGCATAAAAAGTGCTATACGCCAACTCAAGAATTAAGATGATAATGTCAATAGCTTCTCTCGTGCTACGCCGTAGCAAGACTCCGTAGCAGACACGGACCACAATGTTCTACGAGTAGTCACCTTGTTCGTAGCTCGTCGTAGACCCTGCGTAGCGCTCACTCGTTCATTGTCTTTGTGAATGCTGTAGATTGTTAGTGCGTAAGTTTTAGTTATCGACGTCCTGATAATTTTAACTTATACAATAACACTTGAATTTTAATAAATTGGAATGGATTCTTAGAGCAGTATTTGTAAGAATGATATTACAGTCATAACAGATCAAGTACCAAAGTTTGAACTTAAATAGTAGTTACCTACATAGCAAATGCCTTGTTAATATAATGGCACATAATATCAATCTACCATAATGCCAACCAAATACAATTGCACTAATATCATCATCACATGCCTTCCAGCACGTCCTAGTTACATATGCAAATGCTACTTACGGCTAACTTGATTGTTCCAAACAACGCATTGGGCAACACCCTGTAGATTGGCAACTAAGTAGGTCAGCGTATGACCGTTGACTGAAGCCAAATCATCCGTCGATATTTTATTGTGGGCGGGTACATCAATCAACGTCGTACTATACGAGTATGCATACGAACTGAGGAATTTATCCTTTCTCATTTACAACGACGTTCGATATCATTTTAAATTATGAATGAAGAATTTATGATGAAATCTCGCAATTTCCGGTAAATATTGTTTTTTGTTTATAGATCACATCATCAGCCTTTTTTTTCGAATGGGAAATCATCAAATGACCCCTCCCGCTCTGGGCGGAGTGGAAGGGAGTATCAGGCTTCTACTGACTAAAACCCATCCATGTTCCTGATTTTCCCTTTGTGTTCCAGGGCCGCGGTATCTCTTTCGAACAGTCCCACAGCCCCAGCAGGCTTCGGCCTTTGCGGTCCCCTTCCTGTGTGCTGACATCTCTTTGAGACGCGCGTGGAACACGAGCGCTTCGTCGACACGGCCTGTCGTTATAAAACGGACGTATGGGGAGCTATCCCATTACTCGCCGTCCGCGTCTATGGTGGCCGGGAGCCACCACGTGGCCCCCGACGCCTGGAGCGTCTTCCGCGGCAGCTGGGACGCAAGGCTCAAGGAGGTGTGAAACGGGTCATGGAGGTATTTAAAGTAATATTATAAGCTTAAAAACTAGTATTTGAAAATTTGGAACTTTTACCTACAATATCTCCGTAACTAGAGGGTTTCCAGGTATTGTCCAGAACTAAAAAATAACGCAATGACGCGGAGGACACGTGCCTTTCAGCTTCGTTAAGATTTTTTTTACACCCATTATAGTTTTTTTTTATTATTTCCTTTATTTATTTTCTTACACACTAATTACATTTTTTAAATATTTCTTAACAAAAACCATATAAAAACATTTAAAAATATAAAAAATAGTGGTCCGCCGGTAGCGGGAGCAGGGTTCAAGCTACCGGTGGTTAGGGTTCCAGAGACAGGAACCTCCTCACAATACGAGCCGTATCGAGGAGTACTGCCTTCTGAATCAGGCCCTTGATCCAACCGCCTAAGGAGAGCCTCGAAAGATGGTCATCGAGGCTCTTGGCTATAAGGCCATTGGCCGTCACGACGATCGGCACAACGATAGCAGAGTTCACATTCCACATGTCGACAACCTCGTGTGCCAAGTCGAGATATTTTATTTGTTTCTCTTTCTCAGCTTTCACGAGGTTCTCGTCATGCGGGATGGTAACATCGATTATCATTACGCGGTGCGCTGATCGGTCTATCACAGGCTTATCATCTATGTCATTACCTTATTATCTATGTCAGGCTTATTGGCAACAATAGTTCTGTCAGTAATGATAGACTGATCCCAGTACAGCGTGACATGGTCTTTCTCGAGAACTGGGTCGGGCACATACTTGTAGTACGGTACCTCAGATTCCACAAGTTTATATTTCAAGGCAAGTTGCTGGTGAATAATCGTGGCTACTTGGTTGTGCCTGTGCAAGTACTCGCCGTTAGCCAGACGAGAACAACCACAAATAATATGTCTGATGGACTCACCCGGACGGTGGCATGCCCGACACACGTCAACCGTCCCTCCTTCACAATATATTTCCGGTAGTTGTTCGTCAACATAATAGTTTTTTTATTGTTAGTTTGTTTGGTTTTTCAATTTTAAGAACGCACCTGTAACGTTGTAACTATTACTGGGAAACTTAGTTTCAAAACGTAAAATGAAAAAGTCACTCAATTATTTTTTTAAACAGATTTATTCAACATAACTGTATTTTGATGTAATTCGATATTACAGTAATGAAGTTCTGTTTGCATAAACCGATCCGTCATCATTACGCGAAATACCGGTTTATTATGACTGAGTGTTGTGACAATACTGTGTTTTTAGTTACACCGACGTGAAAATGGTCAATGATTTTTCAATACACTTCCTCGAAAACTAGTTCTTATCGCACTAAGGTTCAACATGCAATGTATTTCACACACGTGATTTTTTTCATTTATCACAACGTGTGCGGAAATAAATATTTCCACAGATACTAAACTAACTATACTTATAGCATAGTCAGCCTATTAATGTTCCCACTGCTGGGCCGCAGGCCTCCTCTCTATGAGAGGGAATGGGCTTTAATCCACCACGCGGGCCCAGTGCGGGTTGGTAGATGTCACATGTCTTCGAATTTTTGGTTCTAGGACATGCCGGTTTCCTCACGATGTTTTCCTTAACTATACTTATACTAAATATAAATTGGTTCAATGCCTATAGTCGGCGGTAATTGTTTTGTGTTGTGAGATAAGCGTCTTTACGGCGTAAATTATGAATTATTTCAATATTTAAATTGTGTTTATAAATAGAATACCATAGATAAACATGATTATTTAAAACAAATATTTACTTTTATGAACAAATTATAATTTATTTGTGTTCTAAATTCAAACATTAAAATTTTCTATTTTTCATATTAGGCTGTTAAGCAGCTTCATACCTTTGCTTCTCATTCAACCTGGTGAAAGCAAAAAACAGAAAATTAAAATCATAGTTAATAATTATCATAGCTAAAAAGTATTTTTTTCATGAAAATTCATGAAAAAAAAATACTTTTCGTTTTATTATTTTATTTCATCGAAAATGTCTTGGAAAACGTCGTTTGATATACGTGGGCATTTGTTACTGCAGTTTCTCGCCTCCATAACAACCTCCCTTACGGCTGGGTTGTGAATTCCGCCTCGAATGCAGTAACAAAGTTTCACCACTTGTATCAAAATGTACTATTCCGTCCACAGCGAATAACATCGTAGTCGAAAAATCCAAATTTTATAGGAAATATTAAAAAAAAACTGTTTTTGATATTTCCTATAAAATTTGGATTTGAAATGATGAGGTTTACGTAACAAGTTCGTTTATACAACATTATTGTTAGTATAAGCGAAACCTAAATATAGTTTGTTCAGAATAAGTAACTGAATCGATTCCAATAATTTTTAAACCATGTTATATATTTTCCTAAAAATATTTAAAAAAGTTAAGGACACCGAGTGACTTTAAGTACCTATCGCAATAATTTAGGTACCTGCTGCCAAATTATTATTATCAATGAGCTCAAGACGACGCTGGAGGCGCACGCTGGTGGTGACCACGATTTTGTGCGGACAACTAGGTAACAGATCAAGCTTATAACTTTGTGATTTTTCACGATACAATTTTGAAATTTTATACATAGATTCTTTACATAAAAATACTAGACACGTGTATCAGGTTTCGCATATACTAAAACTAATGTTGACTAATGTTGTATACCGAAATGATAACTAAATTTTTTAAACAGTGGAATATAATTTAATAAATTACTCGTTTTACCAATTCAAGTTCTAATTAAAAATATATCCCTACATATTAACTGTTGAAACACAACGTAATGCAACAATACCATTTTATTCGAGGAAAGTGTCGACAGTGTCCTTAACAGTTAATAACGATCTTATTGACTACAAAATAGCGATGTTAATTGTATCGGTAATGCATTGTAGCCGTAAGATTCGGTAATTAAACTAACTGTGATGATTACAGTAAAATTGGCATGTACCAAAAGTACCGAATTTTCGGGGAGTTTTCGGTTCCGGAGGAGGTACTGGTACTGCAAGCGCTACACCTTCCGCGAGTCCGGTAAAGGAACTACGTTCCGTTCCGATACGTTTTTTGGGTGTAGCATCCGTCACATTGATTTTGGTCGCAAAAAATGGTGCCCGTAATGAACTCAAGACCTCATTCATCCAAATCGGCTCAGTAGTTTAGGTGGAATATAAAAAATGTTACAAAGATACAGAGACAGCTAAAATCTAAACCCTTCCTTTTGGCTTTGCCGTAATCTGAGAAAAATTAATATTCACTCGAGTAAACTCTAACTCTAAAGATACACGCTCCACGTTAGGTTGTACTTGACAGGTTTTCCCTGTACCTGAATCCTGCGCAGTTTTTCAACAAACACGCTACCTGTCACCTGCCACCTTTAAACAAAGCAACATCAATATCAAACAAAGGAAATTCGTTAGATAATAATGAGGTAAATTGATACGGCAGTGATTCAGAATGCAACTAGTTAATGTAGGCAGTGCTGGACATACGAGCGGCGCGGCCAGATAAAGGATAGACCACATTACACCCGATCGCCTGTCGTGGCGGACCGCGGTGTGTGATGTACGCAGCGCGGACCGTGTGGACCAGAGATCATCAATATTTTTTCATCACAAAATAATATTAAATATTGGCCACTGACGGCGCAAGGATAGCCTTCCCTCTTTTTACCTTTTCTCAAACTGTTGCAAGTTCTAGCCGTTCCTTTAAAGCATTATAAAACTAAAGAGCGCAAGCCCTCTACAGAATTCAACTTACAATGCATTTAGAATTTACTAGAATTAAGAATTTACTAGAATTGCAAATTAAATTATAGAAATTTATTATTAACCGGTTTCTGGAAGGAAAACCAGCACTCCAAGTACCGCGCGTAGACTGTTTGATAAATTTATTATCGACTGCCAATCGCAAGTACTGTCGATAAATGTAAGCTCCAGAAAATTATCATTCACAGAGATGACTGTTTATTTCAAACTATATTATGAAATAGTTCATGCCCGCGGCATCGGATCGATCGGTAATTGTCCCACGGGGTCGCAATACCGGGATAAAAAATATACTATATACCCAGGATTTAAACTATCTGTGACCCAAATTTCATAGAAATCCTTTCAGTAAAATCAAATCAGTCCTAGTTTCTGGGGTGACAGAGTAACAAACATCCATTGGTTCTCACGTACTTTCGCATTTATAATAATTCTTATGGGTTTACCCGTAAAAGTTTAAAACTTTTTTTTTAATTTTTAAAACTAAAATATGTGCTCACTTCAGGTTGGTTGTCTCCTATGGATAAGAACCGACAAGACTCTACATAGTTACTTTTTTTTAAGTATTTAGATTTATAAATGTTGTCATCTCATGTGTTAATTACGCAAGTATGACATAACTTCAAGCCTAAAATCCCCGACGAATTAGGCGCACTTATTAGTACATCCACATTTCGCCAGTTATGTTTAAGTCCCATGTAATAGGGGTCGAGACTATTGCCATCAAAGCTGGCACAAATTCGAACTCCGTGGCTACTACTAAGGAATGCCTGATATGAAAGCCCAATAATGATTTGGCCAACCCGGGAATCGAACCCAGGACCTCATGCTCAGTAGTCTCGCTTGAACCACAACTAAAGTAGGTATTTGTTGGCAAAACTGCATGTGTCATGTTAAAGGCCGAAACTGTGCCGCAGGTTTATCAACCCTGGCGTGAGCTTTGTATCACACACCTGTCTGACTATGAAAGTGTACAACACCCGTATTACTGGCACTAAAGTCCATTCGTCGCGCCATTTGTCGATTTAACAGTCAACGATCAAAAGGAATAGTAGTTAGGACACACCTAGACCGTGTTCACGAAGGTTTAAAGATGATTATGCGTCAGCATGATGGAATGGAAAGCGTCCTTCTGTTGGATAATGACATATACTGCAATCGGCAAGCTGTGAAACTTTTAGCACTTTATGAAATAATTGCTTATTCTCGCGGCGTCGTGGTAACTGTCTGAGTTTGGTAACTGTCCCGCAGGTTCTGACTATAGGCATAAAAAGTATCTTATTAAAAGATTTTAAACTATCATGGTCACTAACATTATTATTAACACTAGAAACGGCATATTTACCATGTTTACTGGTGTAAAAAACGGAAAAGTGCCGAAAAAAGTTCGCAAGCGGGCACATTGAGTTTCGTGTGTCGGGAACAGAATCGAGTTGCGAGTGACAGTGGTAGCGGTACTGAGTGCAAAAAACGAACAAGAAAGAGGGTAGACCGATTTGTCTGCTCATAAACACCCACCCGCAATAACTTCAGTTTATCCGTATCATGGTGCTTGCAACAGCGCAGAAATATCGGGAACTCAAAGAAAACAGTAAACATGGTAAATATCCCGTTTCTAGTGTTAATAATAATTATCTTATTAAACATTAAACATCAAGGTTAAGAACTATCTGTGTGATCCATTCAGTGGTTTTTGGGTGAAAGAGAGGAACATGAGACAAGGACAGGAAGCTGATGATGAAAATATCTGTGTTTCGAAGTAAGCTGGATATAATTACGGTAAGCTGATTGCAGACAACATTTATAATAATTGCTCCTGTCATATTCGATCCGATCTTATAATTAATATTAATAATTGCGTAATGAGCTGTGTGCTGGATTATATGAATCTCAAAACAGATAATACGTGGCTAGATTTAGCTGTTCACTTGGATACTGAAAACAAGACCAATGATTATTTTTTATTATTTCATATCTCTTTAAATTAATAATGCGGTGGAGCAAAGAGATATGTCCTTAAAACTTGTTTTGTTTTAGTAACCATTACAAAATACTTCAACTTCCTCGAATAAAAATCAAAGTTCTCATTCATCATTATCATCATTATTATTTCAGCCGAATAAAGTCCACTGCTGGCCGCAGGGCTCCCGAGGTCTCACCACATTAACCAGTACCGTGCGTCTCGTATCTAGCCGATCCCTGCAGCCTTCACCAGGTCCTCGGGCTACCTAGTGGGAGGCCTTCCAACGCAACGTCTTCCAGTTCTCATTTATTGTGTTCATTTATTGAACTAGAAGAGAATCTATTCAAGCTAAACGCTGTAATAAAATATAACAACTTCTTGCAAAGTAGAGAAACAACAAAAACTAATAGGTTTTTAATTTTCTGAAACTCTTTTGCCTTTAAATACTTGTCGTGTTTATGAAAAGAAATAAAAAATACAAGGATTTGCTTTGTCTAAGAAATGAACTGGAAAAGTCTTACCGGGAACCTTTTCTCAGCGAGATTTTTTTACAAGTATAGAAAGAATTTGTTGCTCTTTATAGTTCAGAATTTAAATCAGCGAGAGATGCTTTTTATTTTATCTGCATTCATGAGGAAAAAAATTAAATATAATAATAATCTGCTCTCGTTCATGAACTCTGGCATTACTAGGGAAATTCTCATCTATTACAAATGATAGATGGAAGATGGAGATGGTATGACCATAATGCCATGGAAGTTGGTGGGTGGGTAGGCCTTTGGTGTGGGATGCAACTTGCGTCAACACCCTTGCGCTATCCTATTTTCCAAGCACAGTGGGTGGGCGGCTGCTGCAGGTTCTGAAAACCTAAAACGGCGCAAATACAATGATTTTTAATAATTAACTCCAAACGGCTCAGACACTTAGTTGTGAGCCGTTTGGGGTTGAAACACTAGGGCCATGGGGTCCGAGTGCGCACCTATTATTTCGAGACATCGCCAAGCGGTTCGTCGACTCTTCATGTGACCAGAGGGTGGGCCTATTATGTGGCCAAAGAATAAGCATTGCCAACCAACGTGGCAATGCTGCCAGCCTTCTGGGCACTTTTCTTATTGACCCTTTTCCTACTTGTACATTTTTTTATTGTGTCCTTTATTCGTTTTCCTAACACGATATTCACATTTTTAAATATTTTCATTAACAAAAATTAAAAAATATAATAAATAGTAGCCCACCGACATCGGGAACAGGGTCCGGGCTACCGGTGGTCAGGGCTCTTGAGAGAGGAACCTCCTAACGATACGCGCCGTATCCAGAAGTACTGCTTTCTGAATCAAGCCCTTGATCCAACTGCCAAGCGAGAGCCTCCTCAGATTTTGGTCGAGGCTATTGGCTATTAAGGCATTGGCCGACATGACTATCGGCACAATGACAAAATGAGTACCCTGGAAGCTCGAAGGGAGCTCTTGGATTTGACATTCGCATATAAACTGCTCAATAACACCATTGACTGCCCACAATTAGTATGTAAGTTCAATTTTAGAGTACCCCGAGGACCACCTCGTAAACCTATAACACCCTTAGCTCCACCTCTTCGCCGTACAGTGTTTGGTGCTAATTCGCCTATACCCCGCATGTGCAAACTAATAAACGAACGCAGCGACCTGGTTGACGTCCACGCAGACTCAATATCGACGTTTGTCAGACATAATTAGTATTAGTATTTAGTATAATTATCTAGAATTTAAGTAGGTACATTAGTAGGTCTTTAAAATTAAATTTATAATTAAACGAGCATTTTGCATGTGGTGTTTGCCTGTAATTGGTTGTGCAGTTAGATTTAAGACACAATTACTTATATGTTCCTATCTGTGTAATATCTGTAACAACTGTTGGTGAACCTAAATTAAATAAATAAATAAATAAAAATGACTGCTGTACTCACGTCCCACATGTCGACAACTATCGTTTATCTTTCTCTGCTTTAACGAGGTTCTCGTCATGCGGAACCGTTGCATCAACAATCGTTGCGCGACGCTGCAATCGATCTATCACCACAATGTCAGGTTTATTGGCAACAATAGTCCTGTCAGTGACGATAGGTCGATCCCAATACAACGTGATATTACCAATATTACCATCATCGAGAACTGTGTCGGGCGCATACTTATAGTATTGCACTTCTGATTCAACAAGGTTGTACTTCAAAGCAATTTTATTTTTTATTGTTATTATAGATCTATAAATTGTAGTTTGTAAATACATACACATACATTCAAATATGTTTTTTTTACAAAGGTTTGGCCATATATATTTAAGGATGTGGTTAACTGAACCACTTCTCCAAGGGGCCATCATCGTAATTGCGAAAAAATAGTTATTCAGCTGTACCATACACAGAGTGTAAACGGACCCTTCACGAAGCCGTCAACCATGCAATCTGTACATCAAACTAACTAAGTCTTCGCTAAAGTTATTGCTGGGAAACGACTTCTTTTCTTGGGGTTAAAAAACATGTTTCACGGTAGGACTCAATGTAACGCACTCAAAACAATGTGCGGACGGGGGTCGTGGAGGTATTTACAGTAAAGTTGTAAAATTAATAACTTGTATTATTTTTAAATCTTATAAAAAATTGGTACTTTGACCCCCAATATCGCCGAAAGTAGAAGGTTCCTAGATATGGTCTAGAACAAAAAAACGAAGGCAATGACGGGGAGAACAAGTGCCTTTCGGCTTCGTTATAGGTATTTTTACACCCATTATAATGGTACCATTAAAGACATTTTGAATTTTGAATGAATTAAAAGGACCGCCATAGCATGTTTAATATTTTAACAAGGGACAATGTTTTTGTTAAACTTTTTTTTTTCTTTTTGTTTTTTTTTTTTTCCATCCATTCGCACTCTGCAGTCAACCCGCGATCATGGCGCTTACAACAGCGCCGAAATATCGGGAGCTCAAAATAATGAACAATCACGGAAGTAATACCCCGTAAGTGACAGTATAAGTCTAGTTGTAAACCGTGAAAGCTTAAAACAGTGAATATTTTTGTTATTTTTATAGCCTACTCACACTATCAAAATAGGACATAAATTATTTCTATTAAAAACTTATGACCATAAATAGGACTTCCATGTCTGTTTACACGCGTTGCCACAACAATAATATACAATCACAGAATTATAATACTTTTGTCATCACCCAATTTAGACCACTCTAAAATCAATAGATTCGTTAAGACTATTAATATAATATCACGTGCAATATACAACATATATATATAAATTGTATGTTAGTAAACATGGTGTTTGGATCAAAGAAAATGCTCGAAAGGTGTAACGTGGTAGAACATTTTGGTATGTTAAGTACTAGAAATGCTTAGGGTGGAGTCTCCTATTAATCTCTATCAGAAACTTCATGGATTTATTTTTTATATGTAGTCGTCTCTACTTTTATATCGATCTACCTCAAGAACTAACGTTATGTGGTGCGACGGTGGAACGATCACCTAAAGCCAACCCTCAAGCTCGTTTTTACTAAATTTATTGAAAAACAATGAACCAACAGCCCTAGTCACTAGACATATTGCCTGTGAAGGAACCGTAGTTGCTCATACCAAAGCGAAGTTGATAACCTGTTCCACTCATATATTTCGTTCAGGATGACCGGAGACCCTCAAGTCAGTAAGCATTTAAAAGAGATGACATCAGTGTTTTCCGATAATAAGCAAGCGTAGGCAAATCTTGAAATCCTATTCAGGACTACACTACGACCCCGGGTAGGCTTAAAAGTCATAAGAGTTTCTTACGCTCTACACTGGCCGTCCAGGATAAACCACGAAGAAGACCAGAAGTAACTACCCACCACTTCTCGACTTCGACGAACCCCAGGAACATTTACGTCCCAGACATGATCTGAAGTGGCCTACGTATACAACATCATTTTTAGTATATACGAAACCTGAATATAGTTTGTTTAGTAACTGAATCGATTCCCATAATTTTTAAATCATGTTTTAAATTTTCCCAAAAATATATTACAGAATCTACAAGTTGGACACCGAGCGACACTAAGTACCTATCACAATCATTTAGGTACCTACTGCCAAATTATTATTATCAGTGAGCTCAAGACGACGCTGGAGGCGGCCCCGCGTGGTGACCACGTTTTTGTGCGGACAACCAGGTAACAGAACAAGCTTATAACTTTGTGATTTTTCATAATAGGGTTTTGAAATTTTGTACATAGGTTCTTTACATAAAAATACTAGACACGTGTTTCAGGTTTGCATATACTAAAACTAATGTTGTATAGAAGGTAGTCAATCAATTGCGCACCCAAATAGGCAGCTGCAAACAAACTTTGGCAAAATGAGGGATTTAAGATTCTTCCGACACTCAATGTTAACACGGCTCCTGACCAGACCGTGACCCACATGCTGGAATGTCCTATGTGTTCCTACGACTTATTCTTCAACTGGCGAGTGTGAAACTCGCGAGTGCGCGCGAGTTGGCACCTTCCGATTTTATCTATAAAAAAATGTCGTCAACTCGCTCGACCTTGAAAATCTGACGATAAATACGTCAGATGTACAGTCAGCTACAAACAACTTCTCATAAAATATATTATATAAGTACCCACTTTAAATGTATAAGACATTTTATGCATGCTATGGTTGGGTATTATGCGTCGACGGCCGCATCCCCTTCGCCTCATTCTGCACCTCCATCATAGGTTTTAACGTATCCCGAAATCTAAGTAGATAGTCGGTACTTAACTGAGTCAGCCAGCGCGGGCAATAGCTAGTTATTTATAGTTATTAGTTTCAATCCGTTTTCATTTCACTGTACTTTATAATGTGCGAGCGAGTTGACGACAAAAAAAATAGGTAAAATCGAAAGGCGTCAACTCGCACGCACTCGCGAGTTTCAGACTCGCCAGTTGAATATGTCGTTCCTACACCTATACATTAGAGGACTTAAAAAAATGCTGCAGAAGCCGTGATTAACGTGATTACCTACCGAGACCAAGAAAAATAAGTCTTACCATTGAAACGAAAGAAGAAGAAGAAGAAGACGCGACGTAAATAAGTACATTATAACGACGGCCTTTACAGGAGACTTCACCCTTACAGTGAAATTGCTTTATGCTTAATTCGATTCGTGTGACTCATAGTCACATGCTTATTTACAATGTACATTATTTATTAACTGCCACATATCAAACGTCTATTTACCTGCACATTTTTCGAGGGTTGCCAACATCGCTATCAATATCAGGTGACTACTATAAATAAGATATTGATTTGACAACGTGCGCCGGAGCAGGGGTAAGTAGAATATTTTAGCTTTTAATGATTAATTTCTAACTTATTCAAAACGTGAACTTATTGTAGCCCTAAGCTTTGAACTATTAAAAATAGGCTAGTATTTAAATCAAAAATCTTTCTTTTTTTAATTAAAAAAATCACAACTGCAAACAAAAATACTGATTGCACAGCAAAATAGTTACCACAAAATATTATTATTTTACCACAATTTGAATGCGTGACGCATCGCTATTAATTAACACATACACACACACACATTCACATACACATTTTTTTTATGAACGCATATCTAGCAATAACTAGCATGTTGTGCTAGTTATAGAATTAAGGAGAATGTGTTTCGAAGTATAGGCATCTGCCCCAAGGTCCAATAGCCTTAAGATATACGTAATTGAAAAGAGCTTTTAAAGGAGAACCTTTGCTACTAACACGACTTCTGGAAATTCGCAGTACGTTGGGAGTTATTGTGCTAAATAGGTTAGTAGTTGGACAACGAAGTTAAGATTTTCCTGGCCACCAATTAAGGTTATCTGGGTAACCAATAATAATAAAATAAAATCCATTGCATAGAGCTTTTCAAAGAGAACTTTTGCTACTAACATCACTTTAGCTAATTCGTATTCCGTTCGGAGTTATTGACCTAAATAAGTGACTATTTCAGCACCGAGGTTAAGATTTTCTGGGAAACAATAGCAATAAGATATACACCATTGGAGAGAGCTTTTCTATGAGAACTTTTGCTACTAACTTAACTTTTGCTAATTCGCAGTCTGTTCGGAGTTATTGACCTAAATAGGTTACTAGTTGGACACCAAAGTTAAGATTTTATTTACAACCAATTAAGAGTTTACGGGCAGCTAATAGTCATCAGATATACACTATTGGATAGAGCTTTTCAAAGAGAAGTTTTGCTACTAGCAGCACTTTTGCTAATTCGAAGTCCGTTCGGAGTTATTGACCTAAATAAGTGACTATTTCAGCACCGAGGTTAAGATTTTCTGGGAAACAATAGCAATAAGATATCCACCATTGGAGAGAGCTTTTCTATGAGAACTTTTGCTACTAACTTAACTTTTGCTAATTCGCAGTCTGTTCGGAGTTATTGACCTAAATAGGTTACTAGTTGGACACCAAAGTTAAGATTTTATTTACAACCACTTAAGAGTTTACGGGCAACTAATAGTCATAAGATATACACTATTAGATAGAGCTTTCCAAAGAGAAGTTTTGCTACTAGCACCACTTTTTCTAATTCATAGTCTGTTCGGAATTATTGACCTATACCTATTGGTGTATAATTGAGCACCGAAGTTAACATTTTCTGGGTAACCAATAGCAATAAGATATACACCACAAGATTCAATTAGAATATTTGTTACTATATATTTTAACGCTATTGGACGCTGGGGCAATTTCGCCCATTCTCCTTTGTAACTCATTTCTGCTTATTTATCTTTTATTATTCAATAAACACTGTAACAACTATTTTACAAAACGTACCACACAAACCATCGTAGGTTTAACAGTGGTATGCCAGTTAAACGTCATAGGGCCAAAAAATAGGTATTTGAAGAAACTATTGCCGTCGCGTTGCGTCAAGCCTGCCCCTGTAGAGTGCGATAGGGACTGCAGCTGCAGCTCAGATCGATTATATCACAAAAAAATTAAGAGATCGATGTTTCGTATTCTCCTTTTTTCTCCTCGAAAACTGAGCTGAATCAATTATTTTTGACGTAAAATTTTTAAGAAAGAGCATGGGTAGGTTCCTATCAATTTCTTTTGTGTTAAAAACTTTTCAAATTTGTCTAATCACGGCCATAAAAATAGGTCACTTTTTGTCAATTTTTGGAGGGCCACATTTTCTTTACTAATTAGTTGCTGAAAAAAAGGAAATGACAGGGATGTGTCTACAGTAGACTTTGATTTTATGAAAAAAAAAATGATTGCTATAGAGGCGTTATTCAGAAAGAAAACAGGACAACACGATTTAGTCTGACAAAAAAAAAATTGTGGACCCGTGTGTATTTTTTTAACATTTTTGTTTTATTGCAGTGTGCGTCTATGACCAGATGTATGAACGTGGGCCCGGGCTAAAGTAGCATGCAAGGATCGTAGCAGGTTGTTCTGTAGTTTCTGCCTAAAAACAACTAAATGGGAAAAAGGTGTTCATTTTGCAGAGTTACCTCTGCATGCTAAAACCTCAAAGCCATATTCTTCTTTTAAATTGTCAACTTTAAATTCAAAATGAAAACTATTTTAGAGAGATGGTTGTTTTGTCATTTTTTTTTATTCGTGTACCAAGCTTTGAAGAGCTATGTATTAATTCGGAAAATACACCAAAATTTTATGAATATATAATTTGAAGCCCTTATGGCAATTTGTTGAAATCGTCTGTTTGTCATCATTCATGTGATGTTATATTTTTCCTGGTTAAAAATCAGTACAAAGGGTCATAAGATTTAAGGCCCTTTTATTTTATTTTTTCCAATCTGGAAACTCGTCTAAAATATATATATATCGATGAATGACTAAAAATCGCCAGCGAGGTTGCTTTCGCGTCCTGCGTTTCGCCTTTTGAACGAGATTCTGAAAGGAGCGAAGAGACGTTGTTGATCAGGATCCAAATTTAAAAAATTATCTCTGGAATCGAGGTATTATTTAACAATATTATAGTCAGCAGTAGTGAAATACATAAATTATGCATTCTAATGAAGACGTTGGACATTTAAAAGATAGGTTTATATATTTTACGTTGTTTTAGCCATTTTGTCAATGTATTTCCGTATTTTGTTTTAAAAAAAAGAAATCCGAAATTAAAGTGTAATTTTTTGTAAAGAGGCTTCTAAACAAAAAATTATTTAAACAATTTAAATTTTTATTAAAAAATACTTTTACGTGGTACACGAATACTAAATTATTTTTTTAAAATATTGTACTAAATGTATTTTTTATATTTTTTCTTTTAAAATTTATTAAAATTTATTCATCAATTCATCTAAGCATTAAATTTTTACAAAAATGAAGTGATGCCTTTTTTCATCATAACTCCACAATTTGTGTATGTACCTTTGTATTTTTTTAGTTTAAACTAAGATACTTGATTTAGAAAATCAAGTTTGAATAGATATGCCATTTTCCCAAAGCCTGATCGATCTTTCCGTCCAAACAGATCGTTTATTTGAATCATAATTATTGTCTTTTGACCGAGACGTAATACATTATGCTAAGCACGCTTGGCATCCGCCGCATTCATTGATATCAGTGCGGCTGTGAAACGTTCGGTAATCACCAATTAATCCTCATTTATTATAACAAAACATGCGAAACGTCTGCGTAATTAGCAGAACGGATTGCATCCGCAACTAGTATTTTTTTAGTCTTCAAACCTCTTGACAGAAGAAATGGAAATGCCTTCCAGATTGAAGAATGGATTTCGAAAAGAAAGCCTTAGGGCAAAATGAATTGCATGGAAAAAACCATTACATTTAATGATACCTTAATGGGACTTAAAATAACCATCTCAACAAAGTAATCCCTTACAAATTCGCATAAATAAATCAATGAATTGTCTTCCGGATTTAACAACAGATGTGACATCATTTGTGTAAGAGTTTGTGACAATCTGGCTCATTTCCACCCAACTCCAACACGATCTAGCGGAAATTTATATCTTTGTTTTGTCTTTTCATCTGACACCCGTAACTAATGACCTCAAGACGATTAATACATTCGTGTGTGGATCACCATTATAGCAATCGCAATTTCTTATGAAAGCAATTTGTAACAGTGAGTTGATTTATTATTACAAAATACATCATTAACCATAATTAATGTTTGTTAACAGTTACATCGCGAAACATAATATTATGATTTAATTAACAAACATTTAAATGATGATACACACTTTTCCTACATTTTGATGTAGGAAGAGTGTATTGTATTATCAATACGACTATGCGTCACTTGGCACACTAATTAAAAACGACTAGGAATTTGTCAATACAATGCACGGTCAGCGTATTGACAGAACATCATTGGCAACGAGTCGCAAAAACATAGCGCTTGCGACAGCCAGGTGGGGTCAAAGGGAGATAAATCGGGAGGCTGCGTACGACACCGGGGGACGGAGCTGACAGTCGTAGACGAACGAGCATCCGCACCACACGTTTCTCCAACCCAGTTAGGTCTGTGGAGTAGTGCCGTGACCGGTCGTGAATATAGTGAAGTTCCTTTAGCAAGTGTCAGCAATAACGCTGTGGTTTTTTATCGCAGAGTACCCCTTTACGAGATGTGGGACGACGCAGATGTTGAAGAGACCCCTGCGCCGGCGCCAGAGAAGGCGGCCCCGGCAGCCCCCGAGCCTGCCGCGGCTAAGCCCGAGGTGGCCGAACCCCCTGCACCCGAAACCACCGTCCTGGGCACTGAACCTCGGAAACTAGTATTTAAACACTGGATCAGGTGACCAACTATATTTAATCCAATTTTCATAAATTAAACTCAAACAAAAAACAGCTCGCCTCAATTTGTAAACAACACGGTTTGTGAATTTATTTGTCCATTTAGATTTTTTCAACTAAATAGGAAGAATTAATAGTAGCTTCGTCTTCCACGGTCAATATTTCTGTTAATTGACCAGAAATATATTTCAAGTGGTACATTTGTAAACAGGCGCCCTCACGTTACAGGCCCCGGTTCCTCCAATACAACTACCTGTACGACTACCAGCACAATTACTACAACGACGTCATCAACTACCTGGACCGGCGGAACAAGGGGCTGCCGGTGGAGAGGCCGCGCGCGCAGACCTGGGGCGAGCGCGTGCTGCGCACTTATCTATCCAAGGGCTCCAGCATCAAGCAGCAGAAAGATTCCTCCCTGCTCCGCCACATATCGACGGGCGCCAGGTTCCATCGCTACCACAGCAAGTCCCTCATCTCGAGGAAGTATTCCAGACTCGGATTTAACACCGTCTCCATCTAGCTTCGCTCTAACACCCTCGCTTGACCTCGCTTCAGCGGACCTACTCCGGAGAGCCGGCGTGACCTTTGTGTCGATGTTACAGGATTTCGCTGGTGTGATGCAGCATCAGGCGCCGCCGCAACGGTTCAAACATTAACACTAATCGGAAGCCGTCCGCATTCCTCTTTTAATATCTGTCTTATTTGTGTAAGACAATAAAACTTTAAGTTAATCTACTTGGTTTCATTTGCTTGCGTATTCCCTGTAGGTACCCATGAACTGATATTTCTTTAAGAGTCTTAAAATTTAAGAAATACCTATATAAAATGATTTATTTATGCAATGCGACAGCCACATTAACCAGCTTTGCGAGTATTAATTCTTAGAAGCTTCCAAAGCATTTAATAATTTTAAGGGAGACTCAAGATATAATCTGCCACCTACCATGCACATGAGAACTGAGTCTGTGAAGATAGTAAACTAAATGCTAACGTACACATGCTTCAAAGACAACACACATTAACTAAACATAAATATCTTCCAAGAGATGATTTACAGCGGTGTTGATACAACTACATGTGTTCAGTCTGAATCGTGGACTGTACCGACATATGTGCATGATGCAAGCACTTCAATTAGCGTATACTCCAAATATACCGTTGCACACGGGCCGACATCCACTCCACTTCACATTTCACAAAAAAAATATCCAAAAATCAGCCACCTGCGGACTCCGTGGCAGAAGAAAAAACGATCAAAGAATTTATAGTGACAGCATCATTGAAAAGCTTTTAAACTGTCCCCTTTATATCACGTTACAAACCCAACTTTTACTAGAAACACAAGTCGTATTATAATAACAATAAACATAATCACAATACAGTCCTGCGACCTTTTCCCGTATTATATGAAAGAATAATTCCCTCGCAATCGATCCTCGACAACGACTAATAAGGTATATTAGATTAATATCCAGATAAATGGCTCCCATTAACTTCGCTTAGAATAATAAATCTGTGCGCTGATTTCTTAATAAAAGTGATTTATCGGTGAATAATTAAAATTATTTATGGATAATAGAAGTACCCGTTCAAAAATTTTAATTATAAATGAACAATTTTGCTAATTTAAATTCTGCTCACGAAATGACAACTTTCACTATGAAATATTGCCAATACGTTCACGGTTGATGGAGACAGACAGTCACAGTGATGAGATGACTAATAACATCAATGGTAAATGATTTGTTTGAAACATAATGCGGTAATAAAGTATCTGTGTCAGTATCTGTCATGATGCGTGAAACCAGTAATATGGCTCTTAATACAAGACGTTCAATGTCACAATAGCGTGACACACACTCAGTGGGCGCACACAAAATTTCAATGACGAGATATCTAAAATAACTTATCTTTGACAGTTCAGTGAATGTAATCACTTGGGCGTGCGCCAGCGTTGGACTACCTAGCAGGTAAAGTAGGCAATCGGCCAAATTGAAGATAATTAAATGTTACAATGACCAAGGGAGCCCAGACATCGATTGGGTACTCGATATTTATAAATAGTACGCTCAATTTGTGACATCGATGCTCTTGCAGTGTTAATTAAGTACTTCACTGCATGTAATTGTTTCCGCAAAATTCACTCAAACTTTGTTGTGTGCATTTTCGTTCCGGAAATGCACATTCAAATTAAACCTCTAGTACCTAAGTTTAGTTTATTGAGTTTTTGAATGTTCAGTACTGAATAATTATAACAAAATGGTTGTGTAATCCAATGAATATCACGTTACTGGACTCCAGGAAGTCAATGGAATGTGTGTTTTTACAAAATGACCATTAACAACACTAGTAGCAGTGTCTCGCTACACTTTTAGGTACAGTAATAACACATAATTAAGTAGTACTTAGGATTTGCTTTAGTTATGAAAACAAGGAAAATATATTTCAACGTCTAAAGATAAGATCTCGTCAGTACACGTGGTACTTATCCGGTGTTTTAAATATTTGTTTCACTTTTCTTTACCATTCTTCCTGCAACTGCAAGCAACCTAGACAGAACTTTAATTCATGCACTGTAGCAATAGCTAAATTATCCTTTATCCCGAGATAATATCAATGGCGCACTCTGTCACCAAATAATATCGATCGTCAATTATTTTAGGGAGAACCCGTCGCCTAGACACGACATCATCTGTCTACCTCATTTATGTGGATGAGGCTCATCAATTCATTCATAAATGACCAGATAATTGACGGATATGGCGGACGGGTGAATTTTAATTACCGGCCGCATTGTGTTCGATGACACAGAGGTAAAGCAAGTAAATAGGATCATCCATCTATGTTGGGGCACCTGCATTAATGAGTTTCGGTTTCCAACTTTGCTACGAGGGATGCAAGGTATTGTACATTTATGAAATCATGCGGATTTAGGTCTCGTACATGGCAAAAAATACTGACTGAACATGATTAAGTGAGTAGAAATAAAAAAGAAACAATTAATCATTTATAGTCATTTTGGCTGAAAGTAAGGTAGAAAGATTCGTTTTTACAATTAGCCTCAGATAGATATGAATGTAAAAAACTAGAGATTAGATGCTCGTTAATTTTCATTCAACTAGGACAAAGACTAAAGGAAGGGTTATGATTTTAGCCGTGTATGTTTCTCTGTAACTTTTTTATTTCTCACCCAGTGCCGTGCAATGAGGTGTCAATCGATTCGTTATTTTGGTCTGAGTGACAAAGTAAATTTTATTTGAACAAAATCAAAATGGCGGAACAACATGGAATATACAAGTCCGTGATTAGACTTGCCATACTGTATGGATCGGTATACTGGGCTGTGAAGAAGATGGATGAAAAAAGATTGCATGTAGCGGAGAAGAGAATGTTGAGGTGGATGTGTGGTGTGACAAAAGTGGATAAAGTACGACGAATCGCATGTGACTAAAAGAGTGATGAATATAAATGTTGATAGATGGAGGATAGGATGGATGAATTCATGAGGAATGATATGAAAGAAAAAGATTAAATGATAGCGTGACGGTTGACAGAGGAGAATGGAAGAAAAAACCTGTTGCGCAAGTAACATGGGGCAAGGGTAGGAAGATGATGAGCTATTGCTGTCTTTACACAATTATTTTTATTTAATTATATTCTACAAGTCGAGAAACAGACATTTCCATGACAAAATTCACGTTTACAAAGCAGCAATTAAAACTTCTAGCTCTGTAGTTTAACCATTTTCAACATAGCATTTAAATAATTCGTGTCTCTTCTGTTTTACAAGTAGGCAGGTACCTATGTGTATGTATGTATGTGTGTGTATTTTAACTAAGAAAAAAATATTTTCACTGAGCTGTAGATAAACTTTTACTAGCATCAAGTCTATAAATTTCCACTGGTAAGAATAAGCATAGCTTAGTCAGTTAACAGCCACCACCCACTGCCGCAACACAGGCCAGCTTTCTCTGAGCAGAAGAGCCAAGTGCAGAATGTCACAATATTTCCGATTTTTCGGTTATAAGGCATTCCGCTTTTAAAAATACAATGTGCCAGTTTGTACTTATTCATGTCGAATTTTCAGTATTGTCACGAATCACCAGATGAATTAGCTTGTCGTTGTAAGACAGGTTGGCACCTGGTCACGGCATAGCTATCAATCAACTTATTAAATAAAGGCAGTCATGCCAAACTAAATCTTGTTTTCGGCGTCGATGGATGTACGGCAAGCTTCGGCATACATTTCAGTAATAATTGGAGTGAGCTATCTTGTCTGTCATCTCTGCTTCTATCATCATTGGCTAGACTCTGTAGTCTTGATGGTACAGTTACGGGCAATTATGTACCGCGTCTTTACGTTATAATTCGATCGGTCAGAATACAGAATCTTCGCTCGAAATTGCTAAGTAATTCTATGAAGCTATCCTGTATCGTTCGTATCCATATCCCGTATAGTTTTGTTTAGTTTAGTCAGAGAAATTCGCTGCCGACTTCTCTGTTCCCCGATTATTATAATCTGGATCTCTTCAAGATTCGAGTGAATCGTTTTCTCCTAGACAAGCGTGGTACACCCTAGGACCACCCGCATCATCGCATCACGTCAAGCCCAGCCTATAAAGTGTAAAAGAAAGCTAATCGGCGTATTCAGAGAATGCAAAGTTGAATAAATAACAAAGTAAACTTATGACAAAACTAACGGGTTCAAAACCCTGATTCTGGGCTTCTATTAACAAATTCGTGTTGTAATGATCTTAGAACATTACCTTCAGCAGTCCCGCCTGCGATCATTAGAGCTGTAAGGTGATACATAAGACGTGAGACATAATACATAATTCGATAGATCTGGTACATGAAACATTTATTTGTTTTGGAATGCGAAACAAATGAGATCTATTCGCGGTTGATAAACTGCAGGTGAACCAGAGGCATCGTTAGCTATGATAAAGTGGCCAGCTCAACATAGTATGCAACATATTAATAGAACAAAGGTCACGACTGCAAATTAGATATATGTGGTATAGTAATGCAATGTTTGTTTGTAACTAACGAAGCCCACGGGGCTGACCGTCTCGAATTTGTATCAATTTTTTGCTGACTGTGTCATTCGTCGGGTTATAAACACTACACAGCTCTTCTGTAGTTATTAGGACAAGCAGCTTGTTTTCCTTTAAGTATCTATAAAAAGCTAAAACTGTAATTACGTTTGCAAATCTTGTATTGATAATACAAGATTTACAGTTAATTAAATGTCAAGTGTCGATCTGTATACACAATACTGTTGCCCGCGACTTTGTTCGTGTGGAAATTTTAATGAGTACGTGTGAGAAATAAACCGAAAAAAAGATAGCCTTTGAGTCTATGTCCTTCCCCAAGATCTCCTAGCCAAATTTCATTACGCTCCAATCAGTCATTTAGTCGTGAAAAGTAACAAACAGAGCCACATTTATAATATTAGTTTGGATGGCGTCAAAATAATGTGTAGATAAAGTGGTTAAATCTCGAATATTTCAATAAATACATAATTATTCATGAATCTTGCAGACAAAAGCTGAAGACCTCAATGCGCCGTGCATGTTGACTAGCGATCAAGTCGACACAAACTTCGCACCACTGACGGACTAACAACTAAGCTGCGAAATCCTCTCAATCTCTCGACTATTTTGATTAAATATCACGCTCAGGTAGTCGAGCCATTCAACTAAATTAACTTTACAAATCAAATAGCTGAGTGAATTTAACTTGATCCAGACTATTCATTAAACTCTTGTATGGTGTGAACGTGGATCCACGAAATCCGATAACTAACTAGTTTTTTTCAGATAACTTTAATTTAGTTCGTGGTTCCACGTTCGTTATAACAAAGAGTTCACGGTTTTTGAAATTCAGTTAGGAAACTACAATTTTTGAACTAAAATGAATCGTGTCCAAGCCCACCCGAACCTGGCGATATATTTCACGTAGGTATTAATCAAAGTTTGGCAATTAAAAAATTCAGCTCTGCCTTATCCAACTATGTCGGGGTCGGTTCCCAGTAACCAAATGTTGAGCTGGCAACCATCAGCTGAATGTAATGTACATGGATCGACGTGCATAATGGATATGATTTAATCCTTCGTCTTGTGCTTGTGTCCGTGGATGGGTGACCATTAATTACATAGAGTTTCCACCGTTCCTCGGAAAGCATGTTATCCCGCTGTTGGTCCCGGCTGCAATTTGTAGATCTTTGACAGGCGTTACAGGTAGTAGCTTCGTCAGTGGCCCGAATCCAAGCCAATCTAACTAAGCGGTATCGTGTTACCCAGTACTAACGGGATTCTGGAGATAGATAGCCAGTCGCTCCCTGTAAAATACTGGTATTCAGCTGCATCCGGTTAGACTGGAAGCCGACCCCAACATAATTGGGAAAAGGCTACGCAGATGATGATATACCGTGTCCGTTATAGGTGTAATTGATCTCAAACTTGCGTCATCATCATAAGGTTAACAATTACTTGCACGTCACGCAACGATGAAGGTGTGTTACTTTATCCTGTCCAATCTGAAAGGGGCATATAGCTAGGTATACCAATGACATTACCAAATAAAATAAGAAACATAAAATATTCATGAAAGTAAAAATATTAATGAATTTTAAAATGCATGATTTTTGTCCCAAATTACCAGCGTTTCCCTAAATTCTAACAAACTTTTAAAACGTGATAACACCATCTTTGCATGTATGTAGTTAAATGTAGTATGTTCAATCGTCTATTGTTTTGTTATGACGTCACTACCCGAGAAGCGCCATTGTGTTGTCAAGTAAGTTTCCTCACTTTGGTACATTCAATTTAATTTTCATCAGGCTATTTATTTTTATTTTTCTCCAAAAAGGATTAGGTACATAAATAGAATCGAATCTCGATACCTAATAATAGCCTCACGGATCGGACAGGGTTTTTTTGACATACTGTATCACAACACAATAGTAAGATCTGGGAGTTGTTGTAAATTGTGGCAATCGGAATTCCGAGGTAGACTATACATGCATTGTGCACTGAGCGATTTAGCCGTCTGGTATTCAATCTAAAGACGTCAGAGGAATTATCGTTAAACCACTTAAGATAGTATTCCAAAGAGAGTGGATATTTGGCTTTCATTTTACATTTGAATTCAACCTTGATCATCACATGACTCTGAAATCAATCCATGAGACCGGTTGGTATAATGTCAATCACTATCTCGAAAATAAAAAGGCTTGGGATGAAGCTGCTCCAATTAAATTTATTTAATGAATGTCGAAGTTTTTAATTTCATGCGTTTATTATTTATACCTTTCAAAAGAAAGAAAAAAAATAGAAAGAAAGACAGAAAATTTGCTTTATTAAGTATTTTATAATTTATTTATTTTTATTAATGTACAATACAATTCAATATCTTTATTTTCTCTCTTCGCAAAGGTTCACATAGTTATAATAAATATAATTGTAAGAAGTTTTAACAAAATACATAATATACAGGGTTATTTGTAAAACACCAACAACCTCGCAAGAGTAGATTACTGAGACAACTACATAAACAACAACATTTGTTCTAAGACTTTTCCGAAAACAGGCAAATAAAATTCAACTCTCCATACATATGTCCGAACAGCTGATTGAGTTTTGTATGGAGAGTTGTTTTTTTTGTCTGTAATTAAATCAATTATTGTAATCAAAGTAATTCAGCCTTGTGCCTTGCCACGATGTTGTGGTATCGTGCCGATGAATTTGCCTTTGGTTTTGGCCTAAGATGTTCTACGTCTCCAAAATCCGCATATCGGCGGACCCATAACAGCACAGTTCTCCTCTGTGGATAAAAACAATATTTATAATACTTATAATAATAGCTATTATTTAATAAATAAATACTATATATACAATATACTTATAGATACCTAATTAATATACAATACATAATTTAAAGGTACACACTGACATTAGCAAACATTATAATCTATTTTTATTTACGTTATTCAAAGGCTTTTTCTGTCTAAGATCAAGCTAATTTTAGACCAAGGTAATTTTATCATAATCATCAAAAGATTTTAAAAAAAACTATAATTCAGATATGATAATATATTATTATAACCATGGTATTATAGGTAGTGCACTTAAGTAACATTAATTATTTATTCCTAGGTAAACATTGACAGGTGAGATGAGTTATTTAAGTGAAGTAGGTATAATATCAACGTCTTAACTAACTGTTACTAACCGATATCATTAAGCGCCTTGAAATTTCACTTTTTCTTACAGTGTCGTTGACAATTCAAATTGAGTTAGCCGAAAATTTGACGAGTTTGGCACTTTCAGTAGCGTCCTGTGATACACATCACGGGACCAAACAACAGAACAGGCAGGACACGATATAAAGTGTCCCATCGTTTGTGGGGCAGCACCACATTTACACTCACAATTTCACATATAGATACGTTTTGCTCATCCAAAACAACGATTTCTACCTTTTTGAACATATAAATGTTGCATGGTTGGATCCACAGAAATAAATCCGCACACATGCGCATGAGTAGTAATCAATAAACTCGGTTATGCAAATACTCGTAGATTGACAACTAAGAACGCTCATTTTTTTTATAAATGAAGGTATTTGAAAACAATATTTTTAAATTGTTGGTAGTTATTTCCTAAACAGTCAAAATAATATGGCCTGAGAGTTTGCCTCAAACGTTGGAAACTTCATTACACAACAATGAACGGGATTTATATATTAATTCTACTTTAAGTAATGTTTTAACAAAATAATGAATACAAAAAGAAAAAGAATATATTGTTGCATACATGGTTTGAACTTACGACTTCTTGTTCACTGACCAAAGACAATAGCTATTGTGCCAAGTCTGCTATGGTTACATTATGCAAAATATTATATCTTCTTCAGTATAAGTTTAGGTGAATGATGACTATATATTTCTATATGGTAATTGATGAACCACACGTACACTAATAAAAACCAATGCCCGCTCGTTTTATTTAGTGTTTGTGTGCATAACTATGACTTCACCAACACATATAAACTGTAAATCAAATAGTTGGTTCAACTGTACATTATTATGTCACAGCGTCTACACGTGCCAACGATAGAATAGTACATTTGATACTAGTGGGGAAAATTTGTCATTGCAGCCGAGGCAGAATTCCCACCAGAGCCGTAGGCGAGGGTGGTATGGACCCGAGAAGTACAGTGACAAATGCCCACGTGAGTGAAACGACGTCTTTCAATACACTTACGAAGAAATAAACACAACATAACATAACAAAAAGTATTTTTGTCATTAATCATTATAAACTATGATTTAATTTACTTTTTTCCCCGCGTTTTGCCTTCACAGGTAGAAGAAAAGTAAAAGTATGAAGCCGCAAAATAGCCTAATATTCAAAATTTTAGGGTGCGCCAAAGTTCACCTAAATTTTCAACTCCGATAATTGGAAATCCGAAAATGTTCTTCCTAACATTTTCCATCCTAACAATCACAATTCCTAATTACTCTGTCTCTAATGTTCAATAATGTTAATTCCGAAGCATTCAACTTCATAATGTCAGTAGCAATAAACATCTATTATACTTTTATTTGTTTTCCTATATTTTCTCAACATAACCATCGTTTACACTATTATTCAAAGTCATATCTTTTTTGTTTAGATTTCTTTTTTTTGTCTCCGACTAACCGTTTGTCGTAAAAACGATGTGGAAGGGATCCATAGGTTAGGTTAGGTTAGAACTGTGACCAACTACGCGCGAGCCGAGCGAGCGTAGCGAGCGGTGCCGCGGCAGCGGCCGGCGAGCGCTACCTCGAAATTGGTCGCGAAATTTTTCTAAGTATTTTTTTCATAGTGCTCTTCTACCCACATATATTTTTTATTACACTTGGTAAAGTTTCTTTCTGAGTATGAGTGAAAATATTATGGTAATTATGTTTAGGGATAAAAGCGTTATGATAAAAAACAGTAGGAGTTTAAATATATTTACATTAATGATATTATTAATTACAATTTTCGGAAACATGAGTGTTATGAACATCGCCGGTAGCACTACAAATTGTATGAATGAAAACTTTAGGATGAAAAATTTTAGGAAGAGTGATCATTCGGATTACAAATCATTAGGAAGAACAATTTCGGATAAAGAACTTTAGGTGAGCCAATATGGACCCAAAATTTTAATATTTTGTTATTTATCTGTATACGAGACGCACGGGACACGGTCAATGTGACGACACTTGGGGGAGGCCTATTTCCAGTAGTGGACGTCTTTTAGCTGAAATGATGATGAATGCTAATTATGTATATGGTATATAAAGGCCTTTAAAACATACACCTCTTTGCTGAGATTAATAATAAAAGAATACCCGCCGACTACAGGAATTGAACAATAGTTTATTGTTATCTGTGGGAATAAAACACTAGTTCAGATAAATGAAAAAAAATCCACGAGTGTGAAAAACACTGCATATTGAACCTAATCGTAGTGCAATAAGAACCAGTTTTCAAGGAAGTATATTGAAAAAAACTTTTTAATAACTTAGCTTATCTTATCTTTATCTTTCTTTATAATTTGGAGTGCTGAATCTCAATAAAATAACAAAAAAGTAGTATAACCCACCAATATTTGTAAATTTATTTCGATTCCAACTTTGAAGCAACAATGGCTACAAAGGACAAAGACGTTAGGATATCATTTAAAGAAGCTATGACAAACATTTTGGGCATTATGAAAGCTCCAACTATGAACTTATCGTAGTTGGTTGTCAGAAGAGCCAAGTCCACGTCTTGCACAACCATCTTGATTAATTTGTTGAAAACTTATATGATGTGAGTGAATAGCAAGCAGAAGACTTTCATCAGTACACAACAGAAATGGAGAAACAATACATACTACGGGAGGGACGGTGGAATATTAGCATGTGTGGGTGTTACTGTTGGTCGATCACGTCACAGAGAACATCAAAATACGTCACTTCGGAGAAAAAGCTATTCAAGAATATTTATAGAGGAATGGGAGAGAAATACAAAAAATAAACACGCTGTGTCAAGTAATTAAATTAGTAGTTCAATTAGTTAATTAGTAATTAAATTTTTGTAAGTGAAAATTTTGGTTTATTAACAATTAGCAATTATTGAAGACAGTTCTTCTATACAGCTATTTAAAATAGATAGATTTTTCGCCCTCTCCAAAACTATATTGCAATTTTCATAGAAATCGTAAATCGAAATATATTGAAATATTTCTCATTTAATACTAAAGGATTTAAATAATATATTTGCCAAGTTACTGCCGAGATAATGGAGCCTCTAATTAGGGCGATTCAAAAGTATATCTGTGCAAGTCCCATAAAATATATTTTACTTTGTCCACTATACACTAGTATTTTAAAATTAAACTTATTTAACTTTTGAAATATATTTATTTTTATTTAATATATAATCAAGTTGATTTACTCACTATACTGATACTGTGTATCAATTTTTTGATGACTGTGTTGTCTGTGTTCCTAACAATGATTAATGACAGGGTACCGAGATGGGAATTTTTCATGGGACTGATAAATAAATTTATGGGTGCCGAGAAGGGACTGTACCAAAATTTTGTATTTATCAAATCCCTATTAAATATAAACACCCCTATCTCCCTATTTTATATTTAATTGATATCATGAGAGAATTGTGGGTGATAAGAAAAAATCGATAAAAAGTTTTTTTAAACAATTTTTTTGTTGGCCAATTAAACTAGTTTTCACACATGAACTACTGTCAATTCATCTTATTGACGCTGATGGGTGTGCGAAACCATTGCATCGTATTTTCAGCTATTGCGCCATAGTATCTAACTGAAGGGGAGCTTGACACCTTTGCGTGATAAATTGAGCTGTTTCCCCGCCCGGTCCCCGACGTCGTAGACTTTCGTCCGACGACAGCGGATTTCGGTATTACGCACTCTATCTAGAAGGGTTATGCCGAGCATGGTTCACTACATGGCGCTTTGTGCCATTCTTACCCGATGGACTGTCTCCTTTGTGAGCGTGTGTCTGTGAGTCTCGGCCGAAAAATATGTTCCAGTTCACCTAATGCCGCCCACCCGAGCTGCACTCTTCCAGAAATTTCCTTGATAAACATAGATGAACATTAAACATATCTTTGCAAATTAGGTCAATTAAAAAAGTCAAAATATATAATTCAGTGCCAATGGAAACTGGAGTACTCCATCATATATAGAACAACCTAGCCTAATTAAGAACATTACAGATTTTTTTTTAAATTCTGCAACAAGCTGTGTGATGGGATTTCCTAAACGTAAAATTGACAAACTTCTATACGAACTTTCATCGTCAGAAAAAAAAAGAAATCCTACAATTTCAGTAGAATATACGAAAATACTGTAAATTGTAACCTCTATTACAACAGTGGCACTTCAAAACGCAGTTTCGTCCAAGTCGCTGTCCACACAAATCTCTGTGAGTAATTAGATGCAAAGCCTAAAATTTACCACAAAACACTACTGTATTTTTATGTCCCACAAACAGTGACTAATTACATTTTAATATACATTACGTTTAGCAGACATAAAAACTAGCAAATTCGACCTTCCAACCTTGTAACAAATGGTACCAAATAACTCACACATTGTGCTGTATAAACTTGAAAACACATGACTTATGTCACAGCCGGAGATATATTATTAACATTTTCTTGCTCTAGGCCAGTGTCTTGGACGACTATTTTTATACAGTGCCCAGCGAAACAATTGTGTAGAACTCTTTCGCCAATTGGAAAGAGTTGGAGGCAGTGACAGTTATAAATCGTTGTACATAAATATTTCCGAATGTCCCGCTCGGGCTGGGCGACGATGTCTGAATGAATTCCAATAAGCAGAAGATAACGCTGGCTCTGTTGGTAAATTAACCGAATTTCAATCGCAGTCCGATGCCGATCATACATTTTCAAAGATTTATGATAATAATTTCCACGCTCTTGCTTTTGTTTGGGTTGGGTTCTTTGCTTCACAAATTGGGTTAGCAAAATCTATTTTTCCGATTGCTCCTTGAACGTAATTTCATATTATTTACACATTTCGTAATGCCATAAACCAACATGAAAACTTTTTCGATAAGAATTCAAACATAAAACGTATGTCAGGCAGGCATACTAACTGCAATATTATCGAGTTGTAACTACAGATTTCACAAGAGCAGGAAAGGTGAACAAGATTTACTTGCTTACAATGGAACTTATGAGGAATGATTATTTTTATCTACAAATATTCACCGTTTTTAGTTCATTTCATCTGATAGTTGACAAGACAGCAGCTAATAAAATTGAGAAAGTCGCAGTTTCAGCAATCAAACAGGTTATTAAGAATGCGGGTAACGGACAGCAGTATATCATTGATATTCTCGACAAAAAGGGTATGTAAATATTTTGTTGAGGTTAATATTATAATTATCCATGGTGATTAGTAATTGTGTGCATTTCTTGAAATGGATGACACTAGACCTAATTGGCAAAACTTTTACGCCGATAAGTTGGGGTCCAAACTGAGATGTTTTGAAGAAATCGAACGTTTAAAGTTTTTCTGGAAATTTTCCACCTCTCCACCATAAACTGCTGAATCTGCTAAATCTACACGATTTAAGATGTTAAACTGATACTTTTCTGATAGCTCATGATCGAATGAATCCTTCGAAATCCATGTTTATGATTCCATATCCAAATTGCTAAAACGAAACCCTTATAGATTCGACCTGTTGAAATTTTAATAATCGTAAAGCGGTTCACTGAATACTACCTAACCTAACTAACTACCTACCAAGTTTCAACTGTGTAGTAGTAATGGTTTCGGAATAAAGTTACTGTGACATACAGACGGACAGACAGAGAGCTATGACGAATCTATAAGGGTACCGTTTTTTGCAATTCGGCTACGGAACCCTAAAAATGATATCGTGGCTTCTAAAATACTTTTTTTCTAAAAAGATATTTGCTTCCAAAGCCTTAAATTTGAGAGCCCCCCTCTCTAATTTCTGAAGTAAGAGAAGAAAAATTCTTAAAAAATTTTGTAGAATATAAAAAAAAAACTTTCAACGAAAATTGGTTCGAATAAGATTTGATATTTAGTTTTTGAGATATAGGACTTTTTCGTCAAACTGCAGCAGTAACTTTGTTTTGCATTAACGTACTATGAGAAACAAATTTAGTTTTGCAGTTGAGTGTAAATTTACATCTGAATAAGCGTTAAAAATATTGTTCTTGTAATTTTAGGTGCTACAAAATCATGTGTGAGCGAGTTCGACTCGCACTTGGCCGGTTTTTAGGTATAGTGTCACCCTTTTCTAGGAATGCACCCAATTACCTATAACCTTGTATAGAACGTTACACCATAATGCAAATAAAGCTTAAGTTACTTAAAGAGTGAAAATTTAATTTTAGCAAAACCTAAAAGACCTGAAATGTTAATGTTCACTGCTCCTTATAAGTTATGTGATGGAGGATGCAAGGGGACTGACAGTGGGAACATCGCACTACTGTTCCCTGTCTTCATCGGAAGCAAAAGCCGTCAATCTTACCTACAACACTACAATAAGGACTTCCACGAAATTCACGATATGAGAGATGCTGGGCCGTTCAAGAAGAGTACGATTAGAGCCAAAACGACAAGTTCTCCGTGCTTTCATTTGAGAGTAGCGCCTACCGCCACTACTACAACAACTACGACTACAACTACAACCACTACGACTACAACTGAAACTCCCACAACCACTACAACTACAACCACTACGACTACAACTGAAACTCCCACAACCACTACAACTGAAGAACCCACAACCACTACAACTGAAGAACCCACAACCCAACCGTTGCGATGTCCTGATTGTCCTACTTATAGGCCACATTTGTGCTTAAAAAAGAGAAAAAACTACTCCGAGCACAACCCTGAACAAACTTCTACAACTCCATTTGAAATGGAAAACTTTAAAACTGGGGATAATTATGATTTGGATGAAACCTCAACAGTTACTGATGCCGATGTTAAAACTGAAGCGACGGTGCTAAGAATGGAAAATGGTTTCTCTTCACTTGAAGACATGGGGTCTGATTATAATTTTTATGAACATGGCTTCCTACGTATTGTTTAACACAAAAAGCGTTTGTATGAATTGTAAAATATAGCAGCAAACAAACGAAAGAATCGGCAAATGAATATAAAAAAATCTCTCCAAAAGTTTTATTTAGAAGACTTTCTGAACTACATATATATCACGGTTTATAACTATACTTACACTGTCATCCCGCGATCATGGCGCTTGCAACAGCGTTGAAATATCGGGAGCTCACAAAAGTTAAAAATCACGGAAGTGATATCCCGTTTCAGTGTAAGTTTCCCTTTTGTGATTTCTAAGAACTCTTAGAAAAATTGTACACATTACAACCAATAATTATTTCTAAGCTATGTTTATGTTTTATTAGAATTGTTGTAAAACTTCATATAATCAATACAATATTGTTATCGGTGCCTGTTGTTTTATTATCAAGTACTTTCCTTATGAAAATTAAACAATAACCAAAGAAAAAAATCATAAACTATTTGTTATTTCTTACACTGAACATTTTAAAAAACTATTTTTTTTTGGCAGGGTATTTGCGTCGCTCTCATTCTGACTTCGATGGCCTTGGAATCCAGGCAGGAGGAGTTACCGTGGAATAATTGGGTGTGGAGCATGCCGGCATTGCCGCAGGGAACTCCAGAGCGTCAAATAAACTTCCGAAAAAATGAATACGTGCCCATTAAAGCGGATGCTTTTGTGTGCCAATGTCCTCCGCATAATGGTAACACCACTTTCACACTAATAACAGCTGCAGAAACAGCACAGGTTGACAGTTAGATGCAGTGCTTGGAGTATATTTGAGGGATCAAGTTATAAATGAGATCCGATTAATATTTTATTCAATCATAATTGGAGAACCGCTATTAGGTAAAATGTTGAGTAAGCGTAGGACACTGTCAGCTTCGCTCAACCATGCTTGAGGTGGATGTATCCAGCGTTAATATGAAAAATGTTCATTATTGTTCATGGTTTAAAAAAAAAAGTACTATAACGGTTTGAGAGAAATTGAACGAAATTGGTGGCGCGGCCAGGAAGTATGTTTCCTAGCCGCGCCACCACGTACACTTTAATAATAAGTCCAATAATGTACAAAATCATTGGTAAACAAATGTTCGTCTATTGTTCTTTCTATTTATCATTAGATACTGCAAAAAAAAAAACACTTTTTATTTTATAAAACTACTGATTAAAAAACTGTTAGGCGTTCGTGCGATAGATTTTATTCGGAAGTTATATTAATTTATTACTAGCTAATAATATGTTCATTAACTTACGTGATTAACAGAAACAGTACTATGACGGTTTACGAGAATTTGAACAAAATTGGTGGCGTGGCCAGATAGTATGCTTCTTAGCCGCGCCACCTCGTATACTGCAATAAATAGTCTAACAATGTACAAACTCATTGGTGAATAAATATTCTTCTATTGTTCGTTTTATTTTTCACTTGCTGTGCCCGACATGCCCTATCTACCCTAACTACTTACTCTACCTGCGTGACATGAGCTTTCAATTGGCAGATGCCAAACCTAATTTTTTTACGTACGTTAATGAACATATTATTAGGTAGCAATAAATTAATATAAAGGGTGTAAATAGACCCTTAACATAACCGAGAGGCACTTGTTCTCCCCGTCTTTGAGATCATTTTTTTGTTCTAAACCATACCTGGGAACCTTCTAGTTACGGAGATATTGGAGGTCAAAGTTCCAACTTTTTCACAAGTTGTTTTTTAAATACATGTTTTTAATGTAAGATTTTTACTTTACACACCTCCACGACCCCCGTAGAATTCAATCCAATGTGAGCACAATGTTTTGAGTGCTTTCCATCGAGTCCTACCGTAAAACGTGATTTTCCACCCTACTTAGTTTGATGTACGGAATGCTTGGTTGACGGCTATGTGAAGGGTCTGTTTACACCCTGTATAACCTCCTCGAACACCTGACATTTTTTTATTCAGTAGTTTCATACACTAAAAGTGTTTATTTTTTTGCAGTATCTAATGATAAATAAAATAAACAATAGACAAACATTTGTTTACCAATGATTTTGTACATTATTGGACTTATTATTAAAGTGTACGTGGTGTCGCGGCTAGGAAACATACTTCCTGGCCGCGCCACCAATTTCGTTCAATTTCTCTCAAACCGTTATAGTACTTTTTTTTTAAACCATGAACAATAATGAACATTTTACGAACATGTTTTTGTATTAACTCCGGTTACTCCGATCCAAATTGCTTTTGTGGCACGGCCAGGAAGTACCACGCTGTATCCAACTGTGAGATTCTATGGGCTGTTGATGATGATATTTGAAACAAATATGTATACCTACTTGTATATAAGATGCGTCACTATTTAACTCTCTTTTCAGAATGCGTTATTGATTTCAAAGTCAACAAAGACATGGGAGACTTCCTCAATTTACGAGGACTTATTAATAATGAAGAGCTGAAGAAGTACCAAGAAGAGTTGCAAAAATTAGATAATTCTAGTGGTGTCTATCAAGGCAGGCAGAATGCAAAGCGACAATGGAGAAATAGGCGAAGTAATTCAAATTATATAGACAAGTGTTGCTGTCCACCCACAAAAATGTACATGCCTACATTTATAACCGACCGTAAATTCGACCAATTGGTGGAACAAATGAAAAAAAGACAAAAATAATAATAAAAACTAAAAGGACGATACTGAATGAAACTATACTTCAGCGAAATAACAGCATGTTGCGCAGGTGTTCTGAATCATAAGGGATGTCCACACTCGTGCATTTCCATCTACATTTTTCATTCTCATCTTTGAAATACATCTTGCATAGATGTAACCTACGCCTTAGCTGAACGAATTTTGTTACTCAAATCGGCGTAAAGCAAATGGTTTTTAAGCACGCGTTATAACGATTGTTCTTGGTTTTACAATAAGACACGAGATCAAAATGAAAAGGAAGAGTGTGACATACTATACGATTTCATATAAACACTGACACATCACGTGGTGCTTAGTTCCAGTATAGTTTCAATCAGTGCGGTAAAACCTTAGCACTCAGAATAAATTTTCAAATAATACATTTAGTTTTATTGTTTATCCAACGTGAAATATAAATTGGTTTTTATTTCACACGACATAAAAGCGAAGCCTTCGCTGATACAACAATGCTTGCTGCTATTATATTGGTAGGGTTTTCGGTTATCCACTATTCGTCCAGCGCTCCGCAGAAAAATCTTATGAGTAAGTACTGCTTTGTGCCATAATTTTATTTGAGACTTATGAGGAGCAGTTTTATGTTTGGTATGCTACGAGATAATCTGATACAAAAATACTTAATCTTCCCGATTGAGATTCACCAGCTCTGAAGTGTGGGTATCTATTGTATCTTAACGTGTCTTTATTTTATACGTATTATTAAATAGGTAGTTAGGAAATTAGGACCTGTGAATAAGGAAATAACTTGCAAAGTTAAATGTGTAGCCAGTTAAACTGCTAAACCAGGCGTATCGCTGCTATGTCTGATCTGTCATTCCGGTTAGCGGCTGCCTTCGATATACTTACTTCAAACTCGTCTCGTAATTTTGTTTCAGCTTGTTGTCCTATATCACCAGTATTAATTCAACCGGTCATAATAAAACTATTTAGATACCCAAACCATGACAAAGCCCCGTCAATAAGAGAACAGCTGGAAAAAATGATAAATGACGGATTCATACGATGAAGACATTGACAAATAAAAGCGGCAATTTCCATTCTGTATTTTTATTTAAAGAATTGATTTTAAACGACGTAGTTTACAAATTCGCAAAAATGTACCATTACGCCACTGTACAGGTGGTACACAATAGAATGAAAGAAATGACGAACAGTGAAAAATAGAAGAAAAGAAAACAGAATAAGCGATAAGTAGGTGCCAATAAAGTGCGATTGAAAGAAGTTGACGTTAAAACCCAGCACAAAGTGAAATGTCGGTAAGTCTCTGACGGATTAGGAGCCTTCTACATGTCACGAACTAATTAGCATCGTATTTAAGCTTAGGATAACAAAAACAAGGACATTATGACTAAATGTTCCAAGTGACTTTTAGGGTTCACTAATGTTTCAGCTAAACTCCTTTGACAAGTTTTTAGTTTACAACCAACGTTTTATATAAAATTTATTTCACAAACTACTTATTCCGCAATTGTTTTATTTTATAAACACTCACTATACAAGCACTCATTTGGCAAACGCTTCGCATACAAACTTTTCATCATAAATCAAATCATTTATAAATTTTTCGTTTAATATTTTAATCTTTTGACAAAATCACGTTTAAACTAAATATAATTTAATGATAAATCGTCTAAATCAGTCACAAAGTGATCATGAGGGTACGTTTTAAAATATTTAAAACTAAAAGTTTAACATATCTGACGGCTTACTTACCTAATGCTTAAAAATACCTTTAGTAATAATGTCAAAGTGCAAAATTCCTACGACGACAAATGGCGCTGCCGATTGATTTCATGGCCGCGAGGCACTGTACATTTTGTGACAGCGTGTTTTTGTAGTACTAGTTTTTCGGGTATTTTCTATTGTGTTTAGTGTACAAATTCAATTAAAGTCCAAGATAAATAATATCAATATTTTGTCATAGGCGTAGTAGACGTAGCCCAGCTGCGCGGGGCTCCTATTCCTGTTTACAGGGTTTAAAGTAACCTAACCTAACCTAACGTCGGGGTTACCCAAGTCCCGAGCTCGCTTCGCTCTCTCTTGAATGCTAAGTGTTAAAATGACCATTGTGCCTATTTAATGAGTTGATTTTTTATGAGTCGAAATTGCGTAATGTGTCATCATCTGCCTAGCCTTTTCCCAGCTATGTTGGGGTTGGCTTCCAGTCTAACCGGATGCAGCTGAATACCAGATAAATTGCGTAATGTGTAATGCAATAAAACATGTAAAGGGTTTTTATTTCAAACGTTGTTTTATAAGTTAACAAAATTAATATAAAATGAATTCTTTGTCAAATAATACGTTTTCAAATAAAAGTTTATCGGGTGACTTATTTGCTTGTTGCTTGTTGTTGTAAAATCATGAAATGACCAATCATGTTTTTTGTAAATTAATTTTAGGTGAAAAGGCAGAATATCCACTTTTAGCCATTCACTTTTGTTACTTTCAAACAAACGTATTATTTTGTTCGTTTGAATACTTTTTATGCAGCCTTGCCCTTGCAAACTAAAAAAAAAAAAAAAACCTTATTTGTGTTGGCAGACAGGTATACCATGACCTCAGTTAGACAATAGGTCTTGATCTATATAATAGGTATGTGCCCTTCGAAATATGTTCAAGAGTAACAGATAGACAGCCTTATTTTTCGCATTTATAATGTTATTATTAGGTAGTATCGTCAGACTTGAAGCCGAGCCCAACATAGTCGGGAAAAATCTAGGCAGATGATGATTAGGTAGTATAGTGTTTGTAGTTCACTCTTAGTTAGAGTTTATTAGTTTGTTATCATAGATGCTATTATAGATGATTCCTCTTCTTCATTTCATCGTTGGTTTAGTGGTCGCAAGCGTGACTGCTGAGCATGAGGTCCTGAGTTCGATTCCAGGGCGGACCCGGTTGATGGCAATAGGCTCGCCCCTTATTAAAATGTGAGTGTACTATTAGGTTCACCTTTGCCTAACTCTTCAGGGATTACAGGCGTGATGTTTTGATGTGACCATAGATATAAATGACCTAATTGCTTAATTCAATAATAATTTAGTGACGTACGATGACCAAGCAACAATCCGACAGCATATCAAGTAATTAAGAGTGAATATCATGAGCTATTTACAATTTAATGAATATTTATTTTATAAACATTGCGTACATTATAGGAGCTCGTGGCTAAATAATAACAGCCGCTCGGGCCGACCTTTAGGTTAAGCCGTGCTTGCCTAGGTTAATCTGTGGATGAGTGAACGCGCATTACGTACCGAGTTTCCTCCGTGCCTCGGAAAGCACGTTAAGCCGTTGGTCCCGGCTGTCATTTGTAGATCTTTGACAGTCGTAAGGTAGTGAGAGGCCGAAAATGTCTGACAACCAGTCTTACCAAGGGGTATCGTATTACTAAATGGGTTGTGGAGGTCAGATAGGCAGTCGCTTCATGTAAAATACCGGTATTCAGCTGACTGGAAGCCGACCCCAACATAGTTGGGAAAAGGCTAGGCAGATGATGAATCATTGCGTACATTATAAATACTCTACGCCTACAAATTGGCATGAAATCACCGTGAATATGAATTCATTTCATGAATTCAACATTTTCGTAATTTCATCTGATAATGATGAGAAACAAAATACTGACTAATGATAAACATTAAATATTCTATTTATGATGGTCTAAACCTGCTCTGTATGCACGTCATAAGTTTATTCACCCATTAAAATCATTACTTACTAGTAAGAACGGAATATTTGTAAATATTGTGTTTTTTAAGGTCATTTGGTACTCGCTTGTTGGGTACATCTGTATACAACTGGGCAGAGATATATAGATAGGTTATTGTTCACCAAAATCGTTACACACACAATTTTACCTTACACAATAATATGTTTTAAAGAAATTCCAAAAATATGCATATTGACTTGGTAGTGAGCAACTTTTGGAGATTTTAATATTTCTCGCTATAACCGGCGTGATTAATCGTATTTCAGTAGTATCATTGAATGCGCTAAGAAATATAAATAATTGAAATTTTCAGCTAAAATGGATAATTCAAGTGTTAGTGCAGCACCAGATTATCGTAATAACTTCGCCATCCATCACAGGAGTCACGTATATGGACCACTTCGATTTCGAGGAGAGGTACAGGGACGTTAATGAATGTAATCCGCTTTACTGGCACCCACTACATCTACCCCCCTACTGCGCAGAAGTTTTCGAGAAATTAATACGAGCCAGATTAGCGACTCACACCCCCGTCAGAATAATGAGGAAAAGAGAAAAGATAAATTCTTACCAGACACAAAAATACCGCGAACAAAAATACCCCGAACAAATCTACAACTACCCTTTCCCACTGTATCAACTAGTTAGCGCAGAATACGGGGAATATAGTCCACCTTGGAACCCATATGAAGAAGTGATGGAACTCTTGAAGAAAGACATTGCGAAAGATCCAAGCTCACCGACCGTCACAGTTATACCAAATTTGGGTCCTGTTGCATTGTACAAACAAGGAATATCAAGGAAAAGTGAGAATATGATCAAATCAATGGCAGAAGCTTATGTCAAAGCTACTAAGAAGATGTATGAAGATTACTACAAGGCTTATGGCAAATATCCTTCTGAAACACAATTATACGTTTATGACAGCGCGAAAAATAAAACGAAAGCAGAAGAAGAACAAGCAAAAAAGAAAGATAAAGAAAGTAAAAAAGAAAAGAAAAATAAAGTTCACCGAGTGAAGACGAAACACGGAGGAGTAGTCACCATAATTGAGACGAAGAATTTAGACGTGTTTAAAAAAGATAATCCTGACTTCCTTTAATTATGTTATGATCAATTTATTAAAATATGGTTTAAACTTTTTCACTAAAACGATTTATTTGCCACCCTCTAATTAATGATAGGACTACCAACATTTTAATAGAAATTACTTAAATGTAAAAACAAACACTAGACTAATTCAAACCATTGATTTTTTGTAAACAAGCTCCTTAACTGTACAGTTTTCTCATACACACCTTCATACATGCCTGTACAATTTGACAGGCATGTATGAAGGACAGGCAATACTGCAACATACATAACCCATCGTCTATGGCGGGCTGAAGTTACTCACTCGTAACTAAATCCCGACTACGTACATATCGCGCTCTGAAAAGTATGAAACGAAGAGTATCAACTTAGCAATGAGTTTAAAGATCTCTGTATGTTCTGCTATTTCGGATTGTATATCTAAAATTGCTAATTTAAACCCTTTCATTTTCTTCATTTTATGACTTAATGTCCTCTAGAGGGCGCCATATTGAATTAAGTGTGACGTCGCATAGCCTATGACCAGCGGGTAATCAAGACGCACCTAACTTGTGAGAATAATCAAATACGTAGAGAATGATTTCCATTTTATTCATTTGTGCTTCCTTAAATCAAATGAAGGATAAATAATAAATAAGTTACGTCAGAAGTCGGCTTTCGTCATTTCAAAATCCATGTAGGTTTAATTTCAGAAAATTCTCCCGAAATAACACAAATAGTGGAGATCCAGAATCTAAATGACGAATTTTTAGAAATAAATAAATAGTAAAGAAAGGCCTGAAAATATCCAAGCTCTCCAATTGTTACAGTGAGTCAACACCAGCATCCCGGTCGTTATCAAACAATAGCCCAGAAGTCGGAGGGTATAGCCCGAGCCATGGCCGAAGCTTATATCGCGGAGTCTCGGAAGAATCTTGAGGAATATATGACAGCCTACAAAAAATATAAAAATGACCATAAGAAATATAACGACATTCTGACCAAAAGAGATGCAGTCAAAGTAATTCAAATTAATAATTGGACTAAACTGTAAATTGTATTTTATAATAATTTTGAAGAAATATAGAGATTATTATTAAAACAGTTTACTTATGTTTAATTTTTCTGTGTCATATTTTAAAGTTCTCCTCTAAAAAAACCATTTCTATACATTATATACCTACTAGTCTCCAACTTTAGAGGATGGTTTTCTCCATTCATCGGCGACAGCAACAACAACTTTTAAACCTTTCTAAAATTAATTTACATTCGGGATACATTCATTATAGACAACATTATTTTTAGTATATGCGAAACCTGAATATAGTTTGCTCAGAATAAGTAACTGAATCGATTCCAATAATTTCTAAACCATGTTATATTTTTTTCCAAAAATGTTTTAAAAAGTTAAAAGTTGGATAGCGAGCGACTTTGAGTACCTATCGCAATAATTTAGGTACCTACTGCCAAATTATTATTATCAATGAGCTCAAGACGACGCTGGAGGCGCGCGCTACGTGGTGACCGCATTTTTGTGCGGACAACTAGGTAACAGAACAAGCTTATAACTTTGTGATTTTTCATGATACAGTTTTGAAATTTTGTACATAGATTCTTTACATAAAAATACTAGACACGTGTATCAGGTTTCGCATATACTAAAACTAATGTTGTATAATTATTGTTGTTTTGGTTCAAATTGTATTTATTTTCTGCGGGCGAATGGGAATCGATCCTCTGGCTTCAAGACTACCATCACCCAAAAGCCACTATGCTTCGTGACACCACGTTTAGGCTAGCTACTTGCCTGCGTTTGGGCGTTCCTTGCAGGGCTCCACATCGCTGTCAATATGGCGAAGAGGTCTACTACCTCGGACACCATGGTCTTTCGAGCAGTAAAAGTGCAGATGTGCAGATAAGAGATATCTCGACACGAAAGCATTAATTGAATTCATTAATGACATCAGCTGTCATACTCTTGCCACCGGCCAGTGTGGCTTAGCACGCGACGATTGGAACAGACCAGACGCTATGAAGATGCCCTGCAAATTGGGTCAGCGTTTGGTGTGGAATGCAATAGATGTCGACACCCTTACGCCTCCCCATTTTCCTAGCATGGCGGACTGTGCTAGGACGGCTGCTAAAGGTACTGAAAACCTTAAACGGCGCAAATACAACAACTTGGTGCTTTATTATCCAAATTGGTAGTGTTTGAGTTGAAACACTAGAGCTATGGGGTCCAGGTGCCCACCTAGTATTTTGGAACATGGTCAAAAGGTTGGTAGACTCTTCTTGTGACCAGAGGGCTGGCCTACATCTTGGTCAAAGAATCAGCATTGGCATCCAAAAGGGCAGTCCTTTCCCCCTTGAAAGCGACGCGTCCGAATTTTTGACGCCCTTCTCTTCAGCTTTTAATAATGTATATTTAGTTAGTCACAATGGCATCAAATCCTAATTTTAATACATGTACATACATATTTTTAGTATTATTTTAGGTCTGTATAGTTAGTAAATAATGTTTATACTAGTCTTATTTATTTATGTACACACAAAATACTTAACCGGACATTACATAAAGTTAGAAGAGCACAAATTTATTGCTTATTTTATAAGAAATTTCTTCCAGCAGATCTGTGAATCTTCTGCATACCAAGTGCAGTTATCAATGATATTTTATCATAATAACTATATGGGTCAACCATTTTGACATATTCATGTAAAACGAAGAAATGTATCCTACATGTGAAAACACAGGTGCAAATAACAGCGCAGAAATAAAGTCAAATAAACTTGTGACTATTGTAGTCTAAAATTCCATTGTCTGAATTGAAAAAGATTCATTGTTTGGTTCAAACAAGGTAGGTGTTTATAAAGCCCTGTAGAAGCAACAAGTCAGTTCAGTCTCGACTGTAAGAATGAACAAAATGTTTTACATTAAGTCCATCAAAAACATAAAGGTAACAATTTATTTATTACGACACTATTCAGAGTATCACTTTCTTATTATGTTTTAACCTGACATAGACAAAAGCATTATTTGGGCTCAAATAATTTTATTCTATAATAATCGTGATAATTAATTTGTCATCGGAATTGGTGTCCCAAAGAAAAAATCCAAATCAATCCCAATAAAATTTTATTGCTTATGGGTTTAAGCAATAAAATTTAATTTAAACCCACGCAAAATACACCCGTAATTCGTACAAATTATATTAAAAATTTAATTTAATTTTAATTTTGTATTGACGACACGGTTGGCGCAGTGGCTGAGCGATTGACTGCTGCGCTTCGTGTTCGATATCGGGGGTTCGATTCCCGCACGGAACAAATATTTGTATGGCCTACAGGTAGTTGTTCCGGGTCTGGCTGTTTGTGTATGTGAATTTAAATGTTTGTAAACGCACCCACGATACAGGAGAAATTCCTAGTGTGAGGCAACGTTAAAAAAAAAAAAAAACTATTTATTTTAAAATTATAATTTTTGATTAGAATACTTATGAACATTTTGTTTTTTTACAGTTTTTATTTATATTGCTATCTCTGGAAGGCTTAGAATGCTCCATAGATGGTACATTTTCCGAACACCGTCGAAACCGTACAAAACCCGGCGATGATCCATGCAACCCGCTCTACTGGTACCCGCAGAACATTCCAGAATACTGCAAGTTTAAGAAAATATCTACTCCTCCTACATACCCTGTGACAGAAATTAATATACCAATGCCTGCACCTCTGCCAATAATCCCTCCACCAGAGGTGCCTCCTATAATGATGCCCCTACCTGGCCCAATCCCATTTCCAATAATGCCATTGCCAATGCCTTTGCCATATGGCATTCCCTTGGCTCCTACAAACCCAATGGTTCCCGTTGCTGGAATACCTCTACCACCTCCACCTGCTTTTCCGATGCCTTTCCCTCCCCAGTATCCTCTACCGCCGCCTTACGGGCCACGTTATATTCCTCCCGTCTCGGCTCCTTATCCGCCTCCTATCGCAGCTCCGTATCCACCCCCATATCCAGGGCAATACCCGGCACCTTATCCGCCTCCATATGCTTCTCCATACCCAATGCCATCTCCTGGAATGGGCATGGTTCCCGGAATACCAGGCATCGTTAGTCCCGATGGCGGCATTAACATCATGCCTTTCTCAGATGCCTACTCTGACATGTTAGAAGCCCATAAGGAAAAAATGATCAGAAAACGTATGCAGAAGCTTCTCCGAGATTATGAAAGACCTCCGTGGAAGAGCCGAAGATCTAAGAGACGACAGACTGGGAATGAGGTTATAGATGTAATACATCAAGAAAAATTTGACGAAAACGCGTTTGATTGATTAGGTGATATTTATAAGGTGTGAAAGTTTACGTGTTGCAGCAGTTGATGATTTGTATTTTTGTTAACGATTAATAAAAAACACAATTATTTAAAAAGTTTTAGTACTCCGCAACGCTTTGAACGCGATGTAAACGTATATATTAAGTCTAAACATAACATAACTTATCATTGCATTAATTTTATTACCTACACCTTATTACCAGCGTAGTTGCTATATTACCTTTACGTCAGGCTGCTTATCCTTGTGACGAAAAACTGTTCTTCATCGGACCCTGCACATGCACTGTAAAAGCTAACACGAGTCCAAGAACTCGTTTCGAATACATCGGATTTAGGCATAGTTACAACCCAAATATTGCGAAGCATTCGGTGCACCCTTTACCGGACGAATATTTTATAATCCATGCATTCATCGTTTGAACATAATACAAATAATAATAATAAATAAATGTTTTTATTTAATTTGTGTTACTAAATATTTAAAAATGTAAATAATATAAAAAATGAATAATAAATAAATAAAAAATAATAATAATAAATAAATAAATGATAATTGAATAAAAAATAAATATTATTTTAGTTTTTTTTTTTATTTTAGAAAAAACACATTAGTTTCACAAAAACAATTTTCAAATAAAAATGAGCACTTCAGACAAACGTGAATCTTTTGTGCCTGTACTAATGATTAAAACCGGCCAAGTGCGTGTCGGGCCTCGCACAATGTATGGTTCCGTGCCCTTCTATCGGTTATATATCCATCAAAACATGCGGATCTGCCTCCGAACGATGATTTTTATTGTAATAAAAAACAAACTTACAATTGCGGTTGAAAAACCTCTGCTCCCATACATTATATTTATGAAAAAATGTTATTCAAGTACAATTTATAAGTTGGTCGACTATTTCTCGTAGACTTGTAAAGCCTACTTAGCTGTGATAGTTTCCCTTTTAATTTCGTTATATATACTACCACCGTGATTTTTTCACATACCCAAACATAACCGTTTAGCTGGTAGAGGAGGGGGGGACACTTCAGTCTAACAAAAATTGGCACTTTAAAGCTTAATATTTCACAAACGAGGGATTCGAAAAATTATTCTCACAAACTCTCAATACATTTTAAAGACCTATCCAACGACATACCACACTATGGGGTACGCGAGAAAAAAAAAATCCCAGTATATACGGGAGGTACCCTAAAAAAATACTTTTCGAGATTTTATTTTAGCACTTTGTCGGCGTAATTTATCTGTATATTCATGCCAAATTGCACCTTTCTAGTACTTAAAGTCTTTGAGCTAAGCTGCGGACAGACAAACGGACATGGCGAAACTACAAGAGTTCCTTTCCTTGTTGACTACGGAATCCTAAAAATCATTGTATCACATAAGTTATCCATAAAATAAACTTCAAATCACTGTCCTGTGACTTGTGAGTAAACACTTTTCACTTTCGATAGTTTTCTGCCAAGTGTTTTTGCAATATTTTTTTGTGTTTACAAACAGCTGCGAAAGAATGGTCTATGTTCGAGCTTGATTAAATATACTTATATTATACATTCACGACGCCGTCAACCAAGCATTCTGTACATCAAACTAAGTAACTTTACGCAAAAATTATTGCTGGGAAACGAATTTCTTTTTGGGGTGAAAAATCACGTTTTACGGTAGGACTCGATGGAACGCACTCAAAGCTTTGTGCTAATGGATGGATTGAATAGTACGGGGGTCGTGGATGTGTTTAAAGTAAAAATCTTACAATAAATACAAGTATATAAAAAAAAAACTTGTGAAAAAGTTGGAACTTTGACCCCAATATCTCCGTAACTAGAAGGTTCCCAGGTATGGTCTAGAACAAAGAAAATATCGGAAAGACGGGGAGAACAACTGCCTTTCGGCTTCGTTAAGGGTCTATTTACCCCCTTTATACTACTTATTCCTGATTCAGAAAATGATTTACATTCAACATTAACATCATCTGCTTAGCCTTTTCCCAAACTATTTTTGGGTCGGCCTTCAGTCTACCCTAACCGGTTCAGCTGAATATTAATATTTAACATGGAGCGACTGCCTATCTGACCTCCACAACCCAGGTACTGGGTAATACGATTCTCATTCGTAGGACTGTTTCTGTTTCTGACTACTAGTAACGACGCTCATAGATCTACAATTGACAGCCGGTACCATCAGCTTAACGTGCTTTCTGAGGCACAGGGGAAACCCGATATGTAATGGTCACTCATCCATGGACCGACCTAGACTAGCACTGCTTAACCTCGAAGATTGACCAATGCGGCTGTTTTTTTGCTACAAGTACGATCATTAAAATGCAAATTGTAAAATAGCCTAACTAGGAAATCACTAGCAAAACTTCTGTCTTCAACGTTTTTCCGTTAGGTTCAATGTTTTAATGATTAACGATGTTAAGTCAAGAGACGACACATTTCTCGGAAGAGTCGGTTTTATTTTAGAATAGTGTACAAATACATGTGGACACGACAACTGTGAGTTGCGTCTGAGTGATATATCGCGCGCGTTGACGGAAGCGCGCCAAAAATGTGTAGCAGTCGAGAAACGTTATATAAACTGAAACTAACTAAAACATTTCTATATTTATATACTTTTTTTTTTCAATGTATAATTCAGACTTACATTACGGGCATCTTCTGGATGTGAGAAGCACAAAATAAACAGACAAGACGTGGTAACAGTTTTCTAATTGATTCATATTCTTACTATTATTCTTCTATAACGACTTTCAACAAGATTTACGTGGTTCAACAGGTCGCTGTGGCCCTCAGGACAGGTCGCTTGTTTCGGGAGGTTCCTGCATAGAATCGGGCGGGAGGAAACGCCCGGATGTTTCCATTGCGAGGATCGTCCGGAGGACACAGTGCAGCACACTGTGGAGGTCTGCCCCACCGTGTCCTCGTAGCGGCGATTGGCGGCGGCGATCTCTCGCGTCCTGCCCTGGTTCAAGCCATGGTCCGGAGCGAGAGGGAATGAGAAACCGCCTCCTACTGTGAAGCAGTCCCAACCACCGCGGGAGACGCCCTGGGCATCGGGGGTCACGTGGTGGCTCCTGGCCACCGTATGCGCGGGCCTGTGGACGGCGAGTCATGGGCTAGCTCGCCGTCCGGCCGTCTTATGGCGACAGGCCGTGTCGACGGCGCATTCGTGTTCCACGCGCGCCTCAAAGAGATGTCATCAACCATAGGGGTCCGCATGGGCCGATGCCTGCCAGGGCTGCGGGACTGTTCGAAAGAGATACCCTGGCCCTGGAACACCTGGAAAGGGCTAAGAAGGAACATGGGTGGGTTTTAGTCAAGACAAGTCTGACACTCCCTTCCGCTCCTCCCAGAGCGGAGGAAGGTCATTTGATGATTTCCCATCCTAAAAAAGGTTGTAATAAATTAGGAGCACCTTGTTCCTAGTTCTAGTCTTTTTAGGCAAATTTGAAATACGCAACGTTACAAAAATCGAGCAACCTTAAATTATATAAAACGTCTTGGTCGAAATGGGCGTAAGTCCAGCAGAATTGTAATATTCCTCAAAATATGTGCTCCAGTACATACCATATTATTGCGACGAGTAAGCCAAAAGTCGCCGGAGACCAGAGCTAAGGCCAATTGAAAATTGCCAGTATTTTGTCGAAGGTATGACTACAACAGTCGAAGCTTTTTAACGTTGATCATTTTGAAATCATTGTGCTAAAACTAAGCACACAGTAATTAATCCGAGCAAGACCGAGGAGGTCCAAGAATCAACTAAAGACTATTAAACTATGTTTCTTATTAGTTTGAATAATAGGTCAAGTCTATAGCAAAGGTTCTTCTGTTCTCAAGTACTAACCAACCGAACCCAACCAACCGTCAAAGCCTTTGCCGGTGCTGTCAAATTCGTCGAAGCTGGTCTGTGGAGTACGGTGCCGATCTCGTGATTGTAGTAGTGAGCCATTGTTCGCCTCGCAAGAGAATGCCTTTGTCTCTGCCCGTTTTGGGTTTCCAAGCTAGAGTTCGTATATAATTAGTCTTTGACTCGAATGCAGGTGTATTTTCAGTTAAACTGATATTTTAGAACACTATAGTTGTTTAATTAATCCCAACAACTAAATGCAGAACAGTTAAGTAAGTAAATACGGAATTATCGATACAATCGATAGTATTTTCCCAAACCGACACTTAACTAAACTATCTTATTAGAAATCTTGATATCAGGCAGTGCTTACACATCTAAGGCTCCCAACTGTTTATCGATCGCCATCCATAAACAGATTTTCAACGCTTTTCCGTCTTTTAACTTGAGGTCTAGGAGTTTGTTGGGGGAGCTATGCGGTGATGACCCAGTGCCCCCTGACTTTCGTGTTTTGCTCTTGGTTCCGTAGCCAGACAGGCACTTTACGTAATGGCCTTTATTTTCTGACCAGGGTGTGTTGCCAGTGATTACACTGGCAGACTCGTCAGAAAACACGTAGAGAAAAGACGTAGGTAACGTTTTTTTTTTGAGAATTTAGCTTAAATAGCAACATTCAAAGCTATGTCGTCTATGAAAACAGAACTTCTCAATTGTCACTTCTATCTTGATCAATAAAAATCTTGTGGGGTTTTGTTGTGAATAGTTGTGCATTTCATTTGTTTACCAGTCTTATTTGTACTGTGGTGAAGTATACAGAAATATACAGTTAAGGTGTGCAGAGATGATACGGGCTACAACAATGCCATTGAGTGCAATTGCTGCTAGCTTGTGTGAGGGGCATCTTATGGTGAATATAGTAATGCCGATGATGATGACATGCCCGTGCCGCCGGCCGCTCAGTTGTTTGAAGAACTTCTACTAAGACTATAATTCTAAACTGCTTAAAATAAATGTTTTATTCAACATCGTAATTCATGTTTCATTTTTGCTTAGTCCATGGCGCAAATACACTTGGTCGTTCGCCCGAATTCGATTGCCTATGGAATTCGTCAAACGACCAAGTATAAATAAACGCGGTCGGATACGCCCGTCTTAAAATTCGTCCACCTTCATTGTTCGTATTCCATTGCGATGGCTAGTGTAATTGCGCCATTAAAGAATAAGCCGGCCAAAATCATAAGGCAATGCGATGGGTTGTGCAAATGCGGGCTCGGCAGGTTAAATAACTAGACAGTCCTTAAATTCTACGTACTTTTAATAAAATATTTAATGACATTACGACTGACGTAGGTGGTATATAAGTTCCTTGCGTAAGTGTGCGTGGTTGTCTATCCTAGTATACAGTGTTATATGGATCTTTTGACGCTCCATTGAGGTTGACAGGAGAGCGCTGTTGGTAAACACTTGTGAAATGTATTGAAAAAATAAGATGGCGGCGTTAGTTCTGATTTTGCCCACGCGACTAGTGTGGTTATGAATTATGTTATTCTAGCCAATTCCAATATTATAAAAATATGCTGTGAATTACCTTTTATCTCAATTGGACCGAGACCTATCTTTTGAGGGTATTTTAACGTTTCTACGCGAGCTCTAAGTATGGTCCACAGAGACCCTAGATTGCGTGGTAATCTGCCTTTGTTCTTTACCACTTGCATGACTGACAATACCATGTATCAATCATATGAAGGAACATTCGCCCCTAAAACACAGCCTTCTAGCCTAGTTTAGGAGACAAATAAATAAATTAACTATATTGGCGCAATGCGGTGCTGATTCTAAAAAAATACGAAATTGATACTTGTAATTGTCTTTTCACGATGTTCCTTCCACCGTGTTAATGTAGCGTTTTTCTATCAAAATACTAAAAGTAAACAAAAGGGTATTCTTAAACGTTTATTTCCAATTCGAATTTAGATAACATTAGGCACTAGAATATAATTCTAACATTGCAGACATAGCCTGATTTCATATAATTTTGATTCTAATAGGTACATTCTATAAGCGTTGATAAAATTTAATCATAAACTTATTATATTGCTAAATCTATTAAACATTTCTACTACGGTTTCACCAATCAAACTGAACGCGATCAGCTCACTTGAACCGCGTTCAAAAGATTTGGCGTCTGTCGTGTGAACACAGTTTAGTTATTACACAGTTTGGTGAAATGCGCCGCAAGTGTGGTATGGTGAGGTGCCTATAGATTAGTAACTAAAAGGACTATTCATACAATATGCAGTTTTCTTAATTTACTGTGCTAATCATAAGGTGATGTAGATTTTTTTGAAATTCAGTTTTGAAAATATGCCAATCAAATATAAACAGAAAAAGTTCCGTTATTTTGACTCCATTCATAATTTAAGATAAAGTATTCCAAATTAATATTAGGTATATCAGAAACAGCTTAATTTACTTTATAATTTAGTGCAATACTTAACGTACATGTCGTACGCACGGCGGCCAGTCAAGCTATGCAAAACCAAATTAAGCTGATCTCTCATGATACGGGAAGCTCGTATAATGCGAAGTCATGTTATACTGGTTATGTATAGCTTGATGTGCCGCCGTGTGTACATACACAACATTATTATATTATATTTTTATAAATATCACTATTCTAATTACTTTAAGTATTGGACGGAATGCCTGAGGGTTCCAGAAATATACAGATACCTTACATTCTAAAAACTATCTTTATTTGTAATTCTACCTTATAAGATTGCTTGTATTCAAAATGTGTAAAAATATTTGATGTTATACAACCTTAGTTTTAGTATATGCGAAACCTGAAACACGTGTCTAGTATTTTTATGTAAAGAATCTATGTACAAAATTTCAAAACTGTATCATGAAAAATCACAAAGTTATAAGCTTGTTTTGTTACCTGGTTGTCCGCGCAAAAACGTGGTTACCACGCAGCGAGCACGCGCGCGCGCTTCCAGCGTCGTCTTGAGCTCATTGATAATAATAATTTGGCAGTAGGTACCTAAATTTAGCGATAGGTACGGTGTCCAACTTGTAACTTTTTTTTAATATTTTTGGGACAAAATATAACATGGTCTAAAAATTATTGGAATCGATTTAGTTACTTATTTATTATTATAACTTTATTCAGGTTTCGCTTTTACTAAAAATAATGTTGTATAAAACAAGGCAGTTTCAAAAGGTGAAATACGAAGTTTCACTAGTAAAATTGTTTCATTGAAAAGTGGTTTATTTATACTTCGGATTTTCCGCTCTCGTTACTGTTACATTTCAAGTGGCGTCGAGATCACTTAAAAATACAAAACACAAAGATTGAAACATACCTACTTATCGTCATGAATCTGAATTTAATTGGACGTTATACAATAACAATGTTCTTTCCCGGTCTTTATAAAGGCCCTTGAAACATAATGATGGAGGGCACTTGCGTATCTAAACATGCTGGCTGCAGAACTACTTGTGTTTCAGTATGTGAAGAGACGACTGAGCGGGGATTATATCTGCATGCTATTTCCAGCAAATTAATAACAGAATTATGTTCCACCGTTTCTTCAGTGGAATGTACGTGTTCTTTCGAATGATAGAACACGGTGTTTCAATCATTAGGTGGCACTGGCTTCATGTTTGGCACTTTTATAGTGAGCGATTTCTGCAACGACTGTATTACACGTATGTTTTAAGTTAGTTTGAGTCTAAGTTGGTTTGCGTCTAAGTTAGTTTGCAACTGTCGCAGGAATATGCTGACATAAAACTTAAAAGTAATCTTTAATAATACTTACTTTAATTAAGTGCATCAATGCCGCTAGAGTTAATAGAAGTCTTAAGTAGAATTCCAGCTTTTTCTAATAATACTTATACACCAACTTTAGGTGTAAATTTTACACCATTATCAATTTACCAGATACATTAACTCATTAATTAATTTAGTTATATCTATAATTTATAGGTCTGCGATGTTCTATAGGATGGTTCCAAAATTGCAAGTTTGCCTATGTTTTAACATGTTAATGTGATCTTGTAAACACCTTATAGACAAACTTATTATTAAAAATAACTACTAATATTACACCTATTAAAAATTGTGCAATATAATCTAAAACATATTGGAATGTAAAGTATGGACGGTCTAAAAGTGACTTAAGTACTTACTTAACTATTTAAGATATTTGAAAATATCTAATCATTATTTAATACATTTACTCTTATTTGATTATCTATATTTACTAATACTAAAATGTGATGCAAATCTAACTTATATCTACCAACACGTACGACTAGTCAGAAACCTCGCAGATCTTTTGGAATATTAATTTTACATGTCAAAAACTTCGGCAATCATATTGATTTGAGATTCAAAATGTCGAGTATCGAGTATTTGAGAGCATATCCCTTTGTTAACAAATAACTTAAATTAAAAACATACTAGTATCTAGGTACGTACTCCGATGGTTAGTAGCACTGAGAAACACACGTAAGTAGCTTATGTTGCAAGGGATTAGTGAGGAACTGTGCGAGGGAGCATTCACATGTGTCGGGGTATAGATAGAGCAAGCACAAGCTTAGTTAGTTCCTGTATTCTGGAAGTTAACGGGGTGTTCCACCCCACAGTTAGTAGGAAGGTACTCACTTAAAACAATTGAACAATCTGACTTTACTGAATTGGTTTACGCGGTGCAAGCCGCTGAAAGTTAGTACGTACAGTACGATTTTTTACTGAGGCAAGTTTACTGGCCACGTGTGAATGCGCCTTTAACTTCGTTCCATGTTCGCTCTATGTTTGGAATTCCGCAGCTTTAGTTCTTCGTTCCTAAATACGGTCAAGAGGTGTTGCGTACTGATTTTCAGAACATTTACAAGTTGCAGGTGCAACTTTCTCATACGGGGATTTCTCAGTGAAAACAAGAAATAGGATTGTCGAAAACAGAATATACGTGTACATTTGTGATGCTGAATTAAATTAACTATACCTTTATAAGTACCCAATAAAGTCCCTAGACACACACCTACTAATATATATAAATTATTGTATATTATTGTGATATAAATCCCTCGTAAGTACCTACTTTGATATTTCTAGTCACAACTTAACTAATGCTACTTCTGAATCATGAAGATCGCCTGGCTTTAACACAAACTTTTGTACCTATGTAAAAGATTTTAAGCCGATATATGAACACAGACAGATTTTAAATCGAGATACCTAATTTTAAACGACATGGTCTTATTCTTAACTGTCTACCTAAATCCAATAGAAAATAAAACTTAGTTTAAAAGCATACGCCTTCACATTGAGTGAAGGCGATTTAATTAGACATCAGGAAGACGATGGATCAGGAGGCCCTGGGGTCGCTCCAACTGTGCAATTTTGTGCAATAGTAAAATAAACTCCACTTCCCATAACTAACTTCGATGAAGATAAAACCATTCATTATTTCTCATGTTTAAATTAATAATTGTGCACTCGTGAAAATACTACCGATGTAACGGTACCACTTTAAATATTAACTTGTTCATAGATATCTACAAAAGCTATTTATAAGCACTACTGACACATCATCTACCGATTATCGATATTAAACATAATTTGGAATTAATTTATTGAAGAAGGATATAATAACTATAAATCTAAAATAGGTTTAAATTTTAAATTAGTTATATATAGAATGGGTTAACATTACCCGATTGCTTTTAAATCCTATAACAGCACAAAAGCAAAGTACAGAAACATGGATGATCAAAACTTATCGGTAAGTTATGAGATAAACTACAGAAGTATAATAAACTACAGGGTGGGAAGACGATGGATTAGGAGGCGGAGACTCCGGACCCTCCGACAGTGCAGATTTGTGCAGTCAAAAGAAAATCTCCATCACGACGCTTCCTCACTTCACAACAAGATGGGAATGAAACTCAAATATTAACCGTGTTCTGGTGAAAATGGCTTCGATGACGATATTTAAATAATCCTTATTTAACTATTCACAAGAAAACTCAAATCTTAACAATAATTAACAACATGAATGGTGATTTGTTCATGATTTCATGAACTTGAAAATGATTTATCAACTACTCTACAAAACCTCAACAGACTGATGGGACAAACAGATTACCCAAAGATCGGTGTAACAAGGTCTAACAAAAATCGAATAAAACCTTTACGAGGAGAGTTGGTATGATATAGTAGATAACATTCCCAAATACTTATAGTTTTATGTCTAATATTACAAACTCATGAAAATACGTGAATGTCACTGATGTTCCCCAACATCAGTACAAAGTAAAACGATAACTGGATATCTTTATTGAACAAAAATTAAGCATTGTTGGTGTTTTCTAAAAACGAACGAAATATAAGTTTAATTTCGAACAAACCATTTCTCAACCCCGGAAAATCGCTTACGCTATTTGTGTTAGACCTTGTATATGCCATTGCGATCAGTGGGAAGCTGTTTACTGAATGTCGGAAGACAGTGATTCCGAGGCCCGATCTCGGGCCCCTTGTTGTTTATATCGCAAAGCAAAAAAAGGAAAAATTTGAGAAAACCAAAAAATCTAACAAAAACTAGTTTGGCGCAATGTTTCAGTGTTTTCCTATTTTACATCCCTCGTGAAATATACATGGCTCGACCGGTCTACAAACGCATTTGATTTCTCCCTGATTGTGAAGTCATATAGGCTTTGTAATGAAAACCACTGTTGGCAACCTATGCTGATCTGCGAAAGAAATCCATAAGTACTATCCAACACTTATTTGCGACGGAGTAAGAAAATGGTTGGGACATAAATTTCAAATTATACTTACAATAAAAGAACGAGCAACAAGTAAAGCTTAGATGGATACCTAAAGGCGGATCTACATGTGTGTCATTTGAATGTACTCACACTGTGACTGTGATATAACACCGTGGCAAAACCAGCAACTTCTGTGTGACAATGAAATGTTCACATTATTATGGTCTATTAGCCACGAGTGTCCAACATAGTCAAGGTACAGTCCGGTAAAAAACACAAATGTGTAACCACCTTAATACAGGATCCAGAAGCTGGATCCTGCTGTTAAAATAAACAGTAATTCGTAATTTTCTTAAAAATAAATTTGCTGCCACGAAAACATAGTTTTTATGATCTGGCTCTGATGTGATTATGATGATGATGAGGTGAAGTTTTAAAAATAAAAACTCATGAACTGAGTTAGGAAGACGGTGATTTCGAAGCCAATTTTATAGGCCTCATGTTGTTTATTTTCAAAGCAAATAAAGAGATAATGGAAGGACACCAAGCAAAACCAAATTAAAGCTCTATTCTAACACAAACGAATTGTGTTGAAATGAAGCTCTGAAAAAACTAACTTTAAAATAAAGTCAGGAAGACAATGATTACGAGGTAAAATTTTAGGCCTGTTGTTTTAATAGTAAAGCAAATTAAATTAAGTTGGAAGAAAATAGTGACAAACCTACACATAGGTCTTAAAATAAACCCTTTTACTGCTTAGTTAAAGTAAATGTTAATGCTGTAATGGCAACAGATAAATGTGATGAACAAATAACATTAAAATCCAGTCAGCAAGACAGAGATTACGAGGTAATATTTTAGACCTGTTGCTTAAACAGTAAAGCTAATTAAATTGAACCGGAAGAAAATGATTAGGAGGTAACATTTTAGTTCGGTTGTTGAAATAGTAAAGCAAATTAAGTTTAACTGGAGGACTGACTACGAGGTAAAACTTTAGGCCTGTTGTTTAAATAGTAAAGTAAATTAAGTTGAACTGGAAGAATTTATTTTAAGAAGAATTATTACGCGGTAATAGTGTAGGTCGGTTGTCTAAAAAGTAAAGCAAACTAAGTTGAACTGGAAGACAATGATTACGAGGTAACTTTTTAGGCCTGTTTTTAAATAGTAAATTAAGTTAAACTAGAAGAAAAGTATTACGAGGTAATAGTTTAGGTCGGTTGTTTAGAAAGTAAATCAAACTAAGTTGATTTGGAAGACAACGATTACGAGGTAACATTTTAGGCTTGTTGTTTAAATAGTAAAGTAAATTAAGTTAAACTGGAAGAATTTATTTTAAGAAGAATTATTACGAGGTAATAGTTTAGGTCGGTTGTTTAGAAAGTAAAGCAAACTAAGTTGATTTGGAAGACAACGATTACGAGGTAACATTTTAGGCCTGTTGTTTAAATAGTAAAGTAAATTAAGTTGAACTGGAAGAATTTATTTTAAGAAGAATTATTACGAGGTAATAGTTTAGGTCGGTTGTTTAGAAAGTAAAGCAAACTAAGTTGATTTGGAAGACAACGATTACGAGGTAACATTTTAGGCCTGTTGTTTAAAGTAAAGTAAATTAAGTTGAACTGAAGAATTTATTTTAAGAAGAATTATTACGAGGTAATAGTTTAAGTCGGTTGTTTAGAAAGTAAAGCAAACTAAGTTGATTTGGAAGACAACGATTACGAGGTAACATTTTAGGCCTGTTGTTTAAAGAGTAAAGGAAATTAAGGTTAACTGGAAGAAAATAGTGACAAACCTATATTTAGATAATTAGGTGTAAAAAAATTTGATCTAATTTTTTACAACTAAATAATTTGAATTTGAGAATAAAGCCTTATTTACCGCTTTGTTATAGTAAATTAATGCTGGAATGACAACACATGAATGATGATAATGAAGTGATGAATAAATAATTTTAAAATCAAGTCAGGAAGACGGTGATCGTGAGATAAGGCCTGTTGTTTAAATAGTAAAGCCAATTAAGTTGAACCAGGAGCTAGTCGATGGTACAAACAGTGTTTTTTAATTGTATTTTTGAAACATAAAATCTTTTGAAACATAAAATCTCATCAATTCAGTAGGAAGACAGTGGATTTGGGGGCCGTGAAGGCAATTCCTATTTAGCCAATATGTGCAAAGCTTTAGTAAACAATTAACCTAACAAACCAACTACAGAATGGGAAGACGATGGATCGGGAGCACATGAAGTTGCTCAGACTGTGCAATTTTGTGTGATTTCAAAATAAACTCCACTTCCCTTCACTAACAAATTAAATTGAGATAAAAATTAAATAACCGTGTTCTCGTGAAAATGATACCGATAACGATGTGTCAATGAAGCTTAACTTAATCTATATTTTTTTTGGATTTTTTACTAATGTTTTTTTTTCAGGTTTTTTTCTCAAGTTTTTTTTTCAAGTTTTTTTATCTACTCGTGGATCTAATACTAATCTACCTGGTGACTTATAATTAACTTACTAATTCTTTTAAGTTTCACTGACACATAGTCAAACGATAAGGATTATTAAACTGAAATAACATTATTGCTAATCAAAAAGCAAAAACAAGAAAATGCAGATTGACTTTAAAATTTTAGTAATACCAATGAAAATTTAACAATCAGATTGAAAAAATGTACAATCCCAAAGAAACTCAAACAAGTCTGTTTGAAAGAATAAACAAAACACTAATCCCTGTGATGACCAAAATATCGTTTTTGATGTCGGTTATATGGTTAAAAAATATTCATTGACATAGCAAAATAAGAACCAAGTTAGACTATACTATACTCTACTTCTACAGATTATTATTATTTAAAAGCAATCGACACAATACGCAACTTAAAGCTATTTTTATTTATTATTTTAATATAACATAAGTTCTATTAAAATATTAAACAAATATGGCTTTAATATCTATAATAGTAATAATTATTACAGATATTAAACTAATAATAATTAATATTATAATATTATAGATATTAAGTTAATGATAGTAAAATTAAGATTTCGGATCTCTGTCTGCAATATGATTTAGTGAAAATCAAATCAACGATGAAATATCAACGGAACTAAATGCCTATTTAAACTAAGTTTTATGCAATGTTAGACAGAGAAGGTAAGCCCTAAAAACGAATGACGTTTAAACGTGACGTGACGTCATGGAGGTTGGAGGCGCCAGGGAAAATATACAAGACTGTGGTCAGATCTGTCGAACTGTATGAATCGGAATGTCTATTAATTCCCACTGATATCATTAAGGTTTGTTTCAATCCTTCATTTTTCAGATCTCAAGGTAGTGGGGCAGGGTAGTGGGGCCAAAGAAATGACGGTTTTGATATTTCCCGGTTTTGATATGGCCGTGGGGTTAACGAGAATACACCATTAAAAGGGCATGATCCTGAAAAAAACTATTTTGAGGGTTAACAATGCAGTAACGGTAATTATCGGTTGTCTGTAACACTAATTCCTAAACAGATTATCTATGTAACGGAACTAAAATATCTTCTGTAAAATAAATTGTAGAACCAAACTGCTATGGGTATTTTAAACCCAGCTAAATACCCAAATCTGACTAACATCACATAACATCTATTATTTATTGTGCTGTGCACTCTACCTTACATTCTAGTATCCTATTTAGTGCGTAAAACAGTGCCTTCAAATTAACACTATCTTATCTAGTTATTTTAATCTATTCTCTATCCTAATTACTGACAGTTCCGCTGATACGACACCAGAAGATCGGCGTTTACAATTTAAACGGTGATATTTAAATTGTCTGTAGTATGCAATAAGTTGAAGCAACAACAGGCCCTCTTACACCATAAACTTGTAAACACGTTTAGCAGTAAACAAACTAATCATTGTTTTGTTTCTGTCAATCGTTTAAAGATGTCGGAAGCAGAATTATGATGTAATGTTTAGCGTTAATCGGATTAAGGGATTTATCGTGAAAGTGGGCCTAAAAGTTACTCCAAGTGATCTACTGCTTCAGTTTGAAACACAGGCAAGAAACTTGCATAGTGTAAGTAATAAGGCTTCAGTTTTAAGGTATAGCCATAGCCGCTAGGTTATGCATGACAGTTTTAAATGTGCATGCAAAACCGAGTTCCATTGCAAGGACGCTACAGATTTCTCCTACACGCGTTCATCTGTACAGGCAATACGGCACATGCATAATCTATAGTCTATGGCGGGGTTAACAGTGACTTTACCGTAGATAACCAGGTATCTCCATGAATAAGAAGTAGCAATACAACTATCAATAAGTTTACCAATGAAATATCAAAGACTATCAGATCAATTTTCGAAAATTAACTACCATCTTTAAGAACCTGTTAAAATTTTCTACTGTTGTTGTCAAGTTGTAACACACTATTTCTTAATTGCGCATCAATTTAATTTCTTTTACATTTAACTATTATTAGTGAAAACATTAGTTCCTTACTATCAGAAATGCTCCAGTCATTGCCTCAATGTTGTAACTTAGAAAACATGCGAATGTCGCTGTCTCGACACACGAAGTGTTTGCTTATGTACTTAGTTAGAATACGACGGAATGCAACTAAAATATCAACGTTGTGTATATGAATATCCTTCAGAAGATCGAAGACGGGAAGCTCAAACCTTTGATAATCAATTTGCATACCGTAATATCATAACTATTGAGTCCTAAGTATAATAGATGTTAAAAACCTTCCCTAGTTGAAAACTTGATGACATATTTCTACCTTCATAAACGACGACATATCCCTTCTTTCAAAAATCCTTTGTTGTTGTAGTACCCAAGGAACTTGTTCACGTACCTTCGAGTTGATGAAACATACACTGAACTACTCACATTGATTGGAGCAGCACTCACAAAAGGACAAACCGAGTCTCTCTTCAAACTTTTGTTCTTAAAGATAGTTTGTTAAGTTCTCCTCATCCTATCTATATATTCCATATATCACTCATATATCATATATTTCTACTTATACGCCTCTATGGACATGTTACATGGGTATTTATTTTTAAAAACTATACGTATGAAAACTCAAACTTACCGAACCTTTCCTAGTGTGCTAAAATTAAATAAAAAGGCACAAAAGGGAATGCTTTTGTAAAAATATTAAACCTAAACTTTCTAAAAAAACGGATTGCCTGAAAAATAAAAGATAAATCCGTGATGTATTTATCTTTTATTTTTGATGCAATCAATTTTTTTAGAAAGTTTAGGTTTATTTAGTTAAATTCATCTGACATTTTGTACTGCTTAATAGCGGTTCTTATACAGTCAAACGGCGTGTTTCTAGCTTAAAGGTTACCAATTAGAATATAACTCTTATAAGTAGGTACCTACGTAATTAATAAGAAATTTGTAATCTCTTTCAAAATTAAACATACGTCTTTTGGTGAGCTTATATGCGTTAATTAGATACATTTAAAGCGAGCAATGAAAGCAGGACATAAATTCACTTTAGAATAACATTTAGTAGTATTATCGGGATGTAATTAATTAGAGGTTCCTATTAAAAGACCAATTCAACAGTTCTTATGATGTTACTGCACATTCGGTACTGTTTTAATTAGTAGCGTGTCGTTCAAGAGAATAATAATATGGAGATAGATGTTTTAGAAGTACACAGAGGATGGTTGAAGGATAACATTGTTGTAAGTAAGTGTAGTTAGTCGTGAGCCGGCGAGTTCGGTCGAGAGCTTACACTTGGTGCTCCGGCTTTAAGTTGCCAAGCTGCTCTTTGTGGATCAACCGCGCAGCTGGCGGCCACAGCTTCCTACCTTGGTTAATCATAAAACAACACATCCCAACAATAAAACTTAACATGCTACCATAAAGTTAATTTATTATTTAACAAATCGCAATCCATCACCAACAATAAGATAACATATACATTTAACATATCCCTTAAATAAAAAACTACCTCAGCCATGCTGAACATTTATTTAACCCGAGTCGAACTCGAAAATATACAACATAATTATATTTATATATTATAAGCATTAGGTACATTTCCTAATTACATACTTGCAAGTAAACATAATACATAAATTATAATAAAATACGGAGAATCGTCAGACTCTATTCAATAGAATATTCTCCACAAAACAAATGATAGGGGACGAGAATGATTTATTTTTAAATAATGGTTATCTAATACAAGTTTATTACATCGATGCGATTCTGTAAGTACACTAAAATAGTGTATTTTAACACTTGTTTTCATGTAAGTAATTACTATTGTTTAATAGTCGTCCTGAAAATTCGCTACTGAAATCTACTCCTTAACATGATTGAAACCCCGGTAAATATGTCCGCCTCATGGAATCTATTCATCTATTGATCCACAATGTGGTATTAATTAGGCTCATTAGAATGTTTCGCGTTGCAACGAAACCCATTATTCGCTACGAAAGTTATGTATGGCATTTCTGTTCCCAAGCATTGTTTTGTGGTGTTCATCAATCGAGTCTAGCAGTAATCCGTTTGAATACATTCATACATAATTACATATATAATATAAGTATATACATGTGCAAAATTATTGCTGAACGAATACACGTCTGCGATAGTCGTAATTAATTGGTATCTTAATTCTATTCTAATGTACAATAACCCATGTGATGTCTATCATTTTTTTGTTTGTTTTTCCTGACAGAAAGACTTGATTTAAAAACGGTTTGGTTGCCAAATACTGTCCGAGCGATATAAAAAACCTCATTATTACACATTAGAAACTGATTTTAAAGTTTTTTAAAGAAAAGGAAAGATTTATTTTTAAATGATACTCATTTCAATGTGCTAAAAGATCTGTAGATAGAATTTTTTGTACTTTCTGTTTTTTATTATTATTTTAAGTTTGCTTATGTGTTATGTTTGGTGGTAAATAATGTATACAATATCTAGGTATTAGAACATTAATTAACCAACTACCAAGCATTCTGTACATCAAACTCTGTAACTCTACGCAAAATTATGAAGGGGAAACGATTTTTTAAGGGTGAAAAAATCACGGTCTACCGTAGGACTCAATGTAACGCGCTCAAAGTTGTAACATTAATACTTAACTTGTATATTTTATAGGCCTTAGGTTTTTTTTCTCTTTACACCCATTAAAATAATTTAAAACTGCGATAAACATCACATGGATACTTACTTGCCTATTTTACTAGCTGGAACTCTGCTATTGTGATGAATTTCAATTAATATTTTACGTATTACTACGTCAGTCCCAAAAGTACCCGGCCTGACGTACAGATGACGGTTTTTGTTACGAAATGATGTCGTCGGTAGAGAGTACCAACCTTATAAAACTAAAATCTAGGCTTCAATTCAAGCCGCCACCTTTTTATTTATTATTTGCTGCTTTAAGAAATCTGTCATTGTGTCGACACAAACTGTCATTTTGTCGATTCTTCCGTCAAAGAAATCCTTGTCTATGGTGGGCATGCTACGGGGGTTGGACTAAGTAAAGAAATAAATTTAAAAAATAAAAACTAGATTTTTTGTGTTCTCTTACTTAGGCCTGGTATTTCTGGGATTATTCCTATTTAATATTTCTTAATAATTTAATCCTGATTTAAAGTACAACGTAATCTCTCGCTAAATAATATTTACAATATAGCTGCACCAAAAGGGTCTACTTGTCTTAAAGGTAAGTTTTTTTTTAAAACTATGTTTTGATGTTGATCTTACAGTTGCTTATAATTAGTTGTTCCATATAACTATATACATACAAGTATAATCTCCTAGAATATTAAAAGAAATATTTTAAGTATTATAAGCCTTTCGTTCGAATCTTATGTTTTATAACTCGCTGATCACAACGATTCAATTTGAAACATCGATTGTGTTTTCGTATAGGTACCAAAGATACGAAGAATAAATTCATCAAAACTTACGCTATGTTAACTCGACATCTATAGAAGCTATTCATTTAAAATGTGTTTTTTATGTTTAATTTCTCTTAATACTATTGCTAATTTATTGTCAGATATTCCCACTACAGTTACTTGTAGATAATAGGATCCAACTGGAATGTGTAAATTAGTGAAAATTCTATGGAATGTGAACAACTACGTGAAAAATACGTACACCAATAATTGGTGTGTTATTCGGAAAAAGCCGTTTTTTCCACAAGACAACACTAGTCTTACACCCGTATCTATAGTCAAGTTAAAGTAATTACTTGAGTTAAGTAAATACTTATGCAAACATTTATATGCAATAGACAAAAATTCAAACGAAGTAAGAACCGTCAAAGAAAGCAAAGAATTCTAACTTTTGACACTTCTAACTTCAAGCAATTACTAGACTCCAGAATAAAAAAAAATCATAAATAATTACTTCTACTCGAGTAATCAGTTGAATGTTTACAATACGGGCCGTAAGTGTTATCTTGTGGAAATTGTAATGCAATCTGGTCAAGATAAACAAAACTGCGAAAGTCTGTAAAATCCTTCCATGTTACCTGTTTACTTATTTTATAAGCCGGAAACGTTGTGACGTAGTAAAGTGGGGTGGGGGTGGCCGGCGCCTGACGCAGTAAACTGCGGACTTGAATATTCTGACGCGGCAGTACTGATGTTCCTGTTGACCTCTATGAACTTGATAGTTTCGCCACCGAAACTGACAGCCGGACCTCAGAACTTGTGGCTGGTGGCTGGTTGCTCGGGCGGGGTCACATTCATTCCCATGTTATCGTAGGAGAAGTCTAACGTGGTATCTTCTGCGGGGTGTCGGTTGCTAAGTGCCGTGCTGATGGTTTTCGGCGTCGTGGCTCCCTGGCTCTTCTCCGTCTGTGAGGTCCTGGTTTCCAGGTCTCTTGCGTTCAGAGGCTGCTGCGGTCGTTTCGCTGGTTCGGGGTTCCGTATCTCGAGTTTTAGTTCGTGCTTAGGTTTGGGCATCTCCGCGTGTGGGTTGTGATGGGTCAGGTCGTTTGGGTACTGCTTCACACGGTTCTGGAAATTGGTGAAGGATGTTGGATCAGTGGACGAAGAAATAATAAAACATCTTATGAAAGTAGAATTTGATAAATAACGAATACAAATATTGCACGTATGTATGTCGTACAGACGCCAGCACATTAAGCTGCCCGAAACTGTCAAATTTTCCCCATCAACCTTGAACCTAATGATTTAGCAATAAAGTTGAAAATCTATTAAAGAAATTAGACCGATTGTAGCAGCTTGATGTGCTGGCGTCTTTACATCTACATAAATACGTAAGTTTGTTTGTACGACAAAAAAATGTGTATTACGCATGAGTCTTTGTATATTTCTCGTATATTTAAATGCACTCTGCAATACAAAAGCCCTTATTTAGTTCTCAGCAGTACATTGGCTGTCCATGAATGAGTGAATTTAAGATTTTTATTGAGTAGCTTCATTTCATGTTACGTTACATGTATTGTGTTGCAAATGTGTATGCTGCGCGACTTAAACATAAGATTGCTTTACTATTTATGTTCAGTGTCAAAGGTAATTCAATTGCAAAACGGGCGTTTTAAAAAGAATAGGGCTTTTATTCTTTTTCCCTTTTCATACTTCTTCATATTTTTATTATTATTTTAAGTCTAGCTTATAAAAATGTATTTAATAAATATAGATTTATTCCAAAATAAATTACCTTAGCCGGCTGAAATTTTTGTTTCAAATAAAGCCATGAGAACTTGCCGCGGCAGACGATGATGAGGACGAGCACCAAGATGGCCAGTGCCACCGCGCTGATGATCAGGGCAGTCTGCGCTTGTCGCTGCACACCTTTGAAAGCATAACCTTTGTCAACCACCATTCACCATTAAGTCTACAATATTAATAATTTAACACTTAGACATGCATTATTGGTGTTGAATGGTTGTCGCATGTTCATTGAAATATTAAGCCCTAGCACACAACTCTGTCTCAATTTTGAAACAACGCTTACGCTTAGTTCTTGATCTTGCTAATCGCGCACAGTTTCATTGGGGATTTTCACCCTTACTAGCAAATTACCGCAATGACAGTTCGCTTTGGACAATGTTCCTGCGCTTTAGTTTTTCGTCGAGGGCTGCAATGATTTTCTTAGCAAACAATAAAGCTGCTGATGACCGTCGGAAATCTTTGCCGTCTTTTCACGATTCTAATAAAATATGATGAAACCTTAATGTACTTAGATAGTACTTATATAAAACTACTGATTCATAAACAAACATATAAGTAATGAGACATATAAGCATCAAAACATAAAAGCTCACAACACAAATGGAAATAATAAGGTTCAAAATAGCATATCGCAACAAAAGCAAGGCAACATTTACACAACTACGCTTTACATTGTCAATGAAGAATTATTTAGGGACGGGAGGGCGCTAAGGGGACTTAGGAACGCTACTAGTTGCTCCAGGCGTTAGCTGTCTGCCTGTACAAAACGTATAATTCATAGGAAAAGTTTAAAGCTTCTGTTACCAGCTTTACCAGCTGTACCAGGACGGCAGGTGGTGTATGCAGCATATAGGTATCTACGTAGTTTGTTCGCTACTGGTTTCAGTGCATAGCTCTTTGGTTGCATTAGCTCGACTATTCTAGGGCCGCGATCTATTAACGTTACTTAACTCGTGCTATGACTAAGACACGTACCCGCATCTGAACTTGTAGTTAGAAACAACAAGAGTAACACTAAGCCAAAGTTCGTGTAAGTAACGTTTATAGATCTCAGACTATTCATCAAAACGCACGGTTATTCAAAAAGCAGTGCAATATACAATACAAGGTGAAAACAGACCCTTCACGAAGCGTGAGTAAAAAAAATTGTTGGAACACGACTTTTTTTTGCGTGAAAAATTACGGTTTAGGGTAGGACAGCAAAAAATATTGTCCTGATGGATGTATTAAATAGTACAGGGGCCATGGAGGTATTTAAAGTAAAGTTGGAGCTTTGACCTCCAATATCTCCGTAACTAGAAATTATGGTCCAGGTATTTAAAGTAAAATTGGAGCTTTGACCCCCAATATCTCCTCTAGAAATTATGGTCCAGAATAAAAAAAAACCCAATAACAGGGAGGACAAGTGCCTTTTCGGCAAGTCATACAACAAGACATTAATAGTTACATTTTAGTTGTAGATATCCTTTTAAAATGAGAGTAGAAACCGTCTCGTCGAAACATGTCTACAGACCAATTAAAGTCTAAAACTTTGATATTCGCAGTGCAGGGCAATTTCCAGAACTTGCAAAAACTTTATATCTATGAACTTCACAACACAATATTAAATGTATTGTTGTGAACTTGAAGGTGCTTATGTACAGTCAATCAAAGAGATTGGTGTACAGGTACATAACTTGCATTGCACCCACTTTTAGACAGCTATGAGTGTGCAGAGTATTCAACTGTTTTAATATCACAACATAATTATGGTTAAGATTTCGAATAGATACGAATCTTAATTTGTAAGTAGTACTTATTACCTAGACACACTATAATATTAATATTTTAACAAATTAATGTTTCGTATAAAAAAAAATACGTTTAACATGTTCTATATGTGTATGCCATTCTGTGGCAAAACATAAGTTTACAACCCTATTTATAAGACCGTAATGTACCATGTTTTTTCACAAATAAAATTATTCTATTCTAAAGTTGAAAAGTTTTACCGCTCACTACAAAAATCAATACTGGCAGTCAGTATAGTGTCAAGAGAATAGTTCAGCTTGTATACCAAAAAGCTTGTTTGAGTTTCCAATAGGACTATTTTGTTCCGTGATCTCAGTGGAGTCTCGGCTGAATCAATACTAACTCGACGAAGCTCTCAATTGGACAGCAAAAGGACATTCTCATGTAAAACGCAGAAACCAATTTATTTCTTGGATAAAAGAACTTTAAACTTTCAATGTTTTTTTAGACAAATATTTTTTTTTTAATATCACTAGCACAGGGTAGTATCGGTTTTAGCTTTGTTAGTGACTCTACTACTTTCTTCTATTTAATATTTTGATAAAGGTTTTATTTCTCATAAGTCTTATTGGTTTGCCCAGACAATAGAATGTTGATATTGGGAAGGTGTCTAAAATAACTAAATTGTGACGAAACGTTAGGAAACAAAAAAGTAATTAAAGTGGTTCATGCAACAAGTACTTATCTATGTCACACTTAAAACTGATAAAAAAAGATAAAGCGTTTGTCTATTGCTTTTGTCATTAAGTCGTGTCAAGCTAACTAACCCCTGAGCTTGTGATGTGTAATGAAATAAGTTTTGGTCAAATTTTTTGTTGCCATAAAATTATATTAAATTATATTTCCTGTACTTTTCATGTATGTCTAACTTATTTTGAAAACGAGTCCTTTGTGACACGAACAAAACCCTTTTTTATTGGTTTAATAAAATCAGTCTCGAAGCAATTTCATCCCTCATAAATATCACATTACACTGCGTTCAAGTAATAGTCAAACATATTCGCAAAGCAAACCAAAAGGACATGTACAACAAAGCAAGCAACGCATAAACATAAAGTTCAGAACAAAGGATATCTAGAAAAAAGATAAAAATAGTAGTAAGTTACCGCTTAGATCCCCAGGAGGATGTGAATCTTCGGACCTCCGCATGTACCTCAGGTCGAGGAGGTAGCCTGTAAATAAACAAACATGGGTGTAAATATACAGTTTAAATAATAAATATTCTGGAGTATTATCCATGCATGGTTTTGTCAATCGGAATTGGATAATTTGGTTAATTTTTCTCATTGGTTTCAGAATTCTCTTTGTAAGTAATTAGTTTCTTTTGCAAAGGACAGGCTTATTGGAACTTATCATCTTCCTGCCCTTGTCCCATTCTATTTAGGGTCAGCGTAACACGTTTTCTTCTTGCATTGTCCTCTGTCAGACGTCACGGCATCATTTACTCCTTTTCATATCACACAATCCATCCATCTTTTCTTTGGCCTTCCTCTCTCTCTCCATCCATCAACATTCATGTTCATCAGTCGTTTAGTCATATGCTTATTGGGAACTATGATAGATAGATTTTTGTTTCTGACCGAATATAAGGAATTTTGCACAAAAGATTGTAGTTTTCATCAACCCTACCAATGGCGTATGAACCAATGATAGTACAGTACAGTTAAAAAAATCCCGAACCCGTCAAAAAAATCTTATGTAAAGTACTCAATCATGTAACTAAGAAAACATAACGTCGAAAATATTTGGCTCAAAAACTAATGTGGTAGGTGTCGAATGATACTGTTCAAATATTTTTATTGTTTTAAAGAAGAGTGTTAATTTGCAGTGATCAGTTGACACATTGTCTGTCGGAGTCTGAGAATCTGTTTGAACATTTCAAGGTTGTCTTTTTAGTTTGAAGTCAGGAAAGACGGTGAAGCTACGGCTCTACGTTTTTTAGACTTCATTATAAATGCTCTTGGTTTGTTTCGCCTTGAATCATGGAACCGCACAGGTATAGTTCAAAATATAGTCTAATCAATGATATAATCTATAAACTTTTTATTAATAAAAAATATAATATTTACAATCACAAAACTAAAAAGAAACTCAACTATGTAGATGAAATTAAAATACCTACTGTAGGCGCGGCAGCCATATCACTTGCGAACGTACTGCCCGGCTGTAAGTAATTATTTTAAGGACAGGGCCGAGTCACAATACTGTACTAACTTTTGTCGCACAACATATTGACGTTTAAAGAAAATATTTTAATTTTAATAAGTTTTAAGCGCAGGCCACACCGCCAGCTAGCTAGCGAGCGAGCACGCTGGCGGGCGAAGCGACAGCTGACATTGAGATTATAGGTACTATCGGCTGAACCGCCAAAAAAAAGATAAAAATATTGGATAAAGACGATAGAATTAATCGGATTCTGCAACACAAGTCTAAATACTCTGAAATAATTGTTAATTGTTAATGTCCATTGCAAAAAATTTTAAAGTTACAAATATTTTATATTAAATAGATATATAAATATTTAAATAAAAGAGCATTTTTTAATTTATTATTTAAACCCGAAAAATCTTATTTTTTTCTTCATATTTTTTGTCATAACAAATCATTTGACTAAATGTTTATTGTCTAAAGATTGCTTGAATAAAGACCAATTAATTTATTGATTGATTAAAGACCAATTAATGCCTTAATGGCATTATCCTTGGTAATAATCTGCCGAGTAAAAATTTGTCCAAATGAAAATGTGCGAACTAAAATCATTCCAATATGGCATTGGTATAAAAAATGTTAATAAAATTTGTTAGGTTAATGAAATTTTGTCAAAATCATTTTGGCAAAACACCGGAATCCCTATGCAAACATATGGATTTTCTTTATTCAGGGTGTACCATGTTTTTAATTGATTATATTTCAATTACGAATACTCTCTTCTCTGTGGTCATCAATTCATAACAATACTTTTATTCACATAAAAGGGGATCTCAGCCATAAAACTCTTTTCAATGAATTCACAATAGAAAAGCATTAACGGTACGGTACAAATTTCTTCGCTACGAGATAAGAAAAAATTAGGGCCGGGTATTATGTTGACACAGGCGGGGTCGGGGAAAAAATGTCCCGAGCAAACAATTAGCAGGTTGAGCTGCGCCGACAGGTGCTTGCCCGGGCCACACACACACCACCTCACACACACACACACACACAACGCACTTCACAAAACTATCTACTATTAAACGCTTATCAAATACATTGTTTCACGAATCAGCTCTGGACGGATAAACACAAACTACCCTGTACTAAATATTACAAAAGCAGAGACATGAAATAAAACATTTTATTTAATAATTTTCGTAGTATACAAGCACCAATGTAAACTCCTATCCCTAACTAAAAACCTAGAGGAGCAAAGCTCTCTTTTTGTTTTCCACAATACAAGTTAATTCGAAGCTACTTAAGTTTGTTTGCAGACGAACTAATTGAAAACAAGCAGCATTTAAATTTTAATAGCATCGCGATGTATGCAACAAAAACAGATCACACTTGCACAATGCATAAACAAGGAGCCACCTGTATTTGAGTGTGCCGACAATACGGCTGCACACACAAACACAGGCCGTTGTGTTTGTGTGCGTGAGGTCACCATGTGTGCGTACCATACCTGTCGGAATCAACGGAGCATGACTTTTATGGGTATTGTTACACCCTTTACCAATAATCCTACAACAGCATTCTATTCAGTCCGTTATAACTCGTGATGTGCGAGGAATAACGACCCATTCGCATTGGATTCGATAACTTGGTACAGGCATGCACCTGATACTTTAGAATAGTACAAATGATCTAATAAGCGGAGCGTGCAGCGTTTCGTGAGCTGCGTCTAGTGATAAAAATAACTGTGTTTTTTGCTTGATACAAAGTTTATTAGATTTTAAATACATATTATGATCACTTCTCATAATAAAACCACCGTAATATACCTACAACATTATTTTTAGTATATGCGAAACCTGAATATAGTTTGTTCAGAATAAGTAACTGAATCGATTCCAATAATTTTTAAACCATGTTATATTTTCTCCCAAAAATATTAAATAAAGTAAAAAGTTGGATACCGAGCGACTTTGAGTACCTATCGCAATAATTTACCTACTGCCAAATTATTATTATCAATGAGCTCAAGACGACGCTGGAGGCGCGCGCTGCGTGGTGACCGCGTTTTTGTGCGGACAACTAGGTAACAGAACAAGCTTATAACTTTGTGATTTTTCATGATACAGTTTTGAAATATTGTACATAGATTCTTTACATAAAAATACTAGACACGTGTATCAGGTTTCGCATATACTAAAACTAACGTCTTGGTTAATTTAGCTTATTCAACCGAAATTATATTTAGTAACTAGCTGTCCCCCGCGAGCTTCGTCCGCGTAAAATTATTTTTAAAATGTTACTTTCCTATTTAATTTGAATCGAATTTTGATATCAATTTCCACGGTTTTAGATTTTTTACACGGAACTCTACTTCTTCTACTACTACTTTACTTATTCTAAAATAAAAGTACTTTAAGTTACTCCATATAACATCAGCTATCTGCCAGTAAAATTCCCGTTAAAATCGGTCCAGCCGTTTCCCCGGTTTCGGAGATTAGCCAGAACAAACAGACAGGAAAAAATGTTTTTGTCTTATAAGTACCGTACAGGGGTGGGAGGGACACCGACGCGAAAACGGTTACCACGTAAGTAAATTATTCTAACGCCCCCCCCCCCCCCCCCCCCCCCACCGCCCCCTACATATAAATTGTTCATCAGTAATGTTACCGATTTTACCCGTTTTTTTTTTGGTCGGGTACGGACTGGGCTGATGATGACGGTTTCGTGACGGTGCAACGGAGGAAACACCGTCAGCGTAACTGTAAGAACCGCTCCGGCAAGGCTCCTAAGGAGCCCAACGTTAAACTGCGCGCCGCGAAGCTGAACACCCTGGTGTATATCTCTCGCCTACATTACACCACTGAAGCAGAGGACATCGATGAGTACGTGCGCCAAAGGTTCAAGTACACGCCCAGAGTACAGCTACTGGAGTCGCGCCGCAACGTCAATTTCAAGCTGTTTGGGGTGCGCATACCAACGTGTTGGCTTGGATTTTTTTTTAAATTACCGATAATGATGTCTTGATCTTACTGTTTTCGGCTTTGTTATCTTTAAGTTGTTGCTTCGTAATCATTAATCGCTTTCAAGGAGTTTGTATGTTTACGACTAGCAGAATTAACATAGGTTTTATTTTTTTCAACCTTAATACTCAGTGTATAAGAGTGAAAAGTGTTCGATCGTCACTGAGCGCAGTACTACATTTTTCACTTTTCTATCATCGTTATCTGAAACTGAAAAATAGTGTCGACTGTAGATGTAGATCTCTAACTTTTGTGACGAATGTTAACAGCAGGTCTTTAGCTCACGGACCAGTAGTAACGAGTTCATTATCAACGTCGCAAATGATACTATTGTAAACATTTTTACTATGTTACTATGTCAAGATCAATCTCAACATGGATCGCAGCATCCGTAGTGCGTACTGTATGTACGTGTGTCCACTTAATACTCTAACATCTGAACCATTACCGTGTTGCTGTATAAATGTGAAACCACTCTCATAAGAGATGCTTGACCTGAAACCTACACATTCTTTACTCAAGTGCAAGCGAGACAAACCGCAGTTAAACAGAGATAGCAACAATCGTAGGCGGTTGGCGGTCACGAAACCAGTTGTAAAGTTTATTGTTTAATGATAACAGACTTTATAACTAAGACAACTGAGTTAATAATCGTATGCTCACTCTTTAAGGCTTCTATTATTATTTGTTACTGCTAGATATTAGTCATCTTTATAGCTCAAAGGATTTCCATTTGAAGGAAACACGGCCGTTGTTGCTGAGAATGTTCGTCCAGGTAAGGCGCGTGGTTGTAGATTTCGTATAATGTGTTATTATTTCACTATTGTCATAACTACCTACTCAAAATGTCATAGTTAGTTCCCACCGTAACCAGCAAGACACTCGATTTCAAGAAATTATAACCATACAATGTTTACTAACAGTATCGCCACAGAAAATGTTGTTACGTTTTCATGTCGCGAACAATCTTTCAAACGAATAACAGGACTATCGATGGCCTCTGCAGACATTTTAAGAATCACAGCATTCTGTCACAACATCCATTAGGCTGATGGGGTCTGTTTGATGGATGACCAATAAGGCATAAAAGGTATCTTCTATTTATAAACAGATAGTACCACGTATTAATCAGTTACCCTACATATATCTTTTGTTTTAGTATGCGAAACTGCTTACATGTTAAGTAGAGGACCTAATTGACAAACTAACTAGTGTCAAACTTTACTATTTCACGTGATAATCAATTGGTCTGCCTGCACATGGGGCACACCAGCGTAGGCTGCCTAGCGTTGCCACCACGTGACTTATCATCTCCTTGCCCTTGTTCCTTGTTACTTGGGGTCGGCGCAACACTTTTTCTTCTTCCTTCACACTTTCACAATCCCCTTTTTTGTATCATTCCTCATTCACTCTACCAAAACTTTCTTTTGCCTTCCTCTCCCTCTCCATTCATCAACATTTATACAATTATACCGCTACGTCGAAGCTGACTGGCCAACACTTGAGCCACAGCATAACCGATTCATGCTGGTACAAATATATATCTTCTTCTTCTTCCGTATAGCTGGGACGTCTTTTCAAGTAATTTGAGCTCCATAAGTGGCCAAGTTAATCGAGCCGTAAGTAGCGCTTTTAAGTGCAGGTGTAGGGACACTTTGGATACTCCAGCAAGTAAAAACTAAGAAGAAGGAGAAGCTTACCTTGGCATTCCTTGATGCAGAGTCCAGCATCGTAGTTGTGGCTGGTCTTGTTGCATACGACGCTGCATGGGGCGCACCGGTTGGTGTCGGGCGAGCAGTACTCCTCGAGCTGGCACGTGAGCTGGCCGCATCGGATGCCGTCTAGCGTCAGCTGAGCGGTCGCGGCGCCGGCCACCGCCAGCAGGCATGCTAGTCTAGACATGGTTGATCTGTGAAGAGGATTGTGGTTTTAGTCTTGGTTTGCTAGGAGCAAGTATTGTAATTTGATGGTAGTATGTTGAAGATTGGCAGAAGATACTATCCGTTTCTGCTTGATTACATTGTTCAAACTTGAGATAATTCGGTCAAAACATTCATAGGTGGCTACGTTAGACTACGGAGGAAAAACGCATTCGCGTGAAAGGCTTATCGGTCCATTTTGAAACTATATCGATCCATATCCAGACAACCAAATCGATTATCGACAGATCTTCAGAGTAACCTATCGACCAGTCATTTTAATTCAAAATGATGACAAGAATCAGGTGAAAGTACATAACTACAAAGTGCTTAGCATTTTCGGTCCTTGACTGTACATTGTACACAGCTGTGCTGTCACATCTGGTACCAACAAGTACCCACAATGAAAACGGCACACACTAGCATAAGCAACAGAAGGTAACCGCAGCATTGAGACGTTTAGGCACAACAGTGGAACACAAAGGACTTGGTTAATGGAGAGAGGGTTATAAAAACATTTCCTCTCGACGTCGTCACTAAGATCCCCTCTTGTACAACATCAAAGGGTAGCGGGCTGCAATCAACTTTACGTAGATGTCAGATGCACAGTAAAGTCACTAAGGGACGACTCAAGAGGTATTTAAAATGATTAACAACACAACGGAAATAATTATGATGAATTTATTGATCGTTCCATTATTTAAAGGAAATAGGTGCTTAGTTCTGACCGTCGGTAGACCAGGTGAGTGCACAGTCAGCAGAGGATCGTAAGGAATACATGGATAAGACTCGCATAGACTAGCGAAGCATGGCCCAAAGTGGCGGAGCCTTATACTCACTATAGGTACTCAGAACACGGAGCGGTAAAAGGCTACAATATTGATGATGACTTAGATCTTACTCATTACTTAGTTTCCAACGACTGTTGATTCTTTACGCCATTTTGCACGATTCTCTTAGCAGACAAAACGTTGAGTTCTCCTCTTATGTAAACTTCATTTACTTGCAGATTATATTGGCATAAGTTATTTACACCAGACTTGCATATATAAGTCGAGCGAGATGAGACTAATGCATTTCATACTAGAATAATAATTGGTTAGGTTGAAATTAATTCGTAATAATGTTTGTTGAATCATTCAAAGATCTACGAGGAAAATAATCTGTTGGTACACCACATACATTTTCCTCACATACCCCATTTGGTAAACAACGCGTTACGATAACAAGTTCTCGCATTAAAAAACACGTTATGATAATATGTACGTCTTGCTATTTATAAGAAAAACACACATTTAAAGAATTACTTCTAAGACTGCTTTAAAAACCCTTCAATATTAGGTTTGTCGACTCGACACATCATCAATGACGTGTCGAGATTTATGTACTTATTAGATTTCTTCGTGTTAGATTTCTTAAATATACCGATATGAACCTTCTGGAATAAAATCTACATCAAAATCAATTAAAAAAATTAAACATCTCGGCAAGGGGTGCCCATCGCGCACATTTCACCCGAAATACCTCGGCATAACTTTTAGACCGGTCACTCAACTAAAAAAACATCTACCACAGTGTAAAATTATAAGTGCGTGCTAGAAATCACCAATTACGCTGTCTTACATCCACCAAATAGGGGGCCTCTCCAAAAGTTCTGCGAACCACAGGGATGGCACGCTGCTTCTCTGCTGGTGAATATGCCTGGCCAGTATGGGATCGCTCTGCGCACGCGCACCTAGTGGATACAGCTCTAAATGGGACGTGCCAAATGGTTGTCCTAAAGCGATCCCTGTACGAATGCTGTATCGCGTCTCTTAAAGTTCGCAGGACTATAGCCAGTCGTATCGACAGGACGAAGCTACAAACTGACTCACGCCATCCAATGCCCAGCTACGTCTCAGTGCCCCTGAGGCTGAAAAGTCGTAAAGTTTTCTTGGAAGCGTGGGCTCAACTAGTTCAGCCAATTTCAACACCTCCACAGCAAGGTGCAATTTCTGGCGGGAGCGGTTTAAACCCCCTGACGACTTCAACGATCCATCAGAAAACCTTCCACTTGGGCACGCGTTGCCGTGGCCGACTTGGAAATCCTTAAACAGACTTCGAACCCAAATCGGCCAGACCAAAGACAGTCTCTGCAGATGGGGGGTTCATGGACGGCTCCAACATCAAGTGCGTTTGCGGCGTCTCCCCACAGACAATGGCCCACCTTCCATCTTGCACCGCATGCCCCATCACCTGTGCACTTGATGATCTGCTTACTGCATCAGTGAGTGAGGTTCGCGTGGCTGAGTATTTTTTTTTGCCATCGACACACTAAGAAGAAGATCAAAATCAATTCTGCACCCACCTTCAGAATAAGATGAGCAGCCTTGCTTTATAACAGTAACTGAACAAATATTAAAAAAATTCTCTCGCATTTGACGACCGGTTTTCGATGAGTCATGGTCCTACCTCGCTTGAAGCAATCGTTCGGAAAAACGTTTTTACACACTGCTCCCAAGTTTTTTTAGTGAAAACTGGTATTTATACTTACATCGCGCCGAGTCCGTTAAAACTGTTTATTTATCATTCGAACGTACAGAAGAATGCCTATATTGTATTTAAAAATATATTATATATATAGAATCGGACTACGTGTTTTTATTATCGGGCCACCGGAAAACTGCACGAAAAACCGTTTGACAATGTGTAAAAATTATTTTAAAATGTCTTAATAGTACCTATAGTTAACTACTTGTAACGAGTGCAAGTTACCGTAATGTAAATCTTCATAACCATTACCAATGTGCAATTACTAATTACGCTAATTATACCCTAAACCGCAGCTAATTACGCAAGCACGGACGCCTTACGCATCATAAATTATTTTAAAAATAAAAGTTAGATAACAAATGGCAGTTATCCAATACCTACATTTAGGTAAAAACTAATACATCAGCTAGCAACAGGACAAAAAACTGAAGATTCTGATCTCGCGTAACAATGCATTTAAATAACCGATAAATAACCGTTGCAATTGATACAATGGCGCACACACTGTGTAAGTGCCCATAGAAAAAGAAATAATTGAAAGGACAGCCCGCACTTTCGCAGCATAGCAAGCAGGATGAGTCATCCACCTTATGCTACGCTACGACATCTACCTACCGACACGGCATATTAGTGGGGTTGTACTTCACTGTAAGCTCACAGGTAGTTTTAAAGAGAAGTTGGTCTTGGTATTGAACTCACGTCTCAACTGCAATAATATCTACAAAAGAAACGGATCACGGTGTCGTGTCTTGAAAAAACCCTGAAATCCATAAGTTATATTTGTATTCAATGGATCGTAACAGGTGGCGTTCTGTAGTTTCGTGGTGAGTTAGGCGTGAGTGTATATGTATGCACTTAATATCAATTGCAACATCACAAACTAATCGATATCTCAACATCACAGTTAGTCGTACGCATTTGTTTTGAATATAGAACGTGCTAGGCGTTGGAAGACGCTGATATTGAAGAATTCATCACGTTCAATAGCGCAAGAGCTCGTGCCTACGCCAGAATTTGCAGCGTCAGTCATCTGACATGCGAACAACAATACGTGTCACGTGAAATACTCATAAAAATGACAATTCAGTAAAATCCAAGTACCTATAGCTACAGATGAATGAAAGTCATTACTCGTGCACGTTTCACCGTAATTAAAAGCACTTTGTATTTAAAATGCTGAAGCTATTTTTATAACAGACAAAGGCAGGTTTCTGTTTTTTTTTTACCATTCTCAAACCTTTATCTTGTTTCGTTTTGAAGTAATTATTGCTAGTAATGTTATTTTTCGAAATATCATAATGTGAAAATGATGAATTGTTTCTTGAGACATACGACTTAGGTAACCAAAATAAATAAGACGTTAAAAAGTACACACCTAAACCAAAAATGTATTTCTAGTAGGGCGACCAACAATAATGATTTGGTTTCCGCATTATAACATTGTTGAATTATCACGACACGTGTTCAGAGGACATTCTTGTCTAAATACAAAACAATCGAATTTATTTACGGGTAGATTATGTACCTGTTCTTACGCAATGAACATATCAAGCCAATCAAATAAAAACCTTATTTAAATAATTATTGGTTATAAAACTGTTTGTTTAGTTTGTTATTCACGAATATTTGCTCGAAGTCTCACCACATTTGTTCTACGCAGTAAAACTGATTTTATAAACGACCTTTAATGTATGACTCACCTAATAAATGATGATTTCTGGAGGTTTTTGAAGACGTTTTTAAATATACTAAATTAATTTGGGCGGCTAGGCGTCAGGACAAATACGCAAATACAAGTGAATTCATGGGAATACTCTGTTTTTTACGAAGAAACCATTTTTTTTTATATTGTGCATAACTCTACTGCAATTATCGTCTTAAAAGACACAATACAAGAAGGTTAGGGACAAATTTTACCTGAGAAAAAGTATTAGTCACATCTCAAAGTGATAAGAGTTAAAGTACATAGAACGGTTACCTGGCCCAAATCAGCGTCGTTTCCCACCACAACACCACCACATACCACACAATGTCTTCAAAACAAAACCTTCAGGGAGGAAACTGGGGCTCAAACATTTTACACGCTTCACTCATGATTGTTAACAAACGCATTTGGTCTGATTCACAACTGTAATGTTTAAGTTTTTACATCCGTTGCTAGGCAACCAACATCAAATATGCGACGCTTTAATCCATATTGGAAGTGGTGGGTAGTGAAGCTACTGTAGAAGTGAACGTACCGCTGATGGTGGAGGACCCACGTTACCGGATGTACCTACCTCGAGAATTTTTCATATAGGTAAGTACTATATGTGGCTCCGCTGAATCTAAATGACGTGTCATTCGTGTGAATCGAACGTTAAAAAGAATCTGTTTCATTCATAGTTTTAGTTTGAATTTTGTCTGAAGGATTGTTTATATTTACAACCTCAGCAAATAGGTTTTAGTACCTACAAAGGTCACTGGCCCAGAAGATTTCCCTGTGATGTTTCTAAATGTTTCAATTACTATTTTATTCAAAAATAAAGAAAGCAAACACATGAACAATATGTTCATGTGTTGTTCAAGAATAATTGCGTCGAAATTGATTACTTAACATAATAACGTAGCATCAGGTCTGTTTTTCTCCAAGATGGCTCAGCCAAAGCTACCTTTAAAATAGTACAAGTCATCAATTGTATCTCGCACGTCAAAGTCAGATCAAATAGTAAAATCCTAGACTCTTGTAGCCGACAGAACTTTATAAACTTTGCATCGTGTTGCAAAATAAAGTGAACTTAAAACGATAAATAAATATAAGGCCGGGAGTGAACTGACAGGCTGAGCTGTTTATTATTCACGCATCAATCGCTCGCGTCGCAGTTGAAGACTAAGCCTTACAGTTGTAAAATTGGTTCCGAGAGCAAGGCGTGCCTAACTAAGATTGATTTCAGCGCTCTTCAGGCGTTTAAGTTGGAATTTTTTGCTGGATATGTAAGGAGTACTCGTGGAACAAAGACCAGACGCACGCTGGGGAAAATTTTATTGAAGAATTTAACAACTTTATTCGTAAGCTAAAGTTTTCGACTCCAACGTCATTTGCTCAGAATTGTTTAGCCAATAATTTTCTCAAATGAGAAAGTTTTGGAGAACAGGTAATTTCTCTTTACATGACCTCGAGCGTGGTCTAGGCACTTGTGAGGAAACAACTTAGGATCCAGGAGATTTTCAAAATTGTTGTTGACAAAAATGTTGGTGGCTGTTGTTAAAATGAAGCAACGAACTAGGTACCTATATATCAAGGTTCTTATTCAGCTATAACTCCAAATCAAAGGCACATTAAGCGTCCACAAATCCTAACAATATCCCACAGGTTATTTGCTTTAAAATAACCATAATCCACGTAGATATTACGATACTAATTGAACCGATATCTTTGGATTAAATCCATTGTGTACCTGCGTATGGCTTTCATAGACGTTCCGCGAATGCAAATAATAAGAAAGTAGGATCGGTAGTACTATTCATTAGTTGACTTTTCTATTATTTCCGACTATCAAACAATGTCAGGGAGTTGTGGATTCGAAAAACGATCGCTATAGACATCTTTCTTATACAGAGCGAATTTTTAAAGTGGGCGCCGAAGTTATGAGGAATATTGAAAAATACTCAAAGGACTCGGTTTGATGTATGAGGATGAGTTTTGATGAACACCAAAACTGCATCAGTAGATTTATAAAAATAACAATATTGGAATCGAACTTGTACGCCATATGTCATTACTTCCCAGAATTTGATCCTCAAAGGCGTAATAATACAGTGTCTTTTTTTTATTTCAAAATCAATATGTTCAATTCCTGGCTAGGAATATTGGTTTTTCATAAATGATGATACAGTTATAGCTATATTCCTTTGTGTATTTATCACTATTTCTCATAATTTCGGCGCCGACTATTCCTCAGTTTTAGATTTGGCCATTTATGCCCACTTGAAAAATTCACTCTGTATAAGAGTAAAGATTTGCGTGTTTGTGGAAGAAAACGGCAGAGTCTAGTTTCTTTTTCCTTTATTTTGTACAATAATTAATCTGCCTGTTCATCACATATGCGGAGTTTCACCAGATTATTTATTTATTTGGGTTATTAAGAACTTTAAGACTCGATCCAACTAAGACATTGGCCACCATGAGCCCTGGATCAAAAGAACTAACACTCGTGGGGAGAGACTTTAGCCCAGCAGTGGGGTGACGCAGGCTAACAGACTCGCCAATGTTAAACTTATGAAAATAAATAGGCTTAGTTTTAGGCGTGTGCGATGGTATTTGGCTAAACGTGACACGATCGGTATGCAATGATCTAAGCGTGGATCACCTTGAGACAGAGGCGCGCGCGCACGTACCTCCGTGCATCCTACCTCCCAACGGAATTAGTTTATAAATACTAATACATAATATTAACTTAAATGTTCATATCAATTGAAGGTAAGGCAGTTGAGTAGACAACTGAAAAGTTGATAATCCATTTTTGAAACTGAAATGTTACCAAGGTTATTCTGAAACCTAATATAAATAAGAAAAATAAAAAATAAGAGTCCTTACAGACTCTTATTTATCATCGGCTCATCGGTGTACTGTAGGGTACACCTTTACCTAACCCTCCTGGAAAACATCCCGAAAAGTATCTCGGAAACAATAGAATCAAAGTAACAAGAACTATCTAAGGCATAATTGTAGTGTAGACTTTGCTTTCAGATGCTTTACCAAAATATTTCGATTATACTTTATAAAATGGTATCATTCCGGTATTGTAAACATTTTCAGCGTCAACCGTTATCTCTCACTGACGAGCAACCCCGCAGTCCGCACGTTTTTATCAAACAAGGTCGCGATGACGAGCCGCGAGGCGCCGACCGTGAGCCGACTTCCTGCACGAAAGAAAGCAACGAATCGAAGACACCTCCAAACACCCACACGGCACACCACCTCATTGTTTCCATCTCATTGGTATGCAACTAATACCTCCATGAGTGTCTCAACCCGACGCTCTATGTATGTCTCACAATCACATAAAGGATCCCATTGAAAAATCAACTCTATCTCACCAAGATTAGATTCCTATCCAAACAATTGTTCACAAAAAGAAAAAATGCAGTCGAGATTAGAGAATAAAGTTGTTCGTTATATACGTAGTAAGTGTAGTTCAAACAAAGACAAAGGGATATACTGTTCATATATTATTCAAAGGATGCACATGTTATCGATCCACGGTTTTCCCAAGACTTCAACATTCATTTTCTTTGCGGCTTCCACCACTGCGACTATAGTTAGGTTGATTTAAAATGCAATCAATAGTCCTCGATACTGTGGAGTTTGAATAAATTATGTGATATTGGCGTCTATGTAACCTAGATTACTGACCTAAAACCGACCTTTTACCTTTTATTTGTCTAGAAAATTCTGTTCTTGTATCGTCAATAAAAATGAATAAAACCGAACAAAACATTTCTCAGTAAAGTGAACCACAATGAAATACCCATAACAAATTGAATGCAGCAAAATGTCATCGTTTGAACGTGGATGAGTCCGGATATGACAGGGACGTACTGTCCTGTCCCGGATATTACGCCATGGCTGTCTCAAATACTATTTGCTGTTTGCTCACCTGCCGGGGCAACCGATTTTCACAAAGCTTTTAAATAAAACTGCATTTACGTCACTATTTATTAAGCAGCGTGCAGGGGAGTGTTTGGCAAGAGCGCTGAATAATTGAATTTTTCATTTACAATTAAAAGCACTCAGGCAAAATACTGGCGGGCTTATTCAAACATTTTGTCTTTTTAACACGATTATATTAGCTTTACTTCGGTCATAGGCTGTCGCGGTAGGGGCATGTGATACGGAGGAATGAGGAAAATGTCGTGAGGAGAGTTTTGAGTATGAATATGGATAGGTATAAGACTAGAGCAAGACCAAAGAAACGATGGATGAACTGTCTGAAGGATGATATGGCAAGAAAAGAGGTGTCTGATGAGATGACGAGTAAGAGGGAAGTATAGAAGAAGCAGACATGTTGCGCCGAGCCCAAATGAATTGGGATAAGGTCAAATGATGATATATTAACTTTACTTGTAACTAACTAAAGAACGATGGAATCAAATCTTACAAATCAATTTTAACTTCTAACAATTATATTATACCAAAATTAAACTTTATATGGTATAATTTGTTATCTTGGAGCAGATCTGATGATGGAGTCAAGAGGTAGACACTGGAACGGACCCCAACAGGCTCCCGTATATCCAACTACGTGACTAGGTAGGTAAGTATCCAAAAAGATAGTTCTACTTTAAATCGAAAGTTAAAACTGACATTCATAAGCAAGTACTTTAGCCACTTTTGTCGGTTGTACCCTGTGGTTAGTGACAGCTGGATTGTTTGTCAAAAATACCATTGAATACAGTAGTACCAAGCAGAGCAGTCGCTGCTCTGCTTAAACCTAGTTACATTAGTAACTACGTTTAAAACACAAAACAATATATTTTTACTTAATTTTAAGTAAGTAAAAACTTACAAAAAGTTTACGAAAAGTTGTTCAGATTTAATGGGGATTTTTTATCATAACTAATCAATATCGTAATGGTTAATTGTAAAAGAGTCACTATTAAGCTTTTTATGAATATCACCATGAAATATAAAACGTCGACTCCAACTACCAACACATTGAAGACAGATTACTTAAAAATTCTGTAGCAGTACAGATTTAACTTTTTCGGATGTTAACGTTTGTTCAGTTTAAAGAAAAGCTCTCCTGCACAGTGGGTCTGTCAATCCTAATTAATGAGAAACGAGTTACATTCATTTTAAATGCAAGTTAAACATTTAATACGGTACGCCTGGAAACTTTTACACCAGTCACATGAAAAGACAGTCAGTCAGTCAATCGTGTCAGTCTTTGGTAGAAGTAATTCCGAATCTATCAACGAACTAAAATTAACCTTATAAAATGCATTAATTTTTTTTTAAGGTACTCAATGATAAATATAAGTGAAGTGAACCTAAAGGCTGTTGATTACTCCAGCAAGGTTCAAGAATACGTTCGCCTACCAATTTGTTGGCTATTCCAGAAACCGGACGTAACAATTCTAAAAGTCCCCGAAAGTAACATTTTGTATTTTTATTATGTAGTGACCCGTCCTTGCTTCGCACGGCCTCACCTACCGGGTCAAAAACTATATCTAATGTAGCCTATATTTTAAGGGCATTACATGGCTCAAATCCCAAAAACAGCGTATGTTCAAAGAAATTTGTTGATGAATCCCTTCGTGCGTTTTCCGTGTAAAAAAAGTATGTTATAGTTAAGTTCATCACAAATTAATTGTATTGTTTAAAATTTTAATAAACCTTCTCAATTTTTTTTTGGTTAATCGTAGAAAATAGGTCCTTTTTCAACCTTAATTGTAAATTATCTCTGTAACGGCTGAATAGATCGGCATGAATTTTGTAACAACAAATACGTAATGATATACTTAACAATCTGTATTGTTTTTTTTTTGTTATTTCTTTTAATATTTTTAAATAATAAATAAAAACCGAAATTTTGCGAAATGTGTGGGGCAAGTCAACAAAAACTAGTACAGGGATCAAATCATCAAGGTCATCGAGCAATGTAATGCCCTTAAGTTAAGCATATACCAGTAGAGCGCTGCAAACTGCGTTCAAATCCATGCAGTAGTTTTTGCATGATGCGCGTACAAACATACAGACGGAAAGACACAAAAATTCCAAAAACTGTTGTTTTGGCTTCTGTTGCTCTAATAAAGTCTAACTATTCATACACGAAATATTTTCAGGGAATCATCTTACGGTTATAACGAAGCCATTTCAAGGGATTGTTTTTTTTTATCTGAATATATTTTTATAAAAAATAAATAATTTAAAATTACTTGACCCACAAAATAAATACTAGCTCCTTATTTTTGAACATCCATTACGCTAGTTTACTACGTCGTATTTACCTAGTGCCATTGTTAAAATATGTGAGTAAAGATTTTATGCAAAAAGTCTCAAAAAATTTTAGTATTACAATAATTTCGTAAAAAAAAAACACTCAGATATTTTTTTTTCGTACATGGCGACTTTACGACTTATAGAAGTTACTCTTAAAATATTTCGTGTATGAATAGTTAGACCTTATATATACATATTTTATCCATAATTTTTTTTTAAATATCTTCAGTGTACAGACATCGGCCTGTTACAATTTTATTATAGATAATAAGTAGGTTCCCTCGAGCCCTAACCACCGGTAGCTTGGACCCTGCTCCTGACACCGGCGGAACACTATTTTTTAATTTTTTTAATGTTTTTATATGGTTTTTATTTAAGAATTTTTTTTTAAATATGTATATAAAATTAATAAAGGAATAATAATATATAAGAACCCTGACCACCGGTAGCTCGGACGCTGTTCCCGATGCCGGTCGGCTACTATTTTTTTTAATATTTTAATATTGTTTTCTAACAGAATATTTAAAAAAGTAAATAATATGTGTTAAAACGAATAAAGGGAATAATATAGATATAGTTTTTTTGAGTTACTTAAAAGAATAAGAAAATTATGTAACGTTGCCGAAAACTCCAGCCGCTTGCATAGCTTATAATGGGTGTAAAGTTACCCTTAAAGAAAGCCGAAAGTCACCTGTTCTCCCCGTCATAGCGGTCATTTTTTTTGTTCTCTAGACCATACCTTCATGTTCTTCTTGTGTCTTCTCGGGAACCTTCTTGTTACAGATATATTGGGTTTTCTATAATACATGTTTTAAATGTTATAATTTCACTTTAAATACGTCCGCGACCCCGTACTATTCAATACATCTAGCAGCACAATGTTTTGAATACATTAAGAGTCCTACCGTAAATCGTGATTTCTCACCCCGAAAAATGTCGTTTCCCAGCAATCATGTTTGCGTAGAGTTGCTTAATTTGATGTATAGAATACTAGGTTGACGGCTTCGTGAAGGGTCCGTTTATACCTTGTATAAATGGACCTACCCTAATCTATAAAGTACTTAAAATAGTACAAAATAATTCTGAAAAACGAAGATAAATCCGAGAACAATATTTTTGTTTAAACCCTGTCATAAACACTTACCTATTTAGTAGTTTTCCAAGTTCCCCGCTCCAGAGTAAGCATTTAACAAAAAACAATGTAAGTCATCGGATCACAATATATTACAAACTAATATGAAAAATCTAGGGCAAAAGTATTGTATTCATAAAACTCCTTAGCCGGAACTAACTTGATAAAGCAGGAAATTCACACATACCTCATAAGTAGGCATAAAGTTGATTGACTCACAAAAGTGATATCACTACCTGTGTCACTATATTGTTATCAGAAATTATTTACTGTATAACTCATTAAGTACGCGTACATACCTACTACGTAGATCTTCATCTCGCGAGCCATCAATCTCTTCCGATATTTATGCGTCTTCCATAAATGTAACACCATTATGCCCAAGTTCAAGTAAAATGAAAAACTTCCAGAAAACTAATTAATCTGAGACAATTAATTAATTATTACACAAATCTGTTAATTGAATTTAAAAAACATTACATTTTTTTTAAATTCAATTAACAGATTTTAGTTATTAATTGAATTAAGGACTTTGAAAATCTAAATTGAATTTTCAGAAAGAAAACTAATTGAAATGGACGTCCGTTCTCGACGCTAGGCCATGCAGTTCTTGTGGGCTGCCGTTAGGGCATTAGCAATGAAGTAGTACTAGAATGACGTTGCCGGGCTACCAAGCTGGTAACAAATACGGAGGAGGTTCTATACTATATTGACTTTTTATAATTAGGCCGATCAATATCTTGCACTGTCATACACCACCTTACTATCAATAAGAAATGGACTTGATATCATGGTAAGAATTCAAAATATTATTTGGTGCAATTTTTCAGTATTCTGCTGAGATGCGTTTGATGCATGACGGGCGACGACCTACAGGCTTTCAATAGTTGACTCCTATTTGTTATTTCGCGGTAAACCGACATTAATACTAATACTTACATAAATTAGGATAAACGAAAATATTATCAGACTAGGGTAATTTATTAACAGCCACATAGTTAAAAACATCACGACTTTGCATGAAGCTATAAGGTTAAACAGAAATGTGTTTTCCTTGCAAGAAAATGGACCGTCAAAGTAATGGTACTCATATGGCAAATTATGTTCCCACTAGGGAACGGGCGACTGCTCTGCAAGCTTTGAGGTCCCGGGTTCGATTCCCACGAACCGGCTTTGGGTTTTTTTTAAGTATGGCAACGTAGGTCAACCTACGAAATGGCTGGAATTGGCTTTAATGAGGGTAAGGGATTTTTAGGGCTTTCCTATGCTTTAGGAATTTCAAGGCCTGGTACGATATAACGTTTACTTTGTTTTATGTTAATCCTTCCTAGTATTTATTTTTACCTATTATAGATTAGGTAGTTAGGACTCTACCTAATGAGCAGTGATAGGAATAGGTAGTGCCTATTAGCCTAAACTTCGAAGAACAGAGACAAGAAACGGAGACTTCCTTAGGACTAAATTATTTCCGGCACATCTGTCTCGAAATTTCGAGACAACATTTAAATACATTTAAAAAAATGTGTTATTTGAAATAAGTAATTCGTCTATATTTATCTTAAGTTATCTTTTTGTAATTTCTAAGAATAGATAGCGAAACGCGCTGCCGTAAAATGTGATAATGTGATTCCATTATTATGCAATTATTTTAATATCATGCACATTTTTAAATATACTTTAGAAATATATTTCATTAAGATGAAAGAAAAAAAGGCATTTGTATTTTCATTTGTAACTAAATATTTGCACATCATGTATAATGGTAGAATGTAAAGGGACCTCATTAATATTAAGATCATACCACTTTGTATGCCTACATTCTGGCAAATAAATGAATTATTTATTTATTTTAAATACCTTTTTTTTAATGATAAATTATTTCTACTATAGAGAATGCTAAAATGATAAAAAAATACCGTTTTATTATTTTAAAGACAAAATGCCTTTTTTACACTTGAACTTTAGAAATCTCATTAAACGTAGCCGAGAGTGAGCTAGAAAGAAGATATTTACTTCGAAACGTGTACGGCTTCTTATTCAAACATTGTGATTCATTGTGTATTACGATCAACAAGTCATTTACAAAATGTTCTCCAAAAAAAAATTCAGAAAATTTTATGGTTGTAACGACTATGTATGTTATTTATTATGATATATCTAGTCGCAAACTTTAGGTAAATATAGACGAATTACTTATTCCAAATAACAATTTTTTTAAATGTATTTATGTGTTGTCTCAAAATTTCGGGACAGATGTCTCGGAAATAAATTAGTCCTAAGGAAGTCTCCGTTTCTTGTCTCTGTTCTTCGAAGTTTAGGCAAATAGGCACTACCTATTCCTATCACTGCTAATGAGACGTTATGATCATTATCTATTAACAGAATTACACAAGTGAAATGCAACCGCGTTTTTGGTAATTACCATGATCATTAGGTAATTAATTTTGCGGAAACCGAAATATAATTACACTAGTTCTTAGGAATTTCATTATGATGTTAACTTTGTCAAAAATGAATTAAGTAATTAGTCATTACAAAGTGTACCAAGATTGTAGTTTCTGTGGTCGTAACCAACAAATGTTAGGTTCTCAATTAAAAATAGGATTTCCTGTCAGGAAATACCCAGTTACAATAATTCAGGGGTTGAATTTGTTAAATGCCAAGGGGGGTTTATATGTACCATTCCCTGGAACCAATTAAAGTGAGTGGACTGCCTAAGGTTTATAAATATTAGATTAGCATTGCTGTACCAGTCTACTACCTACCCCAACAATTATTCCGTGATAGTTATATGTATCTACACGCCTTAATTATACATTGCATGTCTGATTTTAGTACTTGGTGGGAAATTGAAAATTGTGTTGGTAATTGGTTTATTTTCATAATCGGTAAAATGTAAAGAGAGCATAAAAAATAGCAAATCAGTTTTACCGAACTTATGGCATTACATTCGGAAAATTAGAACAATACTAAAGAGGAAACGAATGAAAATCCCAATTCAGAACTTTTTGCCAACTTAGACGCGCTAAATTCGTGGCATCCATTGCAGGCATTCATTCTTAAAGTTTTTTTTTCCACCAACGAAAAAAAAGGGGGGGATTCTTTTAATAAATTATCTAGCAATTATTCAGTAGTCAAATGACCGAAGTTACCTAGTTTCAGGAAAAAAACATCTGCATCGTGTAAGGTGAACTAAAAGTTAAACCACTCCATTTCACCCTTTATCGGCTATTCAGCTGTTGAATAATTGATAAAGTTCAGTTCTAGTGATACTTAAGTATTTAAAATCACCACGGCAACGCTTCGTTGCAACAAAACGTCAAGGTAACAAATAGCCTTTTGATACTACTGCTAATGAATCAACGTTATGATCAAAAATTTTGCACTATGTCTTGGTTGCCAAACCTAGCCAATGTTTAAGGCAACTGTGATAAGAACCAGAGGTAGAATAGGTAGAATTAAAGATAAGCAAAACGCCAACAATCAACACACCTCATCATCATCCGCCTACAACAGTCCACTGCTGGACTTAGACCTCTTCAATCGCACGCCACACAACTCGATACTCGGCAACTCTCACCACTTCGCTCCACGGAGCCTGAGGGAACATTATTGAGGTAATGTTCACGAAAATCTTGCACCGTAAATATAACAAGACAATACCCCCCCCCCCCCCCTCCCATTTTAACTTAGAATAGAAGACATAAAAGCGAAGCATCACAATTGAATCGTCGCAAACTTAACCAAGAGCCCACGACGGGTTCTGAAAATAGCACAGACTCGAACAATGGCGAAAAGAGTGATAACGAGCAAGTAGACGCAAGTGAAGTCTTAAAAGCATTGCAATAAAAAGTTTTGCTTCGGTTCTTAAAAATTGAAATAGCCTCGGACAATGCCAGCCGGTTATAGCTAACTAGCAATTAGCTCGCGACTTCGTCCACAGAAATTGTGATGGCTCGGCTATTTTTCATGATATACATATAAGTTATAGCCTATGTTACTTCCTGATAATTTAGCTTTCTAATAGTACAAGAATTTTTTAAATCGGTCCTGTACTTTTTGAGTTTATTCGTTACAACATCAATACAAATCTTTGCTCTTTATAATACTAGTGTAGATAAGAAAACGTGTTGTTGATTTTTTCTTGAAGTCAGATATTAAATATTGTAAAGGAAAGTTGACGCAATACAAAAGAAGAAAGCCACGTCTTTTACCATTAAATCACATGGAATCAAAGACTAATTATTCTCTCGTGAAATTGGTTTCTTTGCATAGAAGGTTTCATAATCTGTACTTGGATTGCTTTGGCTAGGACACTGGAAAAAGGATCTAAAGATCTACAAATGATAGCCGGGACCAACAGCTTAACGTGCTTTCCGAGACACGGAGAAAACTCGGTATGTAATGGGTGGTCACCCATCCACGGATCAACCTAGGTAAGCACGGCTTAACCTAAAGATCCACCCGTGCGGCTGTTATTATTTATCCACGAGCTCCTCCTCTAAACTTGAACGTGTGAAAAAACTGAGAACCATCACTTCAGAGAATTCACGACATTAACATAAACGAGAAAAAGATTAAAGCCTATTTGCTCGATATTAATCTTTGCACCATTAGTAAATCCATTAGCATGAGTTGTAGAATAGGTACCGGAATAGCTATCTTCAATGTTCTATCTGAGCTGAGTTGCCGCATATTGTCTAAGTTAGCACACTCGTATTATGGGTGCCTAACGTAACACATCTGTAATTTCTAAAGGGTTAGGGTTAAAAATCCACGAGTGTGAAAAACACTGCATATTGAACCTAATCGTTGTGCGATAAGAACCAGTTTTCGAGGAAGTATATTGAAAAAAACTTTTTTAATAACTTAGTTAATCGTTGTGTAATTTGGAATGCGGATTCTCATTAAAATAACAAAAACGTAGTATCACCCACCAATATTTGTAAATTAATTTCGATTTCAACTTTGAAGCAACAATGGCTACCTGCCAGGGGTGCGGGAATGTTTGAAAAAGATACCGCGGCCCTGGAACACATTAGGGTTATAGTCAGTAGAAGTCTGACACTCCCTTCCCTTAAAAAAAAAGGCAGAAGTGTATCTAATTGTACACCCACATTTCACCATTTATGTTTAAGTCTCGTGTAGTAGTTGCCGAGCCTATTGTTATCAACCGGGCGCAAATCCTGACTACGGCATTCGTGGGTGCTACTGTGAAATTCATGATCGAAAAACCATGTAACACTTTGCTCGACCTAGGACTCGAACCTGGAACCTCGTGCTAAGCAGTTGCGCCTACCTATGACTATATATCGAGTCTGAATTAACAAACAAATCTAATGTTTTTCCAAGAGCTATGTTATCACAGATCGCGGGTAAGCGTAGCGAGCTTAAACTAGTATTTTATAAAATTCAGAATTCTTAATTCCTGATCTTAAAGATTATTTCTTTTATTTTTATTTATTTATTTACGATCTCCAACAAAGGATGTACACAAACACACGAAATAAATAACCGACGACAAAGTATCACGTAGGTGTACTCCTTCACTTACAGGAGACCACAGCATGCTTAATAAAATGTATAACTAAGCTAACAAAGATATAGTAGCATTTAAAAATTAAAATTCAAAACATATTAAGGTAATAAAATTAAATTGGAAGAATAAAATTAAAAATTACATTGTCATAGTAGCCATTAAAAATCAAAACAATTGGTAATACAATTAAAATAATAAACTTAGACTGATTCCATTTTAAAAACAAGGGAAATACTTAGGTATATTCGCGTCAATTTAATTGAAACGATATCCACTGTAAAAGACAGTTTAAACACTTTCAGTAGCTTGTGAGGCAGCATCATTTTGACTTTTATAATACAACCCTTTTCTTAGCGAAGAGGTTTCTTCATATTAACGCTCCAGTTTACTGAATGTATGATATCTTCATACAAAGCAAACTGTTGTATGAGTCTGATGTAACTAACATAACGTTCTAATAGGTGCTATACACCCGTCCTTAGTCTAAGTGATTAGTTTCAGATCATTGTCCTAAGTCCTTTGACCAGTCCTCCATGTTACATTTAGTAACTTGTACTTGAGTATACACGGCGAGACATCAAGCTATATATTTCCTATATAACAAGGCCTCGCTTTGTATAGATTTATCGTGCAATGAGAGACATGCTTTTACTGTTTTGCAGCTTGATTGGGCGTCTAGGAAGTGATCTTAATGTAATTATGAACGTCAAAAAGGGTGCGTGGATTCTAAACGGGGTTGTATTTGAGAAAAAGAAGCGTTGAAAAACGTTGAAAGTACTCTTATTTCATAGGTGACATTATTTTGAATCGACGTCTTCGTAGAAATAACTTCTCAACTGAAGAGTCATTTGAAGTAAGACATGCACTAGTTCTCTGTAAATAAAGGCGGCACATGAGCATCTATAGACTGACATAGTTGAATTGTCTACAGGTAAAGTGGAAGAGATGAATAGATTCCGGACCTTGGTAAAACCGAGGTGATTGACGCCAGCCTGATTTCTCAGTAAATATAATGAAAAAAGATACAATAATAATCACCTCAGGCTGTTTCATTAACTACAGAAAATCAATAACAAATGAAGTCGCAGACCATAAAAGTAAGCCTTGACAATTCTCGTGATGTCACGGTTTTTAACAAAGCCTCTGCAAAAACTGCACCAAGAACTTACTGTTGAGGATTTTTTTGCAGAATTTTACGTATTAGTCATGTCGAGTAAGACAAGAATGATGGATCGTAGAACTAAAAGATCATTCTCTAAATAGCCGTTATCACGTTGTTTCTTAACAAAATACGTTTGAGAAAGCAGTCGATGAAACCTGTTCGAAACTGAATTTCAAAATTGAAAAGCCGTCTCTAGAGTCCATCAGGTACATACTTAATGATTACATCGCCTACAGCCACCATATGTAGTAAGTAGCTAAGTACCAACCTGTGAGAAAATGTTTAAACTGTTTCATTCGCACTGTTATTAAGTAGCACTTAAACTAAGTATAAACTTATAGCTCACCTCAAAATACTGCTGACATTATGCCTCGTACCAAACCAATCACAAACACTGAGTTAAACTTTCTAAATTTAAAAAATTCAAACGCTGCTGTTCGAAGCCTTTGCAGGCTCGGCGGCCAATCGCGGAGGTGGGTGACGGAATGCGACTCTTGCGCAGGTAGAGCCGCGCGTGTTTGTGAACCTACGTCTGTGTGCGTGTAAGTAACTACAGTGTAGCGATACGCCGGTGATAATGTGTGTGACGTGGTGAAACATTCAACTATGACGTTTTAAAAACTTCCGAGTCGCTTGGATAGCCCCCATCGAGCTGTGAAGCTGAAATGATTATAATGCCTTTTTGTAAATAGATAACAGAGCGTCTTGAACGTTGCCTGTGTGAATATTTCTGGCGGATGTTGTTGAAAACAGCGACTTGTTTAATTAACTGTAACCTTACCTTGTGGAGTGTGGCGTAACTTGCGACTGGACTCAGCCTACAGTAGAAACAGAGGATATCTTGAACTCAAAGTTGACAGCAAGGTCTACTGCTTTTTGGTTGATCCTTTAAAGACCCTAACCCTACTTAATTTCTACAACAAATTAAAAAATAAGGCTTTACTCTTCGAAGGAGTTTGCAGAAGGATGACCACATCTAAATTTTTCCAAATGTGTCCGGCAAAAATTTTACGTTACAGTGTTCTACCTATCTACGGCACACCGCATTCGCCGTAAAATAATAGGACTAAAAAATTAAAAAGGCATAATTGCTAGCTAACTAGCCCAAGGCTGGCACTGGTCATCTCTTCCTGCCCCAAATAGAAATCCCCTGCCAAGTAGATATAAACTTTGACTTATATTTACGCCATAAAACTGGCGACTGGCTTAAATATCTCTTCTCATACCCTAACGACGTCTACAAAATCTCTTCCTAAACCCAGAAACCCTCGGAAGATGTGTATTTTTTCCACACCAACATCCATGATTTAATTTACCCTACTTCTATTACAAATAAGCCGGTCGGCGTTTCAGCATTTACGGCAGCCCTACACTAGATAGACCAACGAAACAGAATGAACGAAAAATGTAAAGTACGTACCTACATTACATTACACTTACATTTTTGGAAATTCTTACTCAATAAATAGGTAAGTAACCACTTATTTTTTTGACAAAATATAGAGTAAGTACCTACCAGTAGCGAAGGCCCAATTTTTGTAAAAGGTAAGCCGGAGTACATATCTTTAATGTGATTATATTATTTGTCTATAGAATACTGACTGTGCAATTTTTCAAAGTGAAGCCAGTGGGAACCGAGTTGTATGGAACCTTCGCCACTGGTACCTACCTACTTTCTAAGTTTGTCTTGGATATCACTAACATCGGTGAACGAAAATATCGTGAGGAAATTAGGACCATGAATATGCAAAAAACATATCAACTGCTCCACACATTATTGGTCGCGCAACTCGAAAAAATGTAGGCAACAACAGATTTTATAATCATATGTCCCATAGTAAGAGTTGCTCATATTTGACGATGTTGGAACCAGTGTGATCCAAGTGTCATTTTTACCAATACTGAGGTTATGACACAATGGCATAGAAAAATCATAATTCTTCCATGCTACACTTATCTAAGTGCTCTTCAGGGCTTTCTTCCTTGAGGGATCACAACATGTCACTATAGAATTGGTGCGGTCTTTAAAGTGAAGACCATGTCACACTGATCTAAGTACTGAGGTGCATCTACATACTGTTGTGCCCTAGATCACTCTGGTTCCAACGTCGTCATTTATGAGTACTTCACTCCCTTAGAGTGTTGCCCACGTTTAACCAAACACCCTGTATAAGAACCATTTCCGACCGTTTCTGGTAATTAGAGCTCAGGGTTTGGTTTTATTAGTTTTGCTTTCCAAGCCTTTATCATTTCGTTTGTCCGTCCATCAGATCCTGGGCTCTTTCTTTTCTTGTTTTTAGTTTATTTATCGATAGCTCTATCTCGCTTAAAATTTTTAGATACTTTTTGGTTTCTTATTATTTTTATATGTACCTACATGTAGAAGAGATGTTAGAAGAGGTGCTTGTGAAACTGTGTAGCTATTGTCATTAGGTCTCTCCTGTGTGTAACGGTGTTCCTGAAGTATTCTGGACTTGTATCACTACCAACATGTTTGGTAGTTTCTAGTTTTATGTAAGCCTGTTTTGTTCCCCCTGTCTCTTCTATGAATTTGCTAATGTTGTCGAGTCGCCTCTTTTTATTATTTCCTTTTATTTCTTTATGTATTATTCTGTATAATTTACTCCGTGTTTTCTTTACTTGCCTAGTTTTGTTTTTTAATAGGTACCCATGTGTATTTTTTTTTATATCAGAGTTTATATTTCTTCTATTAGGTAGGTACCTATAGTTTCTTTTTTCAGTTGTCGTCAATTTGTTTTTTGTAAGATTTAAATAAAAATGTCTTAATTTTTTGTCGAAAACGTTGTCTTTTTCATAGCCAGTCAGGTATTGGTTTGCACTTTCGTTTTCTGTACCTATGCCTATGTATGCCGAGTTCACTACCGAGGCAAAGCATAGGCTTTGGCTTTGGTTTACTTTTGTGTTCATCTTCGTTTCAGAATCCGAGCGAATGTATTAAAAATAAGGTCAGATTTGGCTCCATTGAAATCTGTTCAGGATTTATATTTTTTTTTACGATGCCGATGGGACCTACAAGAACTCTTACTAGATTAGTTTACTGCAATCAAACGTTGTGACCCTTTTTGTTAGGACGGTCTGACACAGGTTTAGCAATTGGAGAGAATTACATACCTACGCGGTAATACCTCATAACTATGGCAATCACGTGAATCGAAATGAAAGTTCGTAATACCATTCGTGGAAGAAAGCTAACAATTTGTATAAAACCTCCCTTAGACAAAGAAAATCCATCGCTTGTAAATATTTAATAAGAAGTACTACGCCGGTTTCACGGAACTCTATTAACAACGCCCTCTATGCCAGACGGCGCGATTCACACGCGTGACCCAGGTCGTCCTCAGTACCTACAGGGTCAGTACACAACCTCTGCATCGCCTGCAACTTGAAGTTAACCGCAATGTAACGCACCAATACCAGATGTCGCTTTATAAATCGCCACGTACTCCAAAACACAGCCGGGCTCACGTGGCACTCCTCTGATTGGCTACTGCGCCAGCTGCCCTAGTTCCAGTCCTCGGTCAGAACCTAACTTAACGCTAGACTCGAGTTATTATTATATTATTCTGATATTGATTTAATAATTATACCACATATGGGTCTTTCCCACATTAAATATTTTCCACTCCTTGTAGTATGCCTTTGAATTAAAAATAAGGGTAACAGGCACTTGCAATTAAACAAAGAATTCACTTTCCAATCATTTATTTCACAGAAATTTCATAATATTGGTGATATTAAGCTTACATTTACTTTTATAACATAATTATATTAGAACAAAATGCAAAACTAACATAATACAAACCACGAGCAAAAGGTCATGGTTATCAAAGTTATTTAACCATCATTATTTTAATTATTTAAACTATAGAAAATTGTAATTCTCCCTCTGACCCTTAATCTTTGACAATTTAAAATTAACAGAAGACTTTTTATAAAGGTGGTAGACTTAAATACTACTCTTAAAACATAATTAGGTATACGAGTCTATGATTGATCATTTTTTTTAAATCGATCATGCAATAATCTGCATGTTCTGCTAGTTTTAAACTCAGAATGTAGCATTAAACTATCAAGAACTGTGATGAAATAAGTTCAAGCGAGTATTCTAATTAACAAATCAAACAATAAACATTACTACGCACAAAATAAAAACAAATTGCAACAACCCACAGTATCAACAGGTGTTTTATAGAATCTTCAACATCATTATATTTGTTCTTTTATAAGTCAACTCAATTATACTTTTATAACTTAACAATTTTCTCAAAATAATATATCACTGAACTAACTTACAATTAATCACACTTACATTTGTATCTACTTAATTAAGACTAAAGTAACAAATCTATTATTTCTTTCTGTTCGCATAAATATTATTCTTAGGAATGAACTAGTAAACATACATCTCTTTTTCTAAATAATTACGAAGTTGGTAATCTTGGCACTTAACAACAGCACGATAATTCCGTCAATTCTTTGGAATCATTATATAATCGTACTAACACGTATCTAATACTTTAATAAAAATAGCAAGCAATTACTCGTTTTATTTAAATTTGGTCATATGTGGTTAAATCTATCATTCTATACATACACAATTCATGTCAAAATTATTAAATTATTAGATAATATTATTTCATGGTTTTTGTCTATTTAATTTAATTTGCCAACTACTCATACTCAATGTCTTTGTAATTAAAATTATCCTTTTTTTAACAAGTTGACAAAAACTACTTTTTGAGTACGAAATACTTCACCAAACCAAGAAAATAAAAAACAAAAACAAATCATTTGATCGTGAGCAGCGGTGGCCCAGTGGTGGCGGTCCCGACTTACGAGTAGTAAGTCGTGGGTTCGAACCCAGGCATTGTGTAATTTATTTCATCACCACTGCTCTCAAAACGGTGAAGGAAAACATCGTGAGGAAACCGGAATGTCCTAGAACTAAAAATTCGAAGACATGTGACATCTACCAACCCGCACTGGGCCCGCGTGGTGGATTATAGCCCATTCCCTCTCATAGAGAGGAGGCCTGTGTCCCAGTAGTGGGAACATTATAGGCTGACTATGCTATTTGATCGTCTATGGTACCTGCAAAATAACTTTTAATCTTGCTGTCTAAGGCACCAGTTACAAATTATGGACTTGTCAAGGCATACTTTTATTCAGGACGCTTGAGCTTACATCTATGTAAATAAAGCGTCCTGAATAACACTCGACAACGCAGACTAACACCGATCATAAGAAAATAGTTGTATTCACAAATTTAGAGTTTATTTATTTCTACAGCAGCAGTGCAGCTATTTAAGAGTACAAATGCACAAAAAGAATTGGACTACTAACCTAGTAATGTCTTGCGTAATCGAGTAAATGCAAAACTTTATATTATTAATAAACATAATGTGCTTTATAAATATATCTCTGAAAATATAACGGCTTATGGTTATTCAGGGTTTTTAGGGTTCCATACCTCAAAAGGAAAAATAAACCATTATAGGATCTTTTTGTTGTCCGTCTGCATATCTGTCAAGACCCTTTTTCTCAGGAACGCGTAGAGGTATCAAGTACACATTTATACAAATACTCGGGCCTACGGTTTCTTTTAGCAGTAAAAAAATCAAACTTGTAAGTCAACGCGATCAAGAGATATGACTGTTTATGTCGCATATTTTGCGATTTCGCATGGAAATCAAAACTTATAGGGTACTTCCCTTTGACCTAAGCCCAGTAAAGGAAAAAACTTGAGAACCGTAAATATATGTAGTTCAATAACAAAAAAAAAAGGGAATTGAATATTACAAACTTATTATTTGCGGCTAGTGCAATAACCGTGTTTAATTTTGTCCTTTAATAAGTTTGTACGGAACCCTTGGTGCAGCGAGTCCAACTGGCTCTTGGCCGGTTTTTTTCTTAATACTTTACCCTGTGATTTAACCAATACTTTACTATAATATCTTTGTTGCGAGCACCGAGAGGAATGTTAGGAGTACTTCTAAGGAAACATTAACTATTCGATTGTAAACTATTATTATATTTGTGTATTTGTGTAGCAGCGTGTCCATGTCGCGGTTAACAAACGTTATGTATGAGTTCGCGTAATAATGGTTACAAGGAGTTTTGTCATGATCTGCTCAAGATTTGGCACGCTACGAGGAGCGTTCTAACTCGAACTGGTTAACCAATTAGCTTTTAAAAATAATTGTTAATAATAAGTTCGCCTATTACCCGTAACAAGAACACTGCACACAACTAATATTAAGATCAATGACAAAATTAAATTTGTATATTCTTAACATTCCCAAAGTACAGTAAGTGCACAAGATAAAAAATCTAAAATCTTCTACATAAATTTAAAAAAATAACAAAAAAATCTTATAAACATTTCTTAACTTAAATATCTCTACAATCACTATTATTTGGCGCAAATGGCAGTCCGCACGAATCAACACCACAACGGAGACTTGAAGAGAAGATGAACAGAAGCTCTGATCACACATTTGTTCGATCCAAGTCTGGTTGAGAATTGAACAAGATGTTGGTTTGTAGACATCACAAGCACGAGATCTCAATTTTAATTATATAGACAAGGTCCATTGAATCACAAAGGCTGCATACATTCTAAGTCACCTATTTATCTATGTTACGTAATGAAGACTAGCCATCATGATTTTCGTGCGTTTATCATCAACGAGGTTTAAATGCATTTTTAATATTAAATATCATTGTGCATTGTTGTTAGATGTGACGAGGAGACGGTGACCTTGCAACTAGACCTTTGTGGTCGGAACTTAACAAGTTGAAAAGCTAGAAGCCACAGCCACCGTTTCCGTGATGTCATCAGAAGGCGGCGGCAGGGGGCAATCCTCTTCATATATCATAACTAGTTTGCTGTATTCTCGTTTTCTGCGGGAACTCTGCAAAATAAACAAGTTTATTAAATTAAAATAGAAATAGAAAATTGTTTATTATCCGGCAATACATAAGCAGGTACAATTGTACACAAGAAGAGATGTTACAAGTGGCTTAAAATATTACCTAAAACTAGTGTAAATAGAGTTGTTGCTAGTGAGCACCAAACTTGAAAGTTAGCCTTTGTCTTGGGGCTCGGTATTTTATTTCTAGAGTAGAAACTAGAGAGGTACAAGGAAGCTGAAATGTGTATGCGGGCGTGGAGCGGTATGTGTTTGTGTTCGTGTGTCTGTATGTTTGATTTATGTATATTTGTTCCCATTATTTGATCTGGCAGAATCTTTCGGTTTCGATTACCACATGACGAATAATAAAAAAAAAAATTAAAAAAAAATATACATTTACGTTTTATGCAAAAAGTTCCATACGAGTTTTCTATAAAAATAAATGCATAGGTGTCAGATACTTGTTAACTCCCGAATTAATTAATTTACTACCAGTATTTATTAATTAATACAAAGTAATGTTGCGTTGATTGAATCTTTTAATCGATATTTATTCTTTGTTTACTGATTATATGTATGTAGTGTAAAGCCATGCAACAGGTAATGACGGATTTTACATTTACAAAATAAGCCTTATTAAAGATATGGCCGCAAAGGCTCCAGGTTGAAGCGGTATTGCTACCATCAAAGAAAATTTGTGATTCAATGAGCTTTGTTATCGTGACACATAGTATTTACAACCGATTTAGTGCGAGTTTTCGTATTTAAATGATATTAAGACGTCAATGGTCTGCATGGAACCTTGTACAATGTACACACACAAGGAATTTCTCCTGTATCGTATGTCGTATGTATGTGAGTTTAAATGTTTGTAAACGCTGGGTGTGTTTACAAACATTTAAATATACACAAACAGCCAGACAGGTCTACTACACAATACAACAACTACCTGTAGGTCATACAAATATTTGTTCTGTGCAGCGTGTAGGGATCGAACCCGCGGCACTCGGCGTAGCCACCACTTGCTTAGCCACTGCGCCAACCGTGCCATCAAATTACATCATCGAAGTGCTACTTAAAACTTCTATATCTAACCGAGTGTATATTGATCCAGCTATGATTTAGTTATACAATAAAGTGAATTTTTTACCTTTGTAACACTTGTGGTGGTTTCTTCGCCGGAGCTACTGGAACTGGTTATACCTTCTTCTAAGGTAAGCCTGGCAGCCACACCTTCCAGCTGGAGGTCGAGGTACAACTGACTTAGCTGCTCGTTGACGAGTGACGGCTGGAAAATATGAAGAATAATTAATAAATGCGAGAGGCAGTCTGACCTTACTAGAAACAGGAAGACTAGTTTTTTTTTTAATTTTTAGGTTCTCGTAACTCTCAAAGGGTCAAAATGGACCAACAGAAGTGAAACATATCTCAAATTACAGCTCATAATAAGTCCTCCAATTCATACCATTGCGACAAACACCAAAATCCCCGGAGACCAGAACTGCGACCAATTGGAAATGATGGAATTTCCTATATTTTGTCGGAGATTTGACTACAGCAGTCTTTTTCAAAGAAAATTTTGTTAAAAACATTTTGCTAAAGCTAAGCACATAGTAATTATTAGAAACTAGGCTGGTGAAGTCCAAGAATCGACTAAAGACTTTGACGGCTGTGTAACGGAACCACCTTGTTGAACTAGGTTTATTATTAATTTGGATATTAGGTCTAACCTTTGGTAAAATGCATAAAAAAACATCATATTTATTGGTATTGTAGTATGAAGTGAAATCCTGATAATAAGCAAACCAATTGCCATTAACCGGTCACAAATCCAGACTGCATGGCTGCTTTAGACAAATTGATGGGAAAACCCAATAACACTTTGCCCGACCTGGGAATTGAACCCTCATGCTCAGTAGTCTCGCTTGCGACCACTAGACCTAGAATTTTAATATCTAACTAATATTTATAGAACAAGACGTAAAGAAGTTTCATAATCAAGAGACCAACCTGTTCCAAAGTCTTCATTCTCTCTTGGTCGGCCATAAGGGTTTCTTCCATAGACTTGGTATGGATTTGGTACTTGTAGACCAGCTCTGAATTGACGCACACCTGTAAAAGGAAAAAGTGTTAGTTTTGTCATCACTGTACTAGGAATTTAATAATAATAATAATTCTTTTGGGTTAGCTCGTTCCATCGTCGACCTCATCTCTGACCTCAGGACTAGAGTGAGGTCAAGAGTATTTAGGATCATTCAGGACAAAAAATTAAAAAAAATACATTTATATTACTTCCGAAGTAGCCCGTTGCCACAAGTTTACTGTTTGATTGTTTTCAAACCATTTTTTATTGTGTGAGGCAAGTGTATTGACAGTATTGAGAGTAATTGACTGCTATCAAAAATGTATACTTTTTATATGTTACCGAAAGAAAAAGGATCTGTAAGAAAATCGATCGCGAAGATATTGTGGCGTTTAGCATAGACTAAGTCTATTTTGTATAGATATTTAAGCGATTTCTTTTTACTGAGGTTCAGATTTTTTCTAGGTTTAAAAAAACACAAATAAAAAAGATTTACAATCACAAACTATTAATTCAAACATGGGTCCTTCATTTAAAATGAAGGTCATTCGTACCTGCTCCAGCCATGGCGGTTCCATCTTCCTCCTCGCGGCGACCTTTTTCACGGGCTGAGGTGTATGGTAAGCTGTGGCGTTTAATGGGCTCTGAAATCATACTTCTTTTTATTGTCTGACGAAACAAAAAAAAAGAGCAAACAAGAATACTTTGTGAGTAAATCTACATAGATTACATAAACCAACCTGTACCTACCTACACGTACCTTGTCTAGAGCTATGTGTCCATTCAGATAAAATAAAGATGTGAGTTCGTTATCAAAACGTATAGCTACTTGTTTTTATTTATTTTTTTGGTAACTTACCTCTTATTTTGACCACGAAGTATTTTGAAAATGACGACTAGCGTTTTATAATCGGCACAGGACATAAAAAATCATCCTGCGCAAAATCTGAAAAGAGACAGTCACCCACCCATGTGTGACCGAAAACTGAACTGAAAAAAACCAAGACAAGCTCTAGACAGAAACGCTCGACCTTGTGACCATCACAGGCCATTGAAACCTGTGTGGGGAAGTCTTAGGTCCTACGCTGTTCCCCTAGCGGCTGATGGTAAAACTTCTGATATGTACCTTAAGTTGGGGCTTGTTGCCATTCTTGCCGTCTCCACTGTCCTCGGCACTGCCGGACTCTGTCTTAAAGAACGAAGAGTAGAAGGACGAGTAGCTAGACTCTCCGTCAGTCTTGTCGGGAGTTTCCTCACAGGTGCCTGGACGGTTCGGCTTGTTGAGACGATTGTCCCGTGGAGGTGGAGTGTTGGTAGCAGGATCTGTGCTCTGAAGGGATAACAAATCATATAGACATTGCGTAAGCTTTATTTTTCTTTGAGGTAAGTCAAAATATAACACTTATTTATACACTAGTTTTAAATTTATAGTTTAACCTATGTGATTTAGGTTAACCTATGTTTTTTTTTGTAATTTTATTTAGGTTGGTTGTAATTAACTTAATTTTAAAATATAGAATAGCTCAAAACTATTGGTTACAACGAATGGTCGATTGTTATAGACCTGCGCCGTTGCAGGCTTTGTGCTATCTTAATTACATGACTAGATATAAAACATAGTTGAAAATTTTGTTTTTGAAACTTTGTTTGCCAAACATTGATTGATAACGATGTTCATACCTGCGGTGTAGGGCCATCGCTAGCCCAATCCTGTCCCGAAGTGCGCGTTACCAAGTTAGACTGTCGTAACAATGTCCTGATTATTACACTTGTCGGTACCGAACACTAAACTGGCTGATTCCTATCGTGTTAAATTTAAAATATTAATGTATTAAAGACCTCAGTATCTTTTATAACACATTATTTAATTATCGTAAAGGCACAGCGCAGCCTGTGTGCTTGTACAGGCCGCTCACTGGCTTGGTCCATCGTCCACGTAACCAAAATAGCTTTATATTACAATAAAACCTGATAAAAAGTTGTTGACAGATTGGAAACGGATAATTTTGGAAGGTTTCATAATAAAATCTAACGCTAAGATGAGCAGAGAACCCCGAAAACTCAAGGGCTCTTTTGAATGCCCAAGCATTTAGGTCATGCTCTATCTAATATAGATCAAGGCGTATAGATATAGAGAAATTGTAAAAAAGAATGTTAAAGTAATAGGCTATCTTAAATTTACAAGAATAGTTGCAAATATGAGCCACAATTGCAGCTCTAACCTTATGACTTAAACTGTTAGAAGACCGGATGTCTGTCGAGTATATCGTAGTCTTCGTTCCCATTCTGACCTTTCTCCGCCTCCGATTTCTATAAAAGCATTTAAAAAGTGCCAAGGAAAAATCTAAACATTGAAATACAAATATGTCAAAAGAGCTGGACATGCAATAGAAAAAAATAATTAAGCACAGGAAACTTACATATTGAAAGAAATAAGGTTGAAATCCAATTGTCAGTATAATAATATAAGAATTGTGTTATGAAATTCAACAACAAATAGCAAGGCAAGGGGATGTACTTCATAGTAATGGAAGATTAATAAAAATATAATTTGGTAATAAAACTCACAAAATGATCAACTAAGCAACAAGAAATAAAATTATACCATAATTCTAAGAATGATGCAGCATGTGAGAATCATGTTGTAATTGAGGAACTCTTTAGATGTATTGTCATACCCGGTTCAACGCATTTGATGAGAGACTATCTGCGCTGCCGATGTCTGTTTTTGAAGATGTGCCTTGAGATTCTGGTAGTTTCTTGTCGCGCCTCGTGCTGTCCTGCACCTTGCCTGGCCTCAAGTTTATACTGGGCTTACAAGCCTGTGCAGGTATTCAACAACGGTGAGTTTATCGCCTCCGCCGGCGAATTCAATTACTTTTAAAGTTAATGATAAACTAAGCTGATTATTAAAAAAAAAAAAAACCAAAAACAAACAAAAAAAAAAACAAAAAAAATGTATTTTGTTCGAATTATTAAAGAGTAAAGTGAGTTAAGTACTGAGTTTTATTAGTCCAAAAAATATGCATTATCTTGCTTACCTCGTGAACTTACAGTCAAGTTAACAACTATATTATTATAGTTACGGCGTTGCTTTGATACAAACAGTGTCTGGTCTTTTGAGTGATTCATTTAGTTAGTGTTACTAGTCACGTAGTTATCACATATAGATCAAAACTGAAGCCGGTGCTGAACAAGATAATCTGGCGAAGCAAGCATTCGGACCGACCACGAGTGATTGTGCACGGTACGAGATAAGGTCATAAAACACCGGGCGACACTCTCGAGTGAAATCGAAATTATCCCACATTTATTTGGGGGTCGCATCTATCTAACGAATGCTCTTTGAGCGTAAAAAAAAACATTCAAAAAACTTTATTTACAAAAAACGAAAAACAAAACGAAAAAAATGATGTCCTTTCTAAAATCTGTATAGCAATAAAACTGTGCAAGGATAAAATGAAAATGGTAAACTGGTGACGTACCTCTTCATAGTTGCTGCTGGTCAGACCCAATGGGTTCATAGTATTAGTATATTGTTGCATGCACTGTGCCATCATATTATGGGATTGTTGCATAGGGCATGAAACTTGCTGAGTCATTGGTGAGTACATTAGGGGTGTCCCATACATAGGGTGGCCGTACATCATCACTGTAATAGAAACAAATGATTCATTAAAATCTAGTTTTAAATCATATTAGTTCTACATATTCTTCTATTGCAGCAAGTTCTGACGAAACTAAGTTTTTTTTTTTCATAGCTTATATTGTGTCCCACTGCTGGGCAAAGGCCTCCGCTTTCTCCCCCCAAACCTCTCTGTTTTGTCCAATTTCTGGTCACGCTTGCCCCGCGAACATAATCAGATCGTCACACCACCTTAGCCGCGGTTGACCTCGTCGGCGAAGTCCACCCTCATGCGTCCAGTGAGTGACGATCTTTCTCCTCTTTCGATTTCCTTGTCTTGTCTATTTTTGAAAGACACAGGCCCAAGTACTGATCGATATATTGCAACAAATGCCCGTCTACCATGATCCTTCGTTTGATGTTGTTAATCATGATCTGGGTCTTGGATTTATTCATTGACAACCTCAAAACTTGCCGTGTTCAGATAAGAATTTACATACTACAACTAAAACTAAAACTAAATATCAACTTACTTGGCGCTTGGAACTGATGTTGCTGGCTACTTGAAGGTAGGTGGTGAACTGAGCTAGTGGGCATTGGCTGCGGGCCGGCTGGCGCATAATACATCGGGTACATGCCTGTAACATAAGGTGTATTGTCAAAATACTGGCCTTACAACAATAGAAGGTCATTATGCAGCCATGGGAGCATTCTTAGTTGGAAATAAATAGACATTTTTGATGTCAACTCAGTTACTTATATTATCTCAAAGTTTCTTTCCAAAACTCGAAAGGATTACGGTTAGCTGTCTTCAATATTTTCCCAGAGTTAACTACTTGAGGACCGCTTATTAATTCGACATGACATGTTAGTGTTACATTTATACAACACTAACTTTTGCATTTGCAACTCGCGTTGCCACGGGAGCGGGGTCAAAAATATCCCGCGGGAGCATTCCACCGGGACAAAAAGGACTATGGTCTAACCCAGGTTATAGGCTGTGTGCTAAATTACATCAAAATTTGATTAGCTCTTAAAGCGTGAATGGACAACAGACCAACAGTTACTTTCAATCATATTAGTATGGATTACAATTTGGTCAGGTTTAGTATAGTTAGTGTCGAAGGTCGTTAGACTGATCAGTTACCTGCCACAGGCTGCATGGGATGGGGCATGGGGCTCATGATAGACATCTGCTGAGGGATGCCGACGCCCAGTATGAAAGTGTTCATGTTGTTTGCAGACGGGGCGGGCCATTGATTGGATGCTGTAATCGCAATACGACGTCAATTATTGTAAGGGTACGATTTTCCAGAAAACATGATTCTATTTATGACATTTGACATAAAGATATGCTGAAATGTCTATTTTTAATTATCGTATTTTGATAGAATCAGTGGAAACGCGTTCACCTTCGTGCACCTTACCTACATGCAGGCAAGCTGAGATGATTTCAAGCTTAGATCAATACAGGTAGGTTAAGATGGCACTCATAAAGTCTCAATATTTGTTGCTGCATCCCTTAATAATGTTTGGGTTACCTACGACAACAATAACACGCAGTGATAGTACACAAGACGTATGGGATCGTGTGTAGTATTTTTTTCTCGATTTCATGGTCGGTCCCATAGTAAAAGTTACTTATTTTCATGAGTACTACACGCCCCTAAAGTATTGCCCACGTTTAAAAAAACACCCAGTATAGATATGATTTACAGTGCGAGTTAATACTACTTCAAATGTCATTGTTAATGAAACAAAAAGGAGACTGAGAGAAAGGCCAAAATGGATGAACTGTGTGAGAAATTATATGAAAGAAAAAGGAGTAATTGATGCCGTGATGTCTGACAGGGGAGAATGGAAGAAAAAGACGTGTTGCGCCGACCCCAAGTAGAATGGGACAAGGGCAGGAAGATGATGGTGTTTACAAAACAGAAACTTAATCAAAATTTTAAAATGGTGTGTGGACAATCTTACGATTAAATTTTGAAGCTCGCATGCTGTTATTATGCCTCTACTAACATACCTGTAGCCACCTGACCAACAGTGGTAGTGATGGCCGATGAGGGCTGAGTCACGGCAGCACCGGGTGACGACACGCGCTTGTTGCGACGCGCCTGCCTCGTGGATGGGCAGTGATGCTTGTGTGGACCTGTTTCCGCTTCCAACATCTGTGATGCACGTTTTATTCCATGGGGATGCTGGGGGTACAAAGTAGAAGGAATTTTATTATCACATTTTCTCCTTTTCTCACACACTAACTCTTATATTTCTTTTTCATTACTTCTTTCGCTTGCTGGCAAGATGTACTCAAATATTATATAATGTTATTTTCCTGTGGTGCCTGTGTGTACGGAAATAGTAAAATAAAAAAAAAATCAGGAAGGTGTCTTCTATGAACCGCAACATAAAAGTAACGTGAAATTACGAATCAAAAAAATATAGGGGTGGCCCTCCATACATTTAACAGTAGGTTGAAAAAAAATATATGCGTACATAATTAGCTCTTAAAAATGTTATCGAGGCTTCTCGAATACTTTTTCAGTCCATGGTTGATGAGATAGCCGTTAAAATTGTGTCCACTCCCTTCTAATTTCTAAACTAAAAGGAGAATAATTCTGAAAAAATGTACGTTTGTAGAACGTAAAATAACTTGCAACGAAATTGGTTTGAATAAGATTTGATATTTTTTAGTTTTTCAAATGTGGGACTTTTTCGTCAAATTGCAGCAATTTTATTTTTCACTAAACAATCTATGAAAAAACAAATTTAGTTTTGCTGTTGAGTGTAAACATATGAATGAGCGCGTGCAGTCCGATTGAGTCCGAATCGCATTGGCCGGTTTTTTATTTATATTGGTACGCCGCCAACGGCAAAAAATTGTGATCTCCTTACTTATTTTATTTATAACATCTGTTTTTGCACTCACCTATGTTTTTTTACAAATTAGGAACGTTGACGTTGACATTTCTACCATATAAAATGATCAATGAACCTTAATCCTAGTTCCAAGTAACTTCGATTAAGATTTTGGTAAGTGTACTGTACAAATTTACTAATTGTATGATGGTCTGCAGACATAAAATTTCGTTCTTAACTAAAGCGTGGAAGTAACTTGTTATCAATCTATTATCGAATAATCAAATTCCGACTTACTTCAACATTATGTCATACTTCCAAGTCTCTTTGAATATATTCCAATAAGACGAAGTTGATTCTTAAAATTCTAGTAAAAGAGTGCTAAAGTAAAATGTATTCTAACCTGTATTTCAGTAGCCCCAGCACTAGTAGGGTGATAGGACGCATTACAACGAGCCAAGTGTTCTTTTTTCTTTTTCCTCGTCTCATTCGTATTCTCTCTATCTCCTTTACTGCTTGTGCGAGTCTCTCTGTGTATCTTCATTAATTCCTTTTCCATCTCAGAGTTGTGCCTATTAAATTTAAATGATCTATAAGAAAATTTATTACTGTAGCTACAATGTTATTTACATAATAAAATAACACAATATTGAACAACAACAAAAACCATTCAATATTTACAGTTATTAAAAGGCTTGGATTAGCGAAACATGTGCGATATACGTGCAGTAAGTGGAGTAACATAATAATAGCCAATCATAATAATCCAATCTACTGTCAATATGCCACTTTATCTTTAAAAGGGATGCAATTTTTCGTTCGCCATCAACTCTTTACTAACTTGTTAAGCAATGCTTCTGAAAGCCGAATAGGCTGATAATCTCCGCCAGACATTGGGCTATTGGTCACCATGATTATCCCATTGGAATCCGACGAACAGGTAACTTCGCCAGAGTCTCTCGAATGCTGTGCCATCGGCGATAGACAAGTCCTGCAATAGAATAATACCACGTTATCATACCTTTGTAATTTTTGGAATCAGAATACAATTTAAACTGTTTTAGAATTCAAGTGAAATGCTGTAAAATATAAGGGTGCAACTATACTGCGGTCGCCCTAGCACATACGTTATGATGCATCTCAAAATAGTGTATTAAGATATCGTCGGCCGAGTGCTGTCTGGTTGCACCCTAATAGGTACAACCATGAAACCATGTAACATGTATTAGTTCTACCATTTAAAATTGATTTTCAATTCTTGTTCCATATAGCTCTCTCCACGAGTAAGATAATTTTAGGTAGAAAAATGAATTTTTAGCACATTTGAGACTTCGCTTTTACGACATAAAAAAAGATCTCAAATTATGAACTGGAATCACTAGTGCCGAAGACTAGCATAAAAGTTGGTAATTGGTCCCAAACCGATAACACATAAAGACGATGAGGTTGTTCCTCTCTATATAAACTAATTGATAATTAAGATAGGGACTACGTGATTTTCCGGGTCAGATATTATTCTGTGATGAGAACAAACACTACAAAAAATCCAATTAACATCGATTACACAAAATCACACTTACGTGTACACGACAGGTCTCGTTGTGAGTCCGAGAATATTTTCGCCGCTAGCGGTATTGGAGCCCTCATAAGAGATAGCTTGGTGACTATCGAAATACCTGAAAACAAATATAAAAATAATTATACATTTCGGGGAAACCAGGACTAATTTTCCTCAAAATGTATAATTCGAGAGAAGCCCTGTGTCCCAAGAGTGGGAACATTATTACGTTTGTGTTACATTTTTAATAACTCTTAGCTGTTCTGGGAGTAATATAAAACATAGTTTGATACTGATTTTATGATTATGAAGACATAAATACTTCATTTCACTTTTGAGTCAAAGTATTATTTAAATTATTTTTTAACTTAACCGTAAGTGAACTTACCGTTGCAATGTGTCATTGTAGTTGAGTTGGTTGTAACTCAACGGCGTTTCGGTACTCGACTTGCTGTCATAATAATCATGATGCGGTGAAATGCCACCGAGCATTACCGAGTCCCTTTCCTGTAAAATAAAGCATAATGTTCGGATAACGTTGCCAATTACATAATATAACAACACACTTATTAACCAAAGGCTAGTAATGCTTGGAGTATGTAGTGGGACAGCCTTACGCCACCAGTTAACAAATTTCCATTGTAAAATTCAAAAACCCCATAACACATATGGAATCAGACCCAAAACCTCTAGCTGCGACTAGAGTCAGGTATCGTTAACGAAACGAGTGTTTTTGGCAGAAGGAATGACAAGCTAGACCCTCGGATGAAAACGTCATCAATCATGCAGTGGTTTGGTACGGCAATTATGAAGTTGGATTGCAGTTGCAATTATTGTTTACAGTCATTACGGAAAGAAGCTGTCCTTACACTAATAATGTGTGTCTCCTCATATAAGAAGTCTCGGTATGCTACAAGTCCCAATTAATAGAGGGTTAACCTAATGCCATCCAGATTCCATTCCTTCCAGGCACCTATGCGACGTGCAAGCTGTTAATTTGTATTTTTTTTTTTTGTTTCTGTCCTTTTGTATTCATAATATTTGATTTGCGTTGTATGATTATTGTTAAGTTATTTTGTTTGTATGCATGTCATGTCCCAGCGACAAATAAATATTTATTCTTTCTTTCTTTCTTTCTATTGAAAATTTCGAAAACCTTTGTCTTGTTCAGGGAATCCGATCCAAGTCCTCAAGGTCCGTCCAAAGACTTATTCAATAAATATAATATCAACGAAGCAAACGTTACACAAGGAAAGGTTTACAAGAAGCTCAGAAATCTCATATTGTTCAAAATCATGAAACACGGTTATGGAACTAAAGCCATCAAGTTGAATTGCAATTCATGTCAAAGTTAAACCATTTATTTCAAGTAATAGAACTAAACTAAAAAAATAGGCCTCTGGCCAAGGTATTATGTACATCTCAGTTGCAAATGTAGTAACAGTAAATGCAGAAAGATGTCATCCACTACCCGTGATGATCATGCCAACTAGGCAATTTTAAACACATTCGAAGGCCTTTCAGAATGTTTGTCAGATTTGGTGTGTTGCTCATCTTTACAACTTTGTCCAAAAAACTCCGAGCACAAAGCGGACACGTCAGAAGACCATTGACGACATTGGAAGTAATAAATGTAGGTGGTCTAGCTGTAAACTGCATTGTCTATGCAAGTAAGACCTATATGTATTCGTATAATAAGCTATTATACAAATCATATTCGCGATCTTGTCAGAAACTATAATGATAACACGTTGAGTTTACGCAACGAAATAATATCCCCCCTAGTTCCACGAAGAAACACGTGTTTTCTACTCCCACTCGATCGATTACCTGTTAGGCTGGGCTTTGTTTGCCACTCCACTAGTCACGTGGCCGCTACAGAACATCGATGGAATTGACAAGTTATCGATTGATTATTATGTCACGTGTGCCTACCCCTACTTACTTTGAACGTGAGTTTGCCTTGTGTATAATTCGTAATTGTTTTAAACTATGTTAAATGAAGGGTAAAATTTACTTTTTTGCTACAACAAATCATAGTTATAATAATAAAATTATAATGATTTTGAAGTTACTGTGAAAATAGTAAAACATTTTCATATGATGACGTTCGTAGTATGTAAGTGTTAGGATCGGCATTCGGTACATTCGATTAGCTAAGCACCAAATCCGATCCCGAAAATTTACTACACATATTTGGCTTTCAGGTCCGTTAGCGTCTACCCAGCGTCGCTGAATCAAGTTCAGGTTCGTCACAATTCAAGCTAAGTTGAGCGACTCGTTACAGAACATATCCATCCAAACTAATATTATAAATCTGAACGTGAATTTGTTCGTTAGATTTTTTACGTCTGAACGGTTTTGGTCGAAATTTGGCACCATGACCGGGGTTAGAACATAATTTTTAGACACTATACTACTTTTTTTTTCCGGGTATTACCTTTCCGTCGTATAATATACGACTACCATGCGGGTGAGGCCACGGGCATAATCTTCATATAGTTGATTTTGTCTCTGGCTGTCCCAAATAAAGCTGCCGCGAACAGATGAGTACAAAACCAAATATTGAGATAAACATCGTCTATTATAACAGAAAAGAATCCGAATGGAACTATTTCGTTACATCACAACTAGAAAAGGCTACAGGAAGTTATGGCATTTCCTGTAGGTCCGTAGGATCTGCTTATCTTTATAAAGTTGCAAGTTCGACTTAGTCGTTTTTGCTCTAGACGTTGTGCAACATTATCCAATTTTCATAGATTCATGGCCAGCAATCGCCAACCGCCGCCAAACGTGATCGATAGATATCGATAAAAGAAATTACTTTAATGTAATATTTATTCTCTAATTTACTCCATATTTCGTTATAGGTTTTTTATTAATTATGAATTCTAATATTAACATAAGTGGATGTTTCACATGTACCGCAAATGTATGATCTAAATGCAACTTTCTTTCATATAAATGGAAAAATGGCCTTGATTAAATGGTCGAGATTTTAAGCTTGTACTTATTTATTTATTGAACACTTCAAGCACAAAGTGCAGAAGCGGACTTAATGCCATAGCTATGCACCAGCAGCAGCAGCAGTATGCTACGCAGCTGCGCTATGCCATACTTTGTACTCCACTTGGTGAATTTTTTGACAAGATTCCTGTTGCTTGTATTTTAAATTATAGGTACTGGATACTGATAGCCTGCGTCATCCCGCTGCTGGGCAAATGCCACTCCCCGTGAGTTCCAGTTGTTTCAATTATAGGTACTCTTTCTTAATTGGATTAAAGTTAACTTTGTATTCGCAAATACGTCAAGCGTACGGCCATTATTTCCCGCATTGCTGCTCTGCTTTCAGTAATGTTAGTATGATAACGATATCTAGATTGATACATGTATGAACTCACATAGTAACTGTGGTCTTGGTCATAGATCTCCAGCCGCAGTTCCTCATCAGTCTTGGGCGCTTCTTCCATTAAACTCTCCATGAAGGTAGCCAGGTCTTGGCAACGTTTGCTCATCTGTTGCTTAGCTAATTCCGCTGGCTTAGTTAGAGCCTGTGAAATGAAAGAATAATTATAATTTTTACCTAAAATATTGCACATAGTGTCTATGTAAGGCCACTACATAACATGCTATATTACGTCGATGCGTGTCTAAGACAAGCATGTCTTAGACCAGATATGAAGCAAACGCTATTATTATGTACATACACATTTCAATAATTACGTTAATCTGTTCAAACTCGAAGAATACTTATTGTTTTTGGAAAAAAAAAGGTTTTATATGAAGTGTTTGCCTTTTTAAACTAGACTGCAATATAACTAAAATAATTTATGTTATTAATTGTCAGTTAAACGTAATTAATTACACGAACAACACATAATAAGCAAAACATCAAATTGTAGAGGTAGATACAAAGGTTTACCACCCAAAGGCTGATAGAATCCTGTTACAAGAAAGAGCAGTGAAGTGAGAAAAAAACATTAGCTACTTATATTAATAAAGTTTGTCATCCCGTGATAGTCGATAAATGCCGAGAGCTGCCGGCAGTTGCGTCCGCGGCTCTCGGCACTGATCGACTATCCATATTGATGGCTTCAACAAGCCATCCAGACGAAAGTTATCTCATAAACATCCTGCTAAGCAGGCGGATTAGTGCTCTCGATGACCACTACAATTACTAGTAAAAGAGGTGTTATCATTAACATGCTTTTCAGACCGATGAATAAACAAAGTCTCAAATTATCAGGACTACTTTTTCGTAAACCTAAACTGTCTTCAAAAATCAAAGAAATCTGTAGTTTATAAATCTATCTCCCAGTTAAGAACTCGTTATACTATCCAACAACGTTATATTTATATGTACGTTGATAAATAACAACATTCATTTACAAAATAACTGGTGCAAAAATAAATAAAACTTCCCTAAATCAAAGTCCTAATATTGCTTCAGAGGAAAACATTAAAGTGCTGACTTAATATTGTAAAAATAAACTTTGCTTGCCTCATTCATTGTCCGAATAATGGTGTCCCTTAGCATTTGTGCTTTATTATTTTCCTCCTCGGACATTTTCGTTGAGTTTTCTGGATCCGGAGCATGAAACACATCGGGATTATTTGGCCCCTAGAAAATAAAAATCATGTAAGTATAAGGAATCGCGAGATAGGGTAGTGATATCTAATATGAGTATTCAAATATGTTGGTACCTCTATAATGTGATGTTTGCCGATAACAAACTCCAGTTTCTTAGACCATGGGTTTATAAACGACGACCACTCTGTCTCAAGGCGAATGTACTCGCCATTTTGTGTTACCATTCTGCGAAAATATATTTATTAAGATTTTTCCTATTAAATGATTCGTGGATTTGTGTCCGGTTGATAGTTCGCCCCCTATTACAATAAAACGAGATTTTAGTGCACTATTAAGTACACCTCTTAACAGGCGTGATTTTATCCATATAATTAAAAGAAAAGTCCTGACTGACTGACTCATCAACGCCCAGCCTAAACCCTTGGACCTAGAAAGCTGAAATTTTGCACAGAAGTTCCCTTTATAATGTAGATAAGGAATAAGGATTTTTCGAAATTCAACCCCTAAGAGGTTGAAATGGGGTGTTGAATTTTCTGTGAATCTTTTTATTCTCGGGGTCGATTGAATTGAAAATTAGTGTACATACTCTTCTGATAAAATTATGAGAAACGTGTATCACAGTTTTTCCAAAATAATGCCCCAATTTAAAATTCAACGTCCTGACTGGCTGACTGATATATCAACGCACAGCCAAACCGCTGGTACTAGAGACATGCTATTTGGTGTATACTTTGTATAATCCACTATGAAAGAGGTTTCGTAATTCCACCCCTAAGAGGGTGATATGGGGGGTTGAATTTCTGTGAAACTTAATATTTTCTGGGTCTCACTTCAATTAATATTATGAGACATATGTATCAGTTATATATAAATCTATGTATGTATTATATATACATGGATTACTTGTTATCCCAGAAGTAAGATCCCGTGGGCAATTCCCGAACTTCGCGCTAACGAAGCCGAGGCCATATGCTAGTGTTATATAATATCGGAGAAAAACAGCTAATTCGCCCCGAGGTTACTCTTGCACGTAATATGTGGGTCAGGGACAACGTTGTCGGCCTAGGCAAACTGACATTCTATCCACGATAACGTCGAAGTAAACATAAAAATTGGATTGGGAAAAGCTACGGAAAAGCCCTATTGAAAGTCGATGTAGAAACGCCCTCCGAACAACGTGCAATTACGACGCACCCACATGATAAACCTACACACTGATCGGTTCACGATGACCATCAATGAGGCTTTTCTAAAGAGTATTGCCAAGTTACGGTCCATTATTAAAAAAAAAAAAACAGTATATAAATATTAAAAGGCTAACTGGACAGGATTGATATTTCTCTAAAGTAATTTCAAAGGTAAATTCATTTGACAGTTCGAGCCACACTTATGATGACATAATTATTGTAGCCTAAGAGAATCGAGTCCCTACCGATGAATCGATACTGACCTGTATGACTTGGACCTCGGCAGTCCTCCTTCTTTGACGATCGTGTCGTACACTTGCCGCAAGTACATTAAATCCTCAGGGTGGTACAGCATCAACGCGTCCTTGCCAGCCAGGTCTTGGGGCAGATAACCCAGGTACGAAACAGATTCAGAGTCCACGTACTCAATGTGACCGTTGGCCGCATGTCTTATTACAAACGGTACCGCCTTAACTACCATTTCATTCGGTGCTTTAGGAAAAAAAACATTATAAACTTTATTAATTGGCTTTTTTTAGAGAAGTTTGTTGTAAATTTAATATGTGTGTAGATAGGGTTTTTTCACTTGAAGTTTTCCCAGAGTTTTTTTGACAAAGAAGAAAACACGTTATATTTGATTAAAATGACTTAAGTGAAGATGTATGTTGAACCAAAAATCAACTTTGTGCTTAGTCATGTTTGCATGTGCAAGCAAGTATTCTATTCGGTGAAGGAAAGTTATGTTCGTGTATAATGCCCGTTACTTTTGGTAAATTAAAAAATGTCTTCACTTTAATATTAGATTTGTTTCTGAATCTTTACTGACATACAAGGTACACAGGTCACTTGAGAGACTTGTTACTATAACATGACAAATAGGTGGCGCCTTCTATCGTGAAGGCTAGACCAGCCGTTTCAAAATCTGCGGCGTCATCACCATACATATTTCGGAGCTTTTCTTAATTTGAATTTTCGGTAGCCAATTGGTCTTGAAGAAGAGGCACTTACTTTTAAAGGCTGAGAAAAATGGTGTAGCTTGTATGACCAAGTAGATCACTTTGCCCTCTTCATCGCTTATATTTTTGAAGGTCAACTTTAGTAAGAACGGCATGAAGCCCACCGCGCTCTCTTTAACGCCGAAGCCGCTTGTAAGGCCTCTGTACCGGCGAATACGACAAACCATAGACGACACCGGGATAACTGGGCATTGAACTGAAGACAAAAGAGACACTTTATACTGAAATGTGAATCCTAACAATGCTACTTTACTCACCATTTATTTTAAAAGTTTATAAAAATACAGGATTTTGATTTAGTTACCTGTATCGTTCAAGGAGGTTAGTCTACCCGTCATACTTGACCACTTTTCCACAGACTCACAAAAAAATAAGCTTTTGACATGCAGCAATACAATACCGGATGCAGCTGCATCTGGTTAGACTGGAAGCCGACCCCAACATAGTTGAGAAAAGGGTAGGTAGATGATGATGATGATGATGATGATGATGATGACATGCATCGAAACAGTTTGTCTACTGTCGTAAGTATAGGAATTCGTTTTTTTTTCACGAATCTGTTATGATTCTCTTTGGGAAAGTTGGTTAATATGGTTGGTTGTCTCACCTCCTTGATAACTGCAGGTAACTAAAACGCCACCCTGTATAAAATAATTCCTCATTTGAGAATACATAATTCAATGTTGTCAAATCTCAAATCAAGCACGTTGGGGATATTTAAACATTTTCGCCAACCATTTATATTGATCATAGATTTTGACATGAGATTTCACTGTAAATTGATTACGCTTTCAGAAACACGGGCAAGCAACGATGACGATACGGTATAAATAAATCAATCTTCCAGTAGTTACAGATGCTGTTTGCAAAATAGGTTCGTGTGAATGAAATATTATCGCACTCGTTATAATAATGTAGCTTTTTTACGAGTTTTCCTCTGCTACCAACAATCAAATTAATATGTTTGTAATTTATGTATGGATTTAAACAAGTAATTTTATCTTGATTATTTTTTTAAGTGCCCAAGTGTAACAACATCATAATTGAGTTTTGTAAAAATACACGGGCAAACTGAATAATTCAGAAAAAGATTTCATTTTTGTAGTAACAATTTGAATAACAAAAGCCAAACAAGTACATTTGCCAAACCAAGCATTGAAAACTTCACCTTGTACATCTACAAACAACAATTTAGAATTTCAATTACACCGTGAAAGTGAAAGCTGGCCGTTGAAAGAAGAAAACATATAAAAACCACGAGTTTCATGTAACAATTTTAAGAAATAACTCCCTCTCAATTATATAATTTTTCGCTTAACTTTTCCTTCAGGAAAGCGTTTTTTCTGTTCGTTATGTAAAATATAGAGAAGTAAGTAGCCATCGCAGCCAGCATTCACTTATTCCATCCATGTGCCAATCATTTAATTGAATATCCAGGAACATATAGTTTGTTATAGAAACACTTTAATGAAAACAACTAGGTAGGTACTAAAACAAGCACGCTAATGTGCCCAAAAAACACAAAGCATGAATGTAAGGCTACTCTAATATTATTATACGACATTTATAAAGGGACCTAGGTACACGTCCGTAAATACCGTAGTCCCCTAATAAATGTGAAATAAAAAATAAAATAGTGCAGAAAATGACAGCGAATTGGCACAATGGATACAGAAAGTCGATTTACCTTTCTCTTGCGTACCATTCGCTATTTTCGGGACTGCCAAACCATTCGTGATTTGAGAAGCAAAGGTGTTGCGGTCCTGTGAAAGAATTTTTATTTCAGTTAGTGCTGTAACTCCAAAGTCAGGTATCTTTTATCTTTACAAATAAATAAAATTGAAGTATCTGTTTGTAATTTCAAAATTACAGCTTTTACTGAATGCATATGCACGATACGGTACTTATAAAAAAGCACTTATTTTTTTAAATTGTTTTTCTTCCTTTGTGTATGTCGGTTCGTTCCGGCTAATCTCCGAAACGGCTAGACCGATTTTGACGGGACTGACATATAGTTGATGTTATAAAGAGGGCTAGTAGTTAGGCTACTTTTATTTTTTATAAAGAATTTGGGTACCGTGCAATAAAATTAGAACCCTTGAAATTATTAACAAAATCCGATTCAAATAAGAAAGTTATATTTTTATAATCATTTCACGCGGACGACGGTCGCTGGGCACAGCTAGTCGAAAATCTATCAAACTGACAAAATACTTTGCTTAATAGTTATCAGACAATTGAAAATCAGCCCTAAATTAAATAAATGAAGTAAGTAATATGATTTGTTTCAATAACGCATTCTCTAGAATCTTATTGTATTTGTTTAGTAAGAACACATTCGAATTATTCAAACACAAATACTGAGAGACCATTTGAGAAGACGTTATATATAAACTTAGCATAGCTTTATGTAGAAGAGAGGTAAAACAATTCTTCAGTAGTAGTTAAACTCACCCTCGGGTGCACGAAGTCGATGAACGACCTTCCAATCCACATGTCTACCGGGAATCCAAGAGTGGTCGTCAAAGATGTTGTGGCATACATGACTACCCCATCATGCATCGAGATCACGCATGAGAATCCGTCCTGCAAACGAGTACGAAGTCAATTATCTTGCCGGTGCGTTTCCGTGTCGTAATGTATGCAAGCAGGTCGACTGTAACGGGGCTGTCGCAGCCACTTGCAGGTGCAACTGCTTTGACTGTATATGAGCAATATTAAACCTGTATTCATACTACATGTATGAACATATTAATTACTAGCAACTATTTTTTGTCGAGTACCTTACCGAGAGACCTTAAAAGAGAAAGGAATATATAGTAAGTTCGTCTATTGATTATAGGTCAGTCGATTTCGACGATTTTTGGGCACCCCTCCCCCCTTGGTGAGATGCCGTGAGATTTAACTTGACCCCGCCCCCCTTAAACGCCTCACGTAATTAATAGAAGCCCCTTTACAAACAAGCGACAAAGAAAACACGTTCTTCAAGACGTCACAAGTAACTACAATTATAGAACCCAGGTAACGAAAATCGATGAAAGAATTACGTCGATTTCTAGGAGCGGCACGTTGTTGGGCGCTTTAGTAGGTACTTACTGTTTGTTCAAAGGCCAAAACCGATTAATAGCCTCAAAGAATTTCCTAGAACATTACGATGTTGTTGACAAGTACGTCAGCAACGACTTTTCAGATTGCGTTCTCGTTTTATCAAGTTATTTAACAATCGTTCCGTAGGCACGTTCGCAACCCCCATTTGCCCGTTTTAGGTACACTACGGTCTACGTCACACGCACACGTTTCGAGCATCATGTACGTTATGTTTGGGCATTTGCCTATTATTTTACGTTTAATAAAGCAGAGAATGGCTAAATTGTATGCGACTCAAATGTATCTACAGCTTAATTAGAATGCATGTGCTTTTCCTGACTATTTACATTTTGCGTGAATTTGTGAACGTAAAAATGAGATGATGCGTACCTTACAACGCAATTGTTCCGAGTTCTCACATCGCATCTCGTAGCGGCCAATGTCTTGGAATCGCTTACTTTGTACCTTCGGATAAATAGAAAATTAAGCTTGTATGCAACTTGCAAGTGTCACTTCGATGCCGTCAACTTGACCGTGTGTATTTGATGTCAAGTACCTCGTTTTTTTTATAGGAATCGCTTTATGATTCAAAAGCTCAGAGGTCTATACTCAGCAGTGGGCACTCTTCCTTTATTTGTTTCAAGTTTTTTTTTTGCCGCAAGCCTCTTTTGTGCTCCTTTAAATTTTATTTAACGGAGATTTTTCTTAAGTTCTCTTAAGTATGTTTTTTTTACTGCAGTGAACATTCTGCTACACAGTGTAAAACTTGATAACACTTACCAACATAACCTAGTGTGTTTCTATACACGAGAGGAATATGTCCAGTATTAGACAGCTGTAGGCTGGTGATGATGATGAGGTATAGAAACGTTTACCACGACAAGGACCACATAATGTTGCTCAAAAAAGTAAACAGAGACACTTACAGAGCAGTAAGAAGCTTGGAGAGGACGAACGCTTGCAAAGCTAGCTGCAGGGTTAGCCTGCGATATGGTGCTGGATACCACCTAAAACAATTTACTAGCATGAGACACATCATATACACGTCAATAAACACAGCTTTAATTTATATTTCAAATAAGTTGCTCTTCTATCAGGTCAGTCTACACTTTTATTTTCCTCTTCCGAACGTCTTATTTTACCCAAAACTGTTAAAAAACTTTACCCCTACGAGCCCTCACCGTATTGTTGCTTAGTATGCCAAATCTTCAAACTCGCAAAGTATATTGTGATCAAACGAGATGTTAGTAATTATTGGCAAACGTGCAGGTATGTCGTCAATGGCAGACGACGTCACGGCTCGCATCGCCGTCACTTTGTTCGGCCCCTAGTTATGCGTAACAAGGCGCGAGCGCACGCGACACGGACGTCACGTTGTCGGACATGCACCTACTATTAATCAAGTGAAGTTGAATCTATTGTACTGCCAAGATCTTCTCTGACACAGATGACACTGACTCACGAGTACTTGTATACAACACTTACACAAATGCAACCCACCTCATCTTTAGTCGCCAGCTCAGGAACACATATGTCCATGTTCTCAACACCATTTTTTTCTGTTTGCGCATGCACAGGTGGCGTCGGGATAACTGCACAACAAAAATCAGACGTATGATAAAAATGCACTTATGTGTTTAAAAACATTGTAATATAATCTGAAAAAAAAGAGACAACAAAACCACATCGAAAATTTGGAATAATACTCATATAAAATGAATAAATTGTACATGTACATACCATGCATATCCCGGTATACAATGCCCTGTCTATACTTTACCTCACATGTGAACAAGGACGGTTACTGCGCACAGTGAATTACAAATCCAGGTCGATGTAAAACCTAAATATAATAAGGGGCAAAATGTATTATACAACTGACACGAAGTTTGGAATATCCGATCGCCTTGGCCTTCTGTAACGATAATTAATAAATCGATTTAATAAAACTTCTGGCCGAACAACTACATACAATCTGCATTACATTTTAAAATTGGTTAGTCGCTAGTTAATAAAATTATTCTAAAAGTTAAGAAGACCGCGGCGACTTTAATTGGATTGCGATTATAAGCGATGCAAAGCTATTTTATGAGGTTGTATTACCTACGCAAAATGATTGTCTAAATACCTGCAATAGATTACAATAGACTTATTTGTGTTTTTTTGTTTTAACTTTACACTAACTTGTTCACTTTTTTTACCCAACTGTCTTGACTTCCATTAGCTTTTCGACAGTTCTTTTCGCTGTTAAAATAGATCATAAGGATGCACCCTAATTGAATTAATAAAAGATAGAATTGCCTTGCTTCTCAACTCTTCGTCTCACGTAAAGGCACTTCATACACGTGTTCTTTATATGTAAGTATCACGTTATTTATTTAGCAGAGATATGTGCCTATAAGCAAAATAATTTATTCGTCAGAATATGGTGCACTATAAGATATTAAATTAAGCAAATGAATCTCTTATAAATAATAAAATCTCTTTCGCCCATTAGCACATATTCTTCTCAGCTTAATAAAGGCAACATTTTGTTCAATTTGTTCATGACGTTCTTTTGCTTGTAATCGGTATCACGTTTTTAGTTTAGCAAAGCTGAACGGCACGTGCACTAACACGATGGGTCAAACTGGATGAGACTAGTAAACGACCGCGTTACGTAAGAGACCTACGTCATCAATAAATTCAAATATAAAACCAAACCACAAGTGGTAAAATACAGAATACGTATATAATGTTTTACGTAATTAATACACAGTTTTAAAGACACAAACTAGGACGAAGGAATCGGTAGGATACATGACTGACTCTCAGAGGTATTGTATTAATAAAAACACGCTTCATTTAAAATGCATGCTCTAACAAGGTCAAAATGTATGGAATAGCTATTTTATTAATAAGCGACGAAAAGTGGGTTTGGGATTATGTACTGAATCCATGGTCAAAGCTTCGGCCACGATTATACAATTTGTATTTTAAATGGTTAAGAAACCGCAAAAAAAGCTAAATATGTTATTAAAAAGATAACATGTTGTCACTAAACAATATATCAACTAAGCATAGCTTGAACTTGTGCGGTAAGAAAGCCAGATGATACCATCAGAAATACGAATTCATAAAACTCATAGATTACATACCGACATGAAGACACAATTCGTCACGACACGACTAAAACTGTAGGGTATGAAACTCGAAAAACTACACTAGTTTACAAATATTAATTTCTTTGAACCAAAGATGTTGATTTTTTTTTTGTGACTACCGTCTCATCATTTATAGATTGTTTTCGTATTTATGTTCATAACGTTTTTTAGGTTATCAAGAAGTACGACATTATTTCCAGTAAATATAGTAATGAGTGCAGACAGAACGTCTTTATTGTAATGAACAGGTCTACTTTTTTATACTTGTCTCCTTGATAGTATTGTTCTTATCATTCTATGGTCTATATGGATATTAAGCTGGCTTACAGTAGTCACGTCTTTAAATACCTTCCTGTTATTGGTCAAGATAAAGTCGACTTGTCTTGTATGTGGATTACAGAATGAAATGAAACTCTGGAAATAACTGGAAATATGGTGTCCTAAAACCGTTTTCCTGGAGTCAAAATTGGTTAAGTGGCTACTCTTCATGCACAATGTCGTATTAACACTCTGTAGGTGAAAGAACATGCGAATATACAACTGCGAAACTGATACTCTGCTGACTCTAATATGTAATAGAAATTATGAGATCTACAAGAATGCCAAAAACATTCGACGTTGTTGAAAGAGACGACTGAAGCCATAGCTGACAAAAATCTAAAAAATAAACACTTTATACAAAGCTCAGTAGAACGGTACCCACCATCTAACTTCTCTTCTTTCGGAGCATCAAATGTGGAAACTGGTTCAGGCGCCCTGACCTCCTCCACTATTATATCGGGAACCAAAGTCTCAATCTGGGGTAGAAGTTTCTTTTTCTTTGGTTCTTTCTCTTTTTTGGGTGGTTGCAGGTTGTTGCTAGCGGAAACATATTAAAATTTATTGTAAATACGTCAACACAAAGGAAACCTGAACACTGATCTTGTTAAGGTTTGTTCAAGATTTTGTTTTCAGCTTCTAGCTAAATTATCCGAGGAAGAGTTTTAATCTACAGTAATAATAATAAATATTTTGATTTCCCAAAATACAGATAATTGTACTTTAAGTTTACAATTTTGAATTTAATGGTAGAGAACACTTACATTAAACATTTGGATGCTTCAGAAATCTGTACACAATAGATTAAACTCAGTCTCTTAAACTAGGGTATCCTGTATCTTAGGAGACAGTGTAAATCTATCTTTTTATTCATACTTAATACTTCAATTTCTTGGGATTCGCGTTTGCGTTTCATGTAAAATACACAGGAAGATTTTGTTTCAAGCCTGAATGTGTTGGGCAATATGATGCTTTGCTTATGTTATACTCTTAACAAGATATTTTACGGATAAAAAGGGTATGGTGCTTAACTAGAGGATATTGCCAGCTACATCAGAAAAAATAATAATAATACAAAAAGGGGAATTATAAAACGAACGAATAAAAAAAAACTTAGCGAATGATGATGAGATACTGTTTTAATAATTTGAGCGGTATGAAGCGAAAAATTATCTAAACTAACGACGAATATTGATTAATAGTAAGATCGTTCTGAGCTTACTAAAAGTGGGTTGTGATTTATCCATTTCAGATATTAAAATTGTAGCCGTGCGACTAAATTAATAAGTGAGCGACTAGAATTACGAGAGGGCAACTTCAATATTAAGATAGAGACGATTTTTCCAATTGAGGTTTTACATAACGAACTACTAAAAACCTCACTTTAAGCAACGTTTTGTAAGATGCTTTATTAATGATTATTGGTTACTGCTATTCTATTTGAGGTCTATGATAGGTTTCTGTTTTTTATTTTGATACAATTTTTTTATGAAAATTACAGATTGTTTGATGCGCGCGAATTCGAATGGGGCGGGGCGACGAATCGAGTTTTAATAAGATGATTACTTGTTTTTAGTTGACTGAAGCGTCTTATTTTATTTTGTCTTTTCTTCACTTGATTTAAGTAAATACATTTTGCTTTATTTTTTCGGAATACATTGTTTTATTTACCTACCCTTAAATAATGGGAAATTATTAATCGGGCGAGTAAAAATTTAATTGACGATCAATATACTGAATGGGCGACTAATGTACCAAGCAAGTAACTATTTATCCGGTCATTGCGGCAAGGAGAATATAGGAAGCAAGAGCGAACGAAGGCTGAGAGAGACTTGTGGCACCCCGACTCGGACAGGTTAGGTTCGAAGGGGATCACCCCGACTCGGACAGGTTAGGTTCGAAGTGGATGGCGGGGTCTAGTGAGCGAGCGAAGGGAGCGAACTAAGACCCCGGAATACCCTTCGTGTTAGGTTACTTTAAACCCTGTAAACAGAAACAGGAGCCCCGCGCAGCGGGGCTACGTCGACTACACCTTATCTACAATCTAGTGGTTAATAACCTTGTTGTAGATTTTTTTCAGAGTCCTTGAATTATCACACTGATCGTATTGAACAACTAGTAACTCAAATTTGTATTTTCAAGTCGCTGTTTTAAACATTTGTCGGTCACTTAGTATTTCAGTAGCATATTTTCAATATATATGACACTTTTAATTTGAATTTATTGTCTCGCGTTTAAATACTACCCTTAAATAATTAAATTTCTTGGCTAATAGTGTTTCTTCAAATAGTTATTTCATAAGAAAATTTTCATAAAAATGTGAGCTCATAGTACTCTGCCCATTATAGTATTTTTCAAAGTGGTTTTTCTATTCGAAACACTTGATTTAATATAAAATGCAGCTCAATATAAATAAATCATTTGCCAAATATTGAAAAAAAAAAATGCAGGACTTAACGTTGACACTCAAACAAATATTAGATCGCCCAAATATTATAAAGCTTCTCATTTTGTATTTTAAGTAACTCAAATGAATGTTTGTAAGTTGCTGTTGTGTTGATTTCTCGTCACTCGCAGTCAGACGCTCACTTAGTAATACTATAACGTAAATTAATTATTTTTGTCACCTAAAAATTTAAATTACAGTCACTCGTTTTAATACTACCCATACAAAAATTATTCGATAAACAGATGATCTCCATTCACCGCAGTAAAGATAAGGAAAAATAAGTGATATAAATAACTAGAACTAGGTAATAGTTGCTCACTATCCACAAGTCCTAAGGCATGTCAAAAGTTGGATATAGCTGCTGTTAAACATTACTGACCTGCTTCCAGAAGTTGAGGGTTTTCCGCCATAGCCACTGCTGCCGCTGGAATTGCTTCCCGAGTGTGTTGACTTGGAACTATGACTAAAAACACATTTATAATAAGTACAGCATTTATTAAACGTCGATGGATATGGAAACGAAAACATCTTAATATTTTTCGATATAAGAAACTGCTCAGATCCGCTCCCGGAGGAGCCTAGTCGAGTAATGAGGTGGACGTCTTCCACAATTTTTTAAGAAAATTCGCAGCACATGTACGGCTTTTGCTTTTCAATAAGTACGCGTGTAAAAAAACAAAGCCTCAGCGGATTCGGTGAAGTTATACCAAAAAGTTGTTTTTTTATGAAAGCCGAGCCGAACCGAAAAATTCAAACAATGGCATTTGGAACTTGTAAATTTTTAAGGCTTCCATTTCTTTCTCTTGAAAGGAATTAGGGCTGAAAATTTTATACCCATTTGTAAAGGAAAAAAGAAATATTTTTTTAGTATTCACTGCTATAATTTATTACACGCGCCACGGTCTTTACGGTCGTGAATTTGTGAGGAGTAAGGTGTGACGATCGACCGATTTTGAATTAATTTCGCATATCAAGTTTATACAGAGTTTATCATTGAACTTTGGATTGTAATTCTCCTATTCAAATTGCAGCAGCAAGGTTCTAACAAACCTTTGTAAACCATAAAACTTCAGAATGAAAATTTTAAAAATGATATTCTGTTACTCATTGAACTTACATTTTCAATGTCAAGAGTCCTTTACACCCTGTATGTTTGAAAAAATTATCTTTTCAATAACGTAAAACTGCACAGGTAATATAACGCTGCCACCGACTTCTAAAAGTAAAGTTGTTTTCAACATTTTAGTGTTTTTTTAATCCGTTTTTTTTTTAAGTATTTTACCCTTTTATTAATATTACATTATCCACATTTACGAGGAAGAACTATGCATATTAAAGAGGATAACTCATAAAGTACTAAAGCAAAGTTAATAAAATTGATATGGGACTACCGCTCAAGCTTCCTCTACCACCTTTAAAAAGAATCATATAAATCGGACCAATGATCACGGAGAGATCGGGGAAACTACATGGAAAAAAATGCTGCTGGAATACATAACCTCCTCCTTTTTAAGAGTTGGTTCAAAAATACAAAAAAAAATTGCCAAAAATTGTCAACTTGTCTGAAGAGAGTAAAAGATAAACTTCAAAAAGAAAAAAGGTAAAGGTAAAAGAGTTCATAAATCAATTGATCAAGAAAAATTACTTATTAAATCCAAGTTGAGGTGGCCATTTACATTAAATTTTATTCACTTCAGACTTTGTTGATGGTTTTTGCTTACCTTCTTCTAGACTGACTGTTGCTGCAACTATTTGAGTATGCAGAATCTGAAATTTTTGCATTGTTTTCTGAATCGTCTAAGTTGTCCATGTTGCATTTATTTCAAGACTGTTAAAAGAAAAAAAAATATTATGTAGGTGAGATAACTTCACATTAAAATTGATAAAAAGAAAAGCAAAGGCACAATATAATTTTGAGTTTCATTGAATAATATATTTATGAATAAATTAACTAAATTTAATGACACATTTGCAGTACATTTTCTCAACACACCATTCGCATCGGCACAACTTTTGAAAAAAAAAAACTCACTAAAGCAAAATTTGATTAAGTTGTGAACTTGAAACTGATTCAAAATATTCTCATAAAAGCAGTTTTGTAATAATTATATTGTGATGGAATAATAATACTACAAGTACTTTCACAACTAAAACATGAACAGACTGATAGAATTAACTTTCGACTTATATAGCAGTTAGTAATATAGCAAGTAAATATAAGGAGAATGGTGACACCAAACTTGTGGTCTAATTAGATTAGATTCCACACAATTGACAATTTTATAGTGGTATTATGTCTTGTTGGTCTGTTGTACGCGAGCGCTACTGCTAAGCATAAGGTTTTGGGATCAATTACCTGGTTGGGCAAAGTATTACAGGTTTTTTTCCATCATTAATTTTTCAATAGCATCCCAGAATCTGGATTTGTGCCCGGTTGATGGCAATTTGGGATTTAAAGATTTAACTGGTGACTTGTGGGTGTAGTAAACCAGAACCTCTCTGCCTAACCTTTCGGTTATTACAGGTGTGATGTTATGTCATTTATGTTAGAAGTTCCTTTTTTACAACAATTAAAATAAGCATAGCACGCAGGATTTATAGATTATTTTATATGTATATATTTATGAGAATGCCAAGACAATGACTGTGTTTTCTTGTCTTAAAAACCTCTTATCTGAATTGTTTTATTTTTAAATTCATTGATGAATATAATTGCTTGGTTTTAGCATCTAGGTATTTGTCTCACAAGTGGGCTGTGGGCACAGCTAAAGTTCCTTCAATTATTTTACTGTTGCCCTTCTATCTCTATTTTGACAGTGATGCAAGGGCAACTGAAGCATGGTGATCTTTATGCTATCACAAACAAGGCAGTCAAAATTATAGTTATTTACATGAAAAAAAGGTTACATTTGGATTGAACAGTCCAATATAAAACATCTTTGCTTTGAAAGGAGTATAGTCTTAAATATTTTAACCAGTGATTACCTTGGCAGTGGCCTCTGTCATTTAAGTATTTAACACAATGCCTAATTACATAGGAAATGCCTGATACTGCAATCTTTACTTATGGCCCATTGTAAATTATGAAGGTGAGTTGGTTTAAACCAGGCCAGTTTGAAAAATAAAGACTTTTCTAAAGTTGTGGAGTATGGGCTACCTGTACTATTGGGGCTACATTTGGGTTTTTTCCTTCTAGCACTGTTTTTAATGCCATGCCTTTTCCCAACTATTTTGGGGTTGGCTTCCAGTCTAACTGATCAGTGCAGCTGAATACCAATATGCATACATGGAGCAACTGCCTATCTCACCTCCACTACCCATTTAGTATTGTGTAATAAGATATTCCTGGATAAGACTGCTCATCTCTTTTACATGTCCATTGTATATTTAACAAACAAGCATTGCTAGCTTTAAATATTAATAACATCAATTGCTTTGCCTCAAACTTCAAACGCTAAGCAATGGCACTATCAGCAACAAAAGTAAGGTAAACTTCCTAATTTTTCAATAAGGATTTGTTACTGAAAACTTAGTTATTAATAGTGTTTCACACTAGTCTATTAGAATTAATAAAATATTATATAAGTTGATAAGAATTAATAAATGTTATACTTTAAAGACTATTTGTTCTTTCTACCAGTCTACTTTTGTTACTGACTTACCTAAATTCAAGGCCTTTAAAATCAAGGCAGACATTAGACAGTTATATTTATAATGAATGAGGGCTCATAATAATCTTACTAAGTGTTATAAACATGAAAGTTTGTAAGGATATACAGATGGCAGTTTGTTACTCTTTCATGCAAAAACTACTCAATGGATTTTGATTAAACTTCATAGATTAAATACCACAGTATAAAACATTGGCTATAATTTCCAAAGATATGGTATTGAGTGTACTCGGGCGAAGCCGCGCATGGAAGCTGGTTATCAATACTTTTGTAATGTCTGCTATGATTTACAAAAATATATATATCTGATTTTGGGAAGATATCTGGTAAGGAAAATCATGAAGAAGGGGTTGATACAATGTTCTCAAAAGTTCACCAACTTGACTCTTATTGGATAACTAGAATTGAAAGAGTTCTAGTTAGGTAAAGTAACTTTTAATAGCATCAACATTATCAAGGGCACACGTTTCTAGATAAAATAATCAAAATGTGCCCCATCTAATTGAGACACACGGAAACAGTAGTCCTGTATGCATGCGTAGCAAGGATGCTACAATTATATACCTACAGGTAGGTATGTATTCTATATAATATACCTGGAAGTAGAATCTCAATTTATCTTGAAAAATTCTAGTGCAAGCATCTAAATTTTAACAAATAGGTATTTAATAAAGACTTTTATCTAAAACTTACCAATTAACACCAATGATGAAAGTCCGTTTTTTTTTCAAAGTTTTATTAATATTTTAACTTGACAGTTCTTCTTAAGTTATGAAGTCCGTAATCGTAATTAAAGTTATAGCGATCCACTTTTTAACTGTTTTAAACACGTAGATTATTTTCGTATTCAATCACAACGCATTTAACAACTTTTCAACAATATTGAGGATCGACCAATAAGTTTAACAGCTAAACGAGAGTAAAATAAGAATTACGAGTTACTTCGTAAAAAACGTTTAGCCGTAGCGCTGTTGAGCATAGTGATGCGCCACTCGAAACGTGAGGTTGTTAAGAATCGAGCAACAGTAATGAAACAAAAACGATTTTAAATTTATTCGAGAATCAATAAAATTTAATGATTGTGTTTATTAATATTTGCATGCTATTTTTATGGCGAAATGTGTCTTTGCACTATATGTTATTTTTACCACCTTTAGTGCCACATTTACCGTAAATATAATTTTAACTTTGACTTCGAACCAAACTTAAAGGGTTATCAAGAAGAATAAAATATAATAAATTAATAATTAAACCAATGTTTATTGTTTCCATCGTTTAAGAGAAACCCATTGCCATTGGTACAAATCAGTAGAAGTAGTAGAGGTAGGGTGGTTGTGGGGGTGGTGGTAGTATTGGTGGTAGTAGTAGTGTATTTCCGTTTCTATTCTCGGTCAAATCAGTTTTTCCATTCTCGTCTTGTATTCCAAAGAGTCTAAACACAGGTCTTCCATCAGTGCGTCCTGCCTGCCATGATTTACACGGTACGGTTGGTCTATAAAGAACGGACTTTGCTTGGAGTCTCTCTAGAAAGGAATCGAATCCGGAACGAAGTGATCCGGCAGAGAACCAGAGTTGTCAACATAGCTTTCTGAATAAGTAAGCTGAAGTGTCAATGGGCTAGCCATATTAGCCGTAGAACCGAACCGAACCGTTGGGGTAGACTTGTTCTTGAGTGGCGACCACAAATCGGTTAGCGTAAGGTGGGACGACCTCAGGTTCGGTGGAGCGACGATCTTCTCAAAATGGTAGCAACTGGGTGAGAGTTACCGAGAATGAGTTAAGTGGCGTACGATTGAAGGGGCCTATTTTCAGCAGTGAACTGCTGTAGGCCGATGATGATGAGTTTTTTCATGGGGGATTTCGCAGTAACAGCCACAGAGTCTGGGTTTGTGTTTATTTGATGGCAATAGGCTAGCCCCCTTTTACAAATATACATTTTGTTTTCGGTTTTACTACCTTTTAATTTTTATTACGGTTATCTTTACAAAAAGGTGTAACCGGAACCCTTTTTATTACCCTACGCCATCTGTCTCATAGGCTACATAGTATGCGCCGACCTCCCTCGCGGCGTCAGCGTAGTCTGCTACGCTGACGACATGCGTGCGGTCCATGGCCCTTTACGGGGCCCCGGTGTGTGCGCGTTCTCTGAGGCAACAAGCCGCCCGCTACCTGAACGCGCCCCAAAAGGGGATAGCACTAAGGCTAGTCCGGGGGTACCGCACGATCTCCGGTGAGGTGGCGAGCCTGCTTGCCGGAGTGCCGCCATGGGATCTGGAGGCGATAGTCCTCGCGCGCCTTCACGAATGGTGCGCGGAGGCACTACGTCGGGGAGAAGCAAACCGCCTGTGTACGGTGAGTTATGGGCTAGCTCGCCGTCCGGCCGTCTTATGACGACAGGCCGTGTCGACGGCGCGTTCGTGTTCGACGCGCGCCTCAAAGAGATGTCAGCAACCACGTAGGGGTCCGCATGGGCCGATGCCTGCCAGGGCTGCAGGACTGTTCGAAAGAGATACCGCGGCCCTGGAACACAAAGGGCAAAGAAGGAACATGGATGGGTTTTAGTCAGTCCAAGTCTGACACTCCCTTCCACTCCGCCCAGAGTGGGGGGGGGGGGTCATTTGATGATTTCCCATCCAAGAAAAAAAAAAAGGCTACATAGTATGTGCTTGGAATTATCTTATGGTCAGTCAGTCACATACCACACAGAATGCTGTAAGTACATAAACGTCACTATAGGCTGCTCAATAGCAACTAATAAGAGAATGCAATTTGTTTCGCTGATTCAATATATTTCCGAGTGGTCGAAACACATCAAAACTTCTACTTTTGTCCACATAATAGTTACTCTTCTATGCTGCTAGGCTAAGAACAAGCACTTTCGTTATTTCATCAAAAAAAAGGACAAATAGATAATGACAACAACAACAACAAAAACTTAATCATTTAATTTAAACCACAATTATTCGATGCGATTAAGTAATCGAAACAAAAATCTAAGCGAAAACAGTGGAACATCCCTTTGCCGACGTAAGAATCATCATTAGTGATTGGGAAGGTGTCTCGGTTATCGATAGAATATTTTCGTAGGTATGTACTTAATCTGAATAATAAAAAAAACAGCATAGTTTGGAAAAAAAGGCTAGGTAGATTGATTTTTTGCTTTGTCATGAATTAGAACTTTTATAAGCAGTAGATAGACGGAACAGTATTAAAATTTTGGAATCAATCCGATCCAATCAGAATGAATTGAAAAAAATCAAACAGGTTAGTTTTAATAACATTCACAACCGTATCGAAAACATGGTTTTTATTATTATAGCTAGCCCATATTGTCCCACTGCTGGGCTAAGGCCTCCCATCCATTCCATCCAACGGTCACAATTCTGCGCTATTTCTTTCCAATTCTCAAGAAAGACATCCAGTTCGTTTCAGTTTTAGAGCCTCCTTTATTCATTATCTATATTAATGATCTCAGCAAGACCCTGAAACAACTACTAGTACCGGCCCAAAGACTTCGTTTGTATAGTCGAAATGCCTACTGCATGGTGATAAAGATTTTCAATAAGCTATTATATACTATATTTTCTTGGCTCCTGGGCATGTGCCCAGTGTTTCTACTCTGTTAGCGAATTCATTGATCATAAGTTTTAATAATTCATTTATAATTCCTTTAATAATATAAATTATAGTATTGTAAATGTATTTTTTTTTTCTATAAATAATTATTTTATATTAGTGTCACATTTTGATATAATAATATATTAAAATTCTAATATTTTCTACACCGACAACGGTAATATAAGTTAAATAATAAAAATTGTAAGATCTTTATGTTCCTACCATATACCCGAAAATAAATGATATTCTATTCTATTCTATTCGTCCTCCATCTCCTTCGTAGTCTACCGCGACCCTGTGTTACTGTTTCAGGGCACCAATCCTGAGCTTTACGGGCCCACAGTTTGTTCGGCATGCGACAGACATGTCCTGCCCGGTTCCAATTAAGTTAGCCTTTTGAGCCACGTCAACGATTTGCATTTTGGAGCGCAGTGTAGTATTTCGTACACGGTCTGTTAATTTGACACCTAAGATACTTCGCTCCATAGCACGTTGGCAAATATTGTGTTTAGACTTTTGGATGTTAGTCAAGGACCAACTTTGTGCACCGTAGTTCAAGATGGGGAGAATACATATGTCCATTAGCTTTTGCTTCAGAGACATGGGCAGATTGCCATTAAAAACATATTTTTTTAAAACATATTTCTTCGAAAACATATTTTTACGATAGTTTGTTAGTTTCTTTTTTATAGGGGCTTGTTAAATTTGAAGATGTCGCCCCTGTAATAAAAAATACAAAACCAACACACATAATTATTTCAAATTACAAACATATAAAAGATTTACTGAATTCTATTTTAAATTTGACAAATTAATTAAATAATTCAAATTGCTGTAAATAATTTAGTGAAGTTTCGCTAATTTATTAGGTAGATACCTAAATCCGGTAAATCAAAACGATCCTTTTTATCACTATCGATATGGCTGTAAGTAAATAAAGAATGAACATCACTAATGTTCACGCTCAAAAACACGTGCACTGACTATGATGGAGTAGGATTGGAGTTGTCTTTCTTGGATTATTCTAAACCGCACGTGGCCGACGAGCGAGACAGCGATACTTACGAACGTTTTCAACGTTTACTGAATCGGAGTCGCGTGCGTGGCCATGACGCATTTAGCAGGTTTGTGCAGCACTTGAATGAAACAATTTTCAACTTTTTTCTCGAAATAGCATTTTAGCAAGAATTTGATTTCGTGATGTAGGTATCGCTATTAATTGAAAAGGGGAGCTTTTTTATGAACTCATATCTAATAATAACTAGCGCACAATAAACTTTGTAGGTACCTACTTATTTTTTTTTTTTTAAACTCAGCGTCTATTTTTTTAACGCGTAAGGCACCGACGTAGCTCCGCTGCGCGGGGTTTAAAGTAACCTAACAAGAAGTGGAAGACAGGGTTTTAGTTCGCTCACTTCGCTCGCTCCCTAGACCCGCCATCCCCTTCGAACCTAACCTGTCCGAGTCGGGGTTGCACAAGTCTCGAGCTCGCTTCGCTCGCTCTTGAATCCTATGTTGTCCTTGCCGCAATACCGTTTCTACGATGAAAACATGTTTTACGTTTGTACTTTGTACTCTCTGGTTTGAGTGCAAACAGTAATTTTAATGTAAAAAATATTCAAAGTCAAAATCAAAATCAAAGCATTTATTTCAAGTACTTTAGCGAGTCTGAAGCCTGGCTGAACTAATTGGTCTCTATTTCTAGTACCGTAATTGTGTCTGTCACCTCTTTTATTAAAAAGATGTAGATTTTTTCTTACATACATTATGTTTTCGTAGATGTGTTGACAATGTACCGTCTTGATGTTAATTTCCTTAAACAGTTCCCTTAGAGAATCACGCCTTCGAAGATTATATATGGCTCTGATGGCTCTTTTTTGCAGAATAAATACCTATAGACTCAATGTCTGCAGCTCGTCCCTATAGCAAAATGCCATAAGACATTATACTATGAAAGTAACTAAAATAGACCAGTCTAGCGGTATCTACATCAGTATATTGACGGTTTTTTCTAATAGCATTATGCTGCTGAACTTAGCCGCCCCGCTAGAGATGTTAAATGAGAACCCCAGTGTAGCGTTGAATCAAGCGTAATCCCCAGGAAAACTGTTTTATTTACAAATTCTAAATTCTATTTACATAAATATTTAATTGATATAAATAAATTGACGGGTACTAAGTTTATTGAATATAAAATTAGAAGCAACTTTAGGCAACTTAAGTACGTAATTATGAGGGGATGGAAATCTTTAGAAATGGGAGGTAGGTGCTGTAATGTGAAGACTTTTACGTAATTGAGGAAAAATATGGTTTCGTAAAATATTTTTACTGTATGAATGAAGACGCTTGATTCGGTCTGTAGAGTAATTTGTGTGTCGCCGTCTATTGTGTACCTGTAGGTTTTGGGAACAGTTCAAAATAAAAACATATTATTTTTTAGTATAAGAAAAAAAAACAGCTCTAACAGTTTAACTAAGTTTATTGGTGCGTGACACTACGTGACACTACGCGAGTCAAAGTCATGCCATACCAGACCATATAATGTAGGTAGAATCTATGATGCAGACCTATACCTACCTGCGTTGATTAAATAGTGCGGACTGGTGAGAGGATCAAGCAAGGGGTTCGTAGTTGTGAGTCGGAGAAATGAAATGTTGAAAGATACCTACTAGTATTACATTGGCAGGGCGGCTGAACTGTAGGTAGTACGGGTACCTATATCTTAGCTATTAGCCTACAGGTCCTATCCTAACCTAGCGTCCTGGGTCTAGGCACAGCAGCGTTGCCAGACGTCCCGATTTTGGTGGGACGTCCCGATTTTTAAATCATAATTAAATGTTCCGCGCGGGATAGGCTCAGTCCCGCTTTTCGGGGATAACTCGACCGTACGCGCAGCGTAAATTTAATGAAAGCAGAATTACTCATCCAGTTTAATCTACAGCTATCCTGTGAAGAGTTCTTCATCTTTAATATCATAAATAAGTAATTCTTATAAATAATTATTCTCCTATTGTAAGTTGAAATGTATACCACTCACTCCACAGACTATTGTTTGAAACGCCATATTTCTCTAATGAATAAAACTTTTTTGATTTTGATTTCTATTTTTTTTATTCAGAAGACGAATAAGACTCAACTATTTAACAATAGGGTAAATATGATTTAAAATATTAAATTTTTATTAAACACATTTTCTATGGCTATTTTTGCCATCTATTGTCACGTAAACGTACCATGTAATTTGAATTCAAATATAAAGATAAATATTTAAAAACTTCTGATTAATTATATACGTTTTTTTGCCATGTCCCGCTTTCGACGAAAGAATCCCGCTTTTTTTTCACTCAAAAAGTTCCAAAATCCCGAATTGGCAAAAAAAAAAATCAGGCAACGCTGAGGCACAGGTACTTAAGTACAATAGGTATCTATTTACCTAAGGTAGGTCATTAGAATTACAGCCAGCTGATGGCGAAGCTGTCGTACGACCATTCAGGCGAAGAGGTGATGCAGTCCTGTCAGTAATCCGGCCAGTCATGGTAAATGTAAGAGTTCCTACCGAGCCCCAGGCAGTGCTGGTAGCAGAAGGACCCGCAGGGTTTTAGTCGGTACGTAGAGTCCAAGTGGGGAATCCTCCCCACACCAAAAAAGGAAGTTAACAATAATTCTACCTAGTATTTTATCTTCAATCGAAGACAAAGTAGCGTAGCGTGTAACGAACGGCACCACAACGTGCCTTGAACCTTTTCGTATCTACATATATGCAGGTAGATAAGTAGGCGACACTTATAGTTTATAGTAGCTATGTGCCCACATGTGGTACGTTGGTAACTTGGTACTTACCTAGGTACCTACTTATGTATAGCCTAGTGTTAGTGAAATCGGGCATTAGTGCTAGGTTAGGTTAGAACCGAACTAGGGGTCCTATTTCGTTCTGTTCTATCTGCATGAACTTCCTAACAATTCTACACGTATTTAAAATAGCAGCTTTTTGAAGTGTAAAGTAGAGGGTTTCTTTATGGTCTAATACAGGTCTGCGTTTTTTGAATAATTTCAAGTCAAACGTGTCTTTGTTAACCTATATGTTGCAAATATAAGCTTAATTTTATTATATCACGTCACATTTTTTTGCACTTAAGTTGAACAAATAAGGAAGCACTAATTTACTTAGTAGACGCTGCGTTGGAAGGCCTCCCACTAGGTGGACCGATGACCTGGTGAAGGCTGCAGGGATCCGCTGGATGCGAGTCGCACGGGACCGGTCAATGTGGCGACACTTGGGGGAGGCCTATGTCCAGCAGTGGACGTCTTTCGGCTGAAATGATGATGATGATGATGAATTTACTTAGTAAATTCGCTTGTTTTTAAAAACATTAATTGGTTCCCTATCCATTTGCATAAAATTTTAAGACCTAATATAACTTGGCATACTTTTGTTTATCCTAATTATATTTTCCCATAATATTATTTACGCATAACAGCTTACGCATAATTTTTTACGCATAATTGCTCTAATCATAATAATGATTAAGCATAACATTCTAAAGCATAAATTTATTAAGCATAACATTCTAAAGCATAACTTTATTAAGCATAACATTCTAAAGCATAAATTTATTTACGCATAATGATATTAAAACATATTTTTATAGGCATAACAAACAATGAAGTAATAATTAACACCTAAAATGTTAGACACTATACACATTTTTATACAATACTGCTCTAATGAAATTATTTTTTTATTTTTTTAACGGTGGTGCCGTAAAACTATTGTGTCATAACATATTTGTTTTGAACAATATTGTAGGTTTTTTCGCTGTAAGAAACATGCAAACAAGCATATACCATGCATGCAGCAAGCATGCAACATGTAAACAAGCATACACCAGGCATGCAAGCAAGCATTCAGCATGCAAGCAAGCATGCAGCAGGCATGGTTTCTGTCACGGCTCCGGCGGCCCCACGCGTGCTAATCGTCGCAGACGGCTTTCGCTCACCACCTGCTCCTCAGTCCGCGGGCCGCCTCGCCCAGGTTTTGCAGCGTTTCAGTTCTGTCACTAACTTTTGTAGCACAACATAATGATTTTTTAAGACAATACTTTAATTTTAATTTAGGGTTAAAAATGGAATTATACCAAAAATCGTCCCTCTCTAAATAAACGTTATGCTATCTTAAAAGTATTGAATTGAGACCTGATGTTTATTTTTAATCAGCAATATTATTTAATTGTTACAGAAACTAGTTCACCACCACAATTTCCACCCAAAGTCTGGAGTACATATCAACTAAAAAAGAAAAATATACCTAGAACACAAAATCATGCAGAAGCATGGAACAATAGATTTGCACATTTTGTGGGAACATCATCCTGGATTTTATTTTTTGGCGGAAAAGATTGTTCAAGAAATAAAACACCAAACCATTGAAATAGATAAACTTGATGTCGGAACATCACCAATACATACACATATACAATAGGATTGAAAAAATTATTAATAAAAAAAATGAATATACAGCGAAACTTGCATATTTACAAGGAATTGCTAAAAATATACACCTAAAATAAAAATACATAGTTAAGTTACATAATGTTATGTATACTAAATCATTTGCATGAAAATCCAAAATAAATACGTAAAAATAACTCAATTTGTTTCCGTTATTTCTATTAATTGTATGCCTAAATATTATTATGCTAGTAGTCATTAGGCCTAGTAACGTTATGCGAATTACATTTATGCCAAAACAAATTAGCCTTCAAGATAATTATGCCAACATAAACTGTATGCCAAAAAAAATGTGGCAAAGTATTATTATGGCAAAACAAATTATACCAAAATCGTAATGCCAAAGTATATTAGGAAAAAGAATATTATGTGAAAAGAAGGGATCCGCATTAATTTCTTAGTCTATTTTCACAGTCTTAAATCTGTGAACGATCATTCTGTACTCTGAAGCTGTGAATAATTCAAATATATTTTGCTACATAATTTGGACAATATACTCTAGTACAACAAAGACAAAATATAACCGACTTAGTAAAAAAATGCTTGCTACGCTTACTTCAGTTTGAAGTTATGTCTCCAAGCCAAAGCATGGGTTCCGCATAAAGTATGCCGGTTATGTGTGGAAGTTGTACGACAATGGGCTTACGGAAAATCAAAATCATTGTCATTTGGTGTTCCTATGTTGTGGCGGGAACAAAAGAACCATATTGATGATTGCTTTTTTGCTTAACAATCGAAAACAAAAAAACGCAGCTTTTTTTTTCAAAAAAACAACGTTATTATTATTTGTTGTTTAAATATACTATTGTTATTTAATTTAATAGCTACAAACATATTAAAACTTAATAAAATATTCTTAAATGATTTTCATTCACTTTTAACAAATTTTTGCTCCATACATTTTTAATCAAAAAGCTATATCATCTGAATCTTGTATATTTAACGTGGTATATATATGATATGACTACTGTTTTATATTACTTTTAGAACATTTATAAGACAAAATAACATTTTTTGAAAAAAACTTTCGAAAAAGTAAATTTCGCAGTCTAGTTTAAGCTATGGAGGATGGAAATGGTTTGGGATTACCCCTGTTGTGAAGAGGACTATTGGGGCCTTTAAATACTTTGGATTATGATAATAACATTCCAGAAATAAAACCACAGTTACGATTTGTAATAATAATTTTATTTGAATGTTTCAAGCATGGTTTCATATAAAATAGAACAATATAGATGTCAGAAGGTAGAATAATAAAATATAGTACGCCACATTACAAATCGAACTTGATGTACATTTCATTACCTAGGTACTAATAACCGTTTGTAGACAATGTAGACATACCTACGATAAGTGTAGGTATAATAGACATTCATAGCGGTCAGATTAAAGTACATAAGTAGGTATAAATTACGTTCCGGTTAGAATCCGTGCTTATTGTTCAATCATCTACTGCTGACGTTAGTTTCACAAATAGTATTATAGACATCTAAATTGGGATAGACATTTATGTTGGGATAGACATTTATGTTGGGATAGACATTTATGTTGTTATAGACATTTAAGTTACAATAGACATTTATGTTGTATAGACATTTAAGTGGGTATCTTAGACATTTATGTTGGTATAGACATTTAAGTTGGTATCTTAGAAATTTATGTTGGTATAGACATTTGTGTTGGTATAGACATTTATGTTGGTATAGACGTTTATGTTGGTATACCTGCACATTGTTGGTTTTATCATCAACGAAAGTCCATTATAATATTACATAATATTTTAAAACACTTTACAGTGTCATAAAACATTATACGGGGTGAAAGTGGTGAAACGGATATCGACGCACATACGGTTACCACGTGTTCAGTACCTACATCATTTCGAATGATCAAACGGGATATTTACCATGTTTGCTATTTGTTTTGAGTTCCCGATATTTCGGCGCTGTTGCAAGCACCATGATCACGGATAAACACGGAAAAAAAGTAAAATTTCTACGTGGGCAGAGTTCGGAATGATGCACTAAATACATGATAACAGTTTGTGCGTGGGTGTCCCCTTCCCCCCCTGTAAGTATATTATAAAAAAAAATTGCAACAATTTTTTTTAATGCAATTTTTGCAAGGTTATTACCTAAATAAAATTGAAGTGTCTGTTTGTAACATCAAAATAACAGCTTTTTACTGAATGCATTTGAAAGTATATACGGCACTTTAACAAAATATATTTATTTCAATTTTTGTCCGTCTATCTTACTGTCTGATTGTTCTGGCTAGCTATAAGGTCTAACTTAAGCCACTTTTATTATAGAAAAATATTTAGGGTTCGCGTAAAAAATTAAAACCCTTGAAGTTGATAACTAAATTCGATTCGAACGACTAATCTCCGAAACGGCAGAACCGATTTTGACGAGACTTTACTTTTTAGATAGCTGATGTTATAAGGTGTAACTTAGGCCACTTTTATTTTAGAATTAGGGTTCCGTGCAAAACGTTCCGTTAAAACCCTTGAAATTGTCAACAAAATCCGATTAAAAAAGGAAAGTAATATTTTTTTATAATAATTTCACGCGAACGAAGGTCGCGGGCAAAAGCTAGTGTAAAATAAAAATGATAATTGACCTTCGTTGCTGATCGTCTGACCGTACCATATCCGGCTGTAACATGGCAAAGAAGTTTTAGAAAACGATCGTCATCGTCACTCTTGAGTCTTGGATATACTTTGACGGAGACGACTCTGGGTCTCAAAGTAACACATTAACGGCCGGATAGGTACTGTAACACATTACTTACACGCTAATAACAGGTACAACTAATAAACAGAATATTTCCTTAACTACGATAAATATGTTACTACCTAGTGTACCTATATTATGTATATTATTATAATGAAATGTTGCAAAAAAAGGGTTTTTCAAGGATATATTGGTTCAATGGCGGTCTTCATCCGACATGTTTTATAGCGTGCAGCAATAATATGCTACACATCACATTTTCTAGCAACCAGAGGCAAGTTCTCCTTTTTTGTTTTTTACTAATGTTTCGGTAAGTGATGCGATTTCTTAGAAAATGTTGGCTGCAGTCTCCCTCAGGTTTAACCAAATCTTTAATTTGTTGAAAGTAATTCTATTAATTTTAGTCTTAGAAATTGATTACCAGTCTTTAATTACTTTTCTAAGTCTTTTTGAGTTTTTCGGCTTATTTTTCCTAAAGCTTCCTTGTTTTTTCCGATCATCTAAGCCAAAACTCATTTTTTTTTAATCTATATTTTACCATTTTATATCTTCTGGGATGAGCTGTGTAAAACGTACGAGCAATGGTCCACACTAGCCTTGCATCTTTGTCCAGTTGTTGGATGCTACAGGTCGACAGTAAAATTTACGGAAACGAACTGACAGAAGGACGGTTAAATCTTGTCTACACACGAATTTAAGTGCAGTTGACGAACAAACAAATCTAAAACTTGACGTCTACGACATTAATTTCATCAAACTGTTGTACGCAAATATGCTGCACAGACATAGGTCGATGTGTGAGAACCGGTTACATATAGCTTCGCTATCTAGCGTACTGTGATGATTGAGCTTTTTTTATTTTATCTTTGCATCAATAAATCTACAGCGCATATTGGATAGTATGAAACCCACCAAGTGCTTGTTAAACAAGATAATCTTTGTCTCAAGAGTCACTGTGAAATTTCTCATAGAATTCGCATAACCGCAATGATAACAGATTTATTAATAACCGAATTCTCAATTAATTATACATTTATTGGTAACATTACATTAATATTTTAGTATCCGTTGTGTGTTGTATCTTAGTAAGGATGTTCATATTTTTTAAGCTTGTTATACGCTACGTCGTCAGATCTACAGCATATTCGATACCGCAATTTACCGATATTCGATTCTTCGCTATGCTGTTCCGATTAGGCCGGAACGGAAAACGTGCACAGCTTGCCTTACACGACACAAAAATATTATTCAGAGCTGGTGATATGTTAGCAGTATTAGACCCAAACAAAAAGTTTCGGTTTTGCATAATAATTAAGGAAAGTTCCGCAAGTATAACAGCAACATTAAAAGCTTAGTTTGCTCTGAAAAGTTTTGTATATATAATTATATTTAATATATAGTGGAAAGGCACAAGTTATAGGTAAAACAGATAACATAAATCAACTAGGCAAAACTTGTCTATGAACCAATACATGTACCTATACGTGGTTATTATAATTCTAAGTAGACATGGTGAAAGTCTTACTATATCTTACATCAATAGTTATGAGAAAATTGATATAAACTACCATAATATACACTTATTAAAATGATAATATTATTGGTTCAAAGACCACATATATGTATATGCCCCTTTAGTTAAAAATGTAATATTCTTTAGTTTACGGCGGACAATATTAAAAGGGCCACTTCTTCACGGGGCGAGCGAGCTGTCAGCTGCATGGTGACGGCGCCGCCAGCGGCCACCAGCCTGGCTCTGAATAGTACTGGCGTGCCTCCGCGCCAAATACCCCCGCCGCGGATTTCTTTTACTGCATCGCCTGTGATGGCTCCTTTTGGTATTCCCAAGTGTTCACACACTGCTTTAGCAGCCTCTCCTACGTCTGTTTGTGACAATCCAAATGTGTCTGTAACTTCAGTAGCAGCAGCAGCCCTTTCCCAAGAATCTTCCCAGTCATCAGATGCTGCACGTGCCCTGAATTGTTCAGCACAACTGACTTCGAGTTCTTCTAATGGGTAATTATCGCCATATCCTTCTCCAGAATCTGGCAGTCCAGTGGTGGGATCACAGTCACGGACCACAAACTCCAGCGTCGCTCCAAAAGTCCCTAAAGTATCTAGTGGGGATTCAGGGAATTCAAGAAGACAAAAGATGCTGCCCTGTTTATCATACGGCAGTTGTTGGCAATGTACTTCAGTTAACATTTTATAGCCGGGAGCAGCGTCTAATCGTATATGAACTTCTTCGAGAAGTTGATCACTCAGAGTATTTACACATTCAAACTGTAAAATCAAATGCTTTGCGAAAATATGCTTGATGCAGTGAACGCGATACTCGGTTTCTGGTTCGGTCAGATCAACAGATTCACATGTTTTGAAAATTGGTCCAAGTTTTTCAACACTGGGCACAACTTTTAATTGATCAGCATATTGCTCTTCACGAGAAATAGTTGACGCTCGTGTTTCAATTTCAACTGGAGCTTCTTTCTGCTCTGGCGACTCTTCTTCTATTGTAGGAACAGTAGCAATGTTAAATGGCTCGTCCGATTCATCAGAGTTTAGATGATGATGCAATGCCCTCTCTAGAAGTACAGGGTTAGGTATCGGGACATTAATAATATAATCATTTATGAGTTGCGCATCACCAGAATCCAAAATTGCGCTGTAATAAATAGCGCGGTCGCGAACTTCATCATCGTCATCTAATTGACACCTGGCCAAAAGAACTCTTATATTTGGTAGTAGTTCGGGTCGAGCGGCTCCAAAACGAGCCACGGCAGAAACAGCAGCAGCCCGCACTGGACCTGACTCCAAAATGACTCTGTTGTATATGTACCGAATATATCTAGACGGCTGGCGAGCCTTTGGTCCTTCACGTCCCAGAATATGTAATATGCGAACTGCTAGTGAAGCATGTTCACAGTCTTCAATAAATTCACACAGATGCGCCAAGCCTGTCTCTTTAGCATCTGGATTTTCTTCTACGAGAGCTATAATGGCATCAGCTATAGCAGTCTTGTACTGCAAGCCACCTTCGTCTCGGAGCATACCAGCCAGAAATGATGCCAGTGATTGATGTTTACGTGGGTACTTAGAACAAAGGCGCCTGATCGCACGTACTACAACAATTTTGAATTCATCAGAAATTTCAGACATGAAGCTGGAAATTTGTTTCATCAAACGATCAATTGAGCTTTCTGCACCTGTAGCTAGAAGAGTTGTAACAGCTAACGTGGCTACAGAGCGATTTGGGTCAGATATTAGATTTTCCAGATCAACAGCACAAGCTGCTACAGCATTGGGATGTTTGGCTGTTAGTTTTGCTAAAGTGCGAGCACCAGCTAGTCGCAAAGTAGCCTTGGAGGAGCCACAAAATATTTGTAGCACAGAGACAGCTTGAGCAAGATCACGAGCAGATTTTCTTAAATTCACAACTGCATGCGCGGCTTCATAGACCACGATCTCAGATTTATGGCGCAAACAGGATTCAATGAAATCAACATAAGGTTCTGAAGCATCAGTTTGGTCTTCTTCAGCTAATTTGGCAGCATGACGAATTAGGAGGCAGAGTGCATATGGTGAGCGTAGCGGAGACCGAGCCAGCTTGGTAACAAGCTTCACTGTAGAAAGGCGATCATTGCGTCGAGCTCCAGCAACTACGCCTAAAGCATGGTATGACACCATTGCGTTATCCGACGTGATGACCCCCTGGAAAAGAGAAAAATCATACTTAAACATTTTGTTAAACAAAGGACAAAGATATTGAAACTGGATTCCTAATTCAAATTAAACAAAATATAAGGTCAGAGCCGGCCACTTCACCAGGAACTTCACCTGGTGCCATGCTTGGTTAGTAAGGCAGCTCAAATAGTGTGGTCAGTGAAACCTACTTAAGTGTTTATGTATGTGTTTTGCATATGTTGACAAACCACAGATGTGAGAGGTTTACCATGTGATTTACCAAGTGACTAATTAGTCAAGTAGCGTGTCACACAGATGGCGGTTCGCTAGAAAAAATCACCTAGCATATTGCGTAGCAATAAGTGAATTACCTAACTGTGTCAAAGGAATGTAGAATGAATGAATAATAGGCTAGTCAATATAAAAATAGCATTCAGTAAGACAATATAATTATGACAACGCCAGCCTGTTACTGTCCTACTGCAGGGCAAAGGCTTCTTCTAATACAAAGAAGGCACGAGCATTGATTACATATTTGCTTAAGGCAGAAAGGTAATTTTAGAATAATATTAACTAGTCTGTTTTCCTCATTGTGCTTTTCACGAGCATTGATTACATATTTGCTTAAGGCAGAAAGGTAATTTTAGAAAAATATTAACTAGTCTGTTTTCCTCATTGTGCTTTTCACGAGCATTGATTACATATTTGCTTAAGGCAGAAAGGTAATTTTAGAATAACATTAACTAGTCTGTTTTCCTCATTGTGCTTTTCACGAGCATTGATTACATATTTGCTTAAGGCAGAAAGGTAATTTTAGAATAATATTAACTAGTCTGTTTTCCTCATTGTGCTTTTCGTTTACCAATGTCAGTGACATTCAAGATAAAATTTGAAAGTATATTTATTATGAATTGAAAAAGTCATATTGTTACTTGCCCAGCTGTGCCTTAGCCACTCGCAACATTGGTAATAAGACAAACATTTTTTAATTTTCATAGTTAATTTTATAGTAATTGATCCTAAAACAATCTAGCATAGCTGCACTACAAAAAGTAGCGAAGTTAGTTGTGACTTGGACCTTAGAAAAAATCCGACATCTGTTGGGTAGTACCCATCTGGTCGGATTCTCTTCATACCCCTATTGTATAAAGGGCTGCTGTCCGCAACTCCACGTAAAAAGCGCTTATTTTGCTTATGGTTCACACCCATATAGCACATATTTATTTGAACTCGCTGTAGTACATGTTTAGATCAGCAAGACTTTCCGTATACTAAGATCTATAAAAATACTATGTGTGAACTTGTCCTGTGTGTGCTAGTTAAATCAAAATGTTGAGAAAATCAGATATGAATGCTGCACGCTAAACACAAAGTCAGTCATCCACAGATAATAGCTAGCTATAACTATTATCACACCATACCAAGATTTAAGTTATAAAAGTTAAGGCACTTGCACATTTGCAACAATAAAACAGGGGAATGGATGGATGTATAAAAACATCGGTAAATTTTTTGTGAGTAATTATAGTTTAGTCAAATTATCTGTGATATTGATATTTTGTTATGTTTGTTTTTTAATGTCTATAAATTATTATTAACATACAAAATGCTGTTATACGGACTATAGTACATCAGAAGAATGTACTAATTATAATAATTGTTAAAACCATGGAGATCTTACAAGAGTGTATTGTCGGCAAACCCCTGACAGATAAAGCATTTTAACCCAGCATGAAATAGCAGTAAAGTATATATATTCAAAGTCAAACCATTTATTTCAATTAGGGCATTAGTAGCCGTGTCCAGGAGTACTGCTTTCTGTATTAAGCCCTTGATCCAGATGCCTAATGAGAGCCTCCTCTGGTATTGATCGAGGCTCTTGGCAATTAAGCCATGGGCTGATATTACTATGGGCCATCGTGTTTATTATGGCCCACAGCTCGTCAGGCATACGGCAGACTTGGACTGGGCTTAGCCAGTCCCACTTTAACTTAATGGCTTTGAGAGCAATGTCAGTAATTTGTGTTTAGGAGTGTGGTGTTGCATACATGGTTAATACAAAATATAATAATATATTGTTGATGGACTTTGTGATATTGTTTAAAGCAGATTGTTAATAAATCGGTGTTGGTGAGACGTTTCTAGCTCTATGCATTTGAACAGAATAACTGAAGAATAGAATTGAATTACTGGACATAATTTATGTGATGTATCATCTATTATTATCAAAAAAACATTGCACTTTACACAAATTATTTATCTTGTATATAAAAATCTCGTGGCATGGTGTTTGTGGTAGCACTCCTCTGAAATAACTCGACCAATTTTAACGAAATTTTAAATGTACATTTGGTAGGTATGAGAATAGGTCGTCAAGTATATTTCACACTGCTAATTTCACGTGGACAAAGGTCGTGGAGCACAGCTAGCATATATACAATTATTTATTATTTACCTGAGCCTCCATCACCCAACGACGAACTAGATCCGGTACAGTAGCTGATAGGTGGAGAGCAGACACAAGAGCCGCGGAGCTGACTGCAGGGTTCTTGTCCACAATGGCTTGCTTCATGTAGCGCTCTATTGCTTGCAACATTGTGCTATCGGTGATTGTGCACAGAGCACGAATTGCAGCAGCTCTATACAAGTCTTCCTTGCCCGTCATATCTTTAGTGAGGGAAGAAGTAACTATAATTACGTCTTGCGCCATAGTGCTCAGTTCTTTGATTGTCAAGTACACAAGCCGGCGTAACACGACATCCTTCGACTGAAACAGCTTTGTAGTAGCGAAAAATATATCCGTAGCTTCTTGAGTAGTCAATTGCTCCCCTTGATTCAATAAATACAAAATCTTCGTGAGGATATGTATACATTTTTTTGGATTAACGGGTGTCGAGTTAAAATATCTCGCCTCTTGTAACAGCGTAGTTTTGTCCAGATTTTGAAAAGTACTCCCAGTGTCCTCGTCTTCCTTTTTATCACGGCGACTCATTGTAGAATGATTTTATTATAATACAATTATCTGTTTACAACAGTGGGAACTCGGAGAGTTAAAAATTTTATCAATATTTTATCAGCCCGTCAGAAGGTACACGACCACGTCAATACGTCAGTCAGTCGGCAATTTTTTTTTTTCATGGCCTTGGATACATAGTCTTTCGGTCTAAATAATAGAATACATTAAACAGTTTAAAAAAATACAAATATACAATAAAAGTTAAAACACAGTGCATTTGCTAATAAACATATTATATTTTTCAACAATGATGCAGATGAACTTCAGGTGGAAGCGCTAGGGTAGCCTGCGAAGTTAAAATTTTCTATATTTGGTGAACCTACTTCCAGCGCTGAGCTCATGTTACGGCATAAGGACTTTAAAATTCGGGGTAAAATTGTTTTATTTAAAATATTTCCTGAAATAAAGAAAATTGAAACAAAAAAATGAAAGAATTATGGGCTTCTTCGTTCAAATGTTATGTTTAGCCCAAAACGGAGTGCATGAAAAGAACCACCCCGAGCGACGTACCCTCCTATCTCCTGTTACGTCCGGCGTACCCTGGGCTATTGACTGTAGTCGATTGGCTAATCCTTTCGCCACGATGGTAAATATAAATTAAATGGGCTTCTCAAAAGACTATTTTTCAGATCCGTGTAAAAAAGTTTCGAGTGACAGAATGACAGTTACAGAAAAACTTCATAATATTTTTATTTGAAAAAATAAAATAATATGGAGATCATTTGAGAACCTTGGCTTTTAAAAGTCTTAAACTCTCCAAAAGAACTGTTTCCAACTTGTGTAGACTGAGACTCGGCCACTGCTGCGGTCCAATATAAGATCCGCGTTCTTGACAGCTCCTTGTGCGAATGCGGACTTGGAGGCGCCACTTGCAGTACTTGCACTGATGCACTCCTATAAAGTGCAAAGTTCGACGGCTCACCTTGGCGCTGCCATCACCACATGATGCTGGCAGAATAATCGACACCGCCCTTAAGACGACCCACTGACTCGGCACAGTTGCCAAAGAAGAAAAAAAAGATTGTGGAGACTGGTTTTGTGCTGTGTGACAATTTTAGTTATTTTTTGTGAGTGTCTTTAGATGGCTGGATCCTCTTTACCATTTGTCCAGTAAGTATCCTGTATGCTCCACAGAAAATATAATTATGTATTTTACCTATATCTATGCTTTTAACATACAATATAATAGTAAAACCTGTCAGTTTTTTTTTTTTTTTTAATTTTCTGGTTAATTTAGTCGGTTCTACAATCTAGGGTGTAAAAGTAAAAAAAGATAGTCTATTTTAAATTTTTTAATGGTTTACCGATCTACAAATACATTTGTACATGGGTAATTTGAAACATTTTGTGGCGAATTTTTGCCCTAACACTCATTATACATATCAATTTATTTTAACACTACTGCCTTCTTAATAGCATTGAAAGAAAGAAGTCATTACGCTATCCATATACAGGGTGGCACCGACAATACAACAACAAATTAAACTGCGTATACCTCAAGACATTCTTGGTCTGCATACGAATATTCGTTCGAATGTATCCAGTAGCTTAGCCCCAGGACATTATTTTTCATTTTCAGCATTTTAACATTATTAGGCTAGCACCGACAGGTTAACAACCCCCGCATTCGTATTTATAAACACTGGACACTTGTTGCCAACTCGCTACTTTAAAAACCTTTGCAAATTCGTTCTTTAAATTGTATTTCTGGGTGGGAATTAGTACACATTATACCTAAGGTTAGTGAACCAATATTTATAAATGGTGTCCTGTTTCATTAACAGTTTTATGCTTTTTAGTTTGTTTGAAAAAATTTCTTATTTTTTTAAATTCCGATGTTAGGATTAATTTAATAGTTATAAATACTCCTGTAAACTAGGTAATACCAGTATTTGCATTCATTGTCGTATTGTCGTCGCCACACTGTGTATAATTTTGGTATTAAATACCTAAGTATTAAATTGAAATAAATTCTATATTGACATAGTAACAATAACAAATTAGAAATAAATAACAATTTCCAAAACTCATCAAAACAAATGAGAGCAGGTGGAATGAATTTATCGGGAACAAAATTATTTAAATTTCTACATAAATGGTTTAAAATCATTGAAAGTTTGTTAAATTGCAGAATTTATTGAAATCATCATTCTTACTTATGTTTAATCAAGGGAAATAATAAATATGAAACATTAAGTATTATCTAAGTATTTATCTTGGTTACCGTTTTATTCAATGACTTCTAGTACATTATTGAAGAAATAATAATCCACATACTTACATGTTATAATAGGTAGGTTCTAAATATTCACAACACAAAAATATTTGCTAAAATACTGGTGACCAATTGTTAATAGAAAAATTCTCAATTTTGTGAGTTTCAAAGATACTATATTTTATGAGATCATTGACCCATGCTGTTGTATTAAAACACCTAATACAAATTACTAGCTAATGATTTTTTATCATATTTTGTCCAGTGGTCTCTAAATAACCTTTTCGTATCTATTTAGCTCATCTCATCACAATTCTGGACTAGAAGGTGCAATAAAATACAATGATAGTATGTATTTGATTTGCATCTTTACATTAAGATAGTGCCAACATATTATTATGTTACATATACCTATCTATACTGTGTAAAGTTATATAAAAATTAACCAACTTCAAGTTCGCACATTGATTAAAATTTTTGGAATCTCATGTGACCATCATAATTTCTGCCTCTGGCATGAGTAATGTGCGTTTTACTTAGTAGGTACCTTGTTGGTTTTTCAAGGAAATACTTTAAGAATTTCGTAAACAGATTTCAACAATTCTGACTACACTTTTTGAAAGTTACATTTTTAAAATGGATACTGTCCATTTACTAATTTTTAACCGCAGTAACGTTAAACATCACTAGAGCTCCTTGTTTAATATGAATAGTTAATTTTTCCAAATATGTAAGTCTGCGGGTATCTAAAAATTGTGCACATGATATAAGTTTTTATGTTTTTTGTGTTTTTATATACCTATGTAATGACTACTCACAACTTCTCTTTTGTTCTTATGTGTTAGTATATAGATTTTGCTCTCTACAAGATGAAAGAAGATTCATACATGAAATGTGATGGTAGCCATTTGGGAAATCCTATTATTTCTCATCGATTGATCTACATAGCAATTAAAATTGTGTCCCATATCTTATACAATGTGTACTTTAGATGGAACAGTTACAGTACTTATATACTAAGACTTTTTTTGTAATTTAATGCTAAGATAATTTTATTAAACATAACAATAACTATTTGGTCGCAAGTTTGACTAGCTTAGCGAAAATAAAGTTAGGTAGGGACCTATTTCTCATCTTGAGATGAGCCTGCGAACATTTAATTATATTTAATTTTTTTTTTAAATGTATTAAATCCATTCTAAACAAACTGCCAAGCAGCAAAACAATATTATCACAAGGCCGAAAATAAATAACTATATTCATATTAAATAGATTTATTGTGTTAATTTTTTTTTTAAGACAAACTATTTGGAACGTAACAACGTAATCTGGAATGCTCTCTGTGCAGAAAACATTTTGCAGCCAATTTTACTGCTTTAATGAATATGAATTATTTAAAATAGACCTAAGTATGATAATACCTCTAAGCTCCTATTGTTGACTTCATGAATCTACATGGACATCATATCTACACCAGTCAAACGAAGATAACTAATGGTAGTTGTGATGATTTCACTAACAAAGTAATAACCTTATTATAAAATGGCTATCATGTCAATCGAATTGGAACATTTTTTTTTCTACACTACAGATTTGGCTTCACATTAATTTATTTTTAATTATTTACATTCCTTTAATTTACAAAATAGGTTACTCGGTCGTATTTGCTGGTAACATGAATTTCGCTACTTTAATAACACGTTTTTTTTTTAAATTTCTAAATCTTATTTCAGAAATCTTCGTCCCAAATAACTACTGTAATTCTTTTGATAGTGTTACTTCAACTATTAATAAAATTCCAGTCGCTAGTCTATTTCTTACCACAATAATTATCTTAAGACTAGCTTATTATTTCTTGCCTCCAGCTGAAAGGTCATTGACCGTCATTGTTGTATTTATTTTGGTGCCAACCTAACTGTCAGCTGTCAAATTCGCTGGAATTGAAAAATAAGGCCTGCCCTATGTTTTTTAGATTGTCGTTTGGTTTGTGCCTTGTTTTTGAGAATCGAATTAATATAATTTGAGAGCGGCGATGGCGGCACGGCATTGTTATGTTCTCTGGTGTTGTAATCAGAAGCATGACTAATAAACTAGTTAAGGTAATACGCCCACATAAATTTATAACTTTACAACGATCTTAAATATTATTATCTCTATACCTAAAGAGATGACACTAAATGGTGTAAGTTTATTAGCATGATACCACTGCCGATGTCTCAAAAATATTTTCCATGTATTTTTCAAAGGAATCGTTGAATTTTGGTCTCCCTTTTTGGTCTAGCAGTTGTGCGACTTCGTTTCGATTTATCTATTGTAACTACTAACAGATTTCTGTAGGCACTTCTAATCGATAGTACCTAATTAAGCTGAACTTATACGTAATAATTTACACAATGCATCTATAAAACACATGAAAGCCGATCTTATGCTTACAAAACGATATCGGCTGTTACAAATAAACAATCAGCAAAGCCATTTAAACGTGAACATAAACTTTATTATCTTAAAATAGACTAAATAATACGTAGGTAATTTTACTGTAATACTCAATATAATTTTATGAAAATCGAGGTGTCCTTCACGTTGTCCAGTCAGCCGATATTCTTTTTTTATTTTGATAATTTATTCAATTAATCTGTAAGTGGCTTGTATTGGCCATTCACAGGTAAACTAACATCAATACCTAATTATCTTGAGTCGCCTAAAGTAACTTAATAGCTTCTAGGCCGGCGGTAGGAAAACGTAAACGGTAATTTCGTAGATATTTACAAGTAACATAGCTTTTTGTTCCAAACACTATGTTGCTAATACTTATTTTGGCACTCCGTTTTGGATATTTGCTTAGTTACAAATGGTCCTTTCATCCGCCAAACAGATAGTAAGTAATTAATGTTTCTTGAAAATAACAAATCTCTGACATACCAGCCTAAATACGATTGTTTCAAATATATACCATAACTGGTAGACCCCAATAAGGCCTGTTCACGAACAACATCAACAATGAGATCAAACTTATTCTATATTATAGATACTCATTATAAAATGCCCCAAAATTGGTTCGCACACATGTAGAACAATTTTAGTCTTCACCATAAACATCTATTGATAATGATGAAAAATTACAGGATATACCATAACTTATTTATGTTGACCTAAACATAAATACTTGAACATTTGACATTTATAGTTTAGATAACGTCTCCTCCAGCTTGTGAAATTGCAACATTGCAAGAATTTGAAAACTATTTTAATAATACTATACCATTATTTTTTCTAGGCCTTGTTATTTCACATTTTTAACCAACTTCTAGAAAGAAGGATGATACACAATTTGCTATTTTAGATTCTTTGACCATGCTTGAATATTTAATATAATTATTTACTCCTTAGAGTCCAACAACAATTTCACACATCTGGCTTAGATATACTCAACACAGTTTGACGAATTATTAGATATATTATTTCAATTCATTAATGTCAATTGAAAAGCAAAAAATGCAATCTGCGGATTGTGGAACATTTATTACACAATAATTATTTAGACAAAAATGTATTTCTATGTTGGATTATATGACTACTAATAGAACATCTACTGATTTTTTTTTAACAAGTGTTAAAAAAATTAACAGCACTTTGGCAAATTAGTTTGGGCTAGTTAGTTTTAAAATAACTTTGGTTTTAAAATAACTTTTGTATTAAGAACGAGCAAATCATCTCTAAACTTATTAAATGTCTTATAGAACTTAAAACTGGATAACAAACAAAGAACTTCAGTGGAATGGCTGAAAACATTAAGAATAATAAATTATTGCTTATCTTGAACACTCAGTAACTTGATTGGATAATTATGTTATTATGACTATTACATATTAACATTAGACCATGAAGACTTTACAGTGATTTTGTTACAGAGATCCCAAGAAAAACATGGTCCAAGCTCACATTGATCAATACAACAAAACACATTTCTACTATTCTCTACTGATACTGTTACAGATTATTTGCAACACAACATGCAATGTAACATTTTCCAAATACATTTTATTGTGTTCGCGAACACACTAAAAATCACGTTACGTGCAACCCGGCTTAAGGAAAATGTTGCATTGCAAATAATCTATACCTGGCTTAAAACGCAACATAGACGAGCATTTTGGAGAACAGAGACCAAATAGGAAACTTTAATCTGACTCTTATACATGCAGGGTCGGACAAACAACAACTATTACTTCTTCTTAATGGTGTCGGCTGGATTCGCTGGCGGCTGAATACTGACACGGACCTCTCCTGTGGGGCCCACCACGATTCTCACCTGAAAGAAAGACAAAGTGCTTGTTAAGACGCTGTGCATAGTAAAAATAGGCTTCTTATAACAGAATAATTAGCTTGTTTTTGTATGTATCCTTCCTGTTCGTTCACCTGGTCATACATCTATCTATCCACCCTGTCCGTATGTCTATTCCTTTAATTCGTGTCTCCACGCATCCGTCTGTCCACACGGTGTATTCTTATACACCGCAATTTTCATTTAGTTATAACCTGCGTCAGAAAATATTCTAAAATGGCGGCCTTTATCATTTTCTCTCACTCTTACATTATACAGTGCGAGTCAAAAGGGCACCATTAGCTCCTTTGTTTGACCGCCATTCTCAATTCTTCTTTGACGCGGGTAAATTCTAAATATTATATCACTTGGTTGGAATATCATAACATTACATCATGCCTGTATGCTCTGAATGGGTCCGCAGATGTGTACAGTACACACCACATTTCGCCAGTTATGTATGTTCAACCATAAGTCTTTTTTATGTTGTTATTTATGTTTGTTTTCAGATTTTTACTATAAATATGTTTCGTTTTATGTGTTATGCCTTTTATTATCTTACATTGTATTTATTTTACTTTAAGATTTTTCCATCTCTTCTCTCGTGAAATACCTATACGAGTTACAAAATCTTGTACTAGGTCATCAGTTCGCAAACGGCTTCTAATAGTACCTACTCGTTCCGGCGGAACAGGGACCACGGGGTGAATCTGAAGGTATACCTGACCTTGTATAGTAGGTAGCCTTAAAACTTCAGCATAGTTGGTAGTTACCTAGTCTCCCCGTCAGACATTCATAGCGTAGTAGACGGGGTTTGGGGGAGGTGCCATCGGAGAAGTGGCTTGCTGCGCCGACACCCCCGATGGTGCGCCTTCCGGGGCTCCCCTAGCGGCCCTGGATGGAGACCCGGGCGCGGGCTGGTACATGGGAGCTGCCACCTGAGGAATATGTGAAAATTGACAAAATCATTAAGGTTGATCAAAATATTATTTAAAAAACACAGCCACTGTTTGTTCACCTGAATTTTTAAAATACTTAGTGGGGCATCATTTAGAAAAAAATTGATATTTTGAGTATTTGATATTATTTGGTCACACAAGAATATTACTTACTTAACTTTTTAATGTACCTAGCCTTTTAATTAATTTTGTTTTAGAAATGATTTAATCATTTTGTTTAGTTATTTGTGATTACATATATACACACATAAAGTCACGCCTTTTTTCCATGGGGGTAGGCAGAAACCAAAGAGCGCCACCTGCTACGATCCTTACATACTCCTTTTGCCTCCTCCACGTTCATGCATCTGGTTATACACGCACGCTAGTTGCGAGTACCTTCTACACACCTGACCTTTCTGAAGAACGTCACCGATAAGACCAGTGTATGTCCTTCTAGGGCGTCCCTTTCCGGCGTGATTATAGAACATAATTAATATCCACTATTTACTGGAAAGCAAAACTTCATAATGTTAGTCGTAGATTCGTAGCTCCGTAGCGCCTACGAGCTACGGAACCGCAGGATTCCTAGCTACGACGCTACGGAACTTCCTAACTGGCGTATTGTGACCCCGTATATCGTAAAATCCTCTAATGAAAAAAATAAGCCATACATTTTTATTCTGAAAAACCATATAAATATAAAGCTTCAAAATACTTACTTTCTCAGAGTAGCAAATCATCTGTTTTCCGCCTCCAGGCTGAGCGGCTGGCACGGGCCGGTATCGAGCCGGCGCGGGGCACAGCGTCTGAAAACATTTTTATAGAAATGATTAAACTAGTTGAACTTTTATAGTTGTTAATTATATTGAACCAGTGAAGTAATGACTGGACAGGACGGCATTACGGCAGGCACTTAAAAATAAAATTAATCATTTACAAAAAACTGGCGTCATACGCACTCAATGATACCGGTAGGTAACACATACAGAATATTCACATGATGGGTTTATCTGAAGTTTAATCTTTACACTGTTTTAAGCTTTCACGGTTTACAACTAAACTTATACTGTCACTAACGGGATATCTTCCGTGATTGTTCATTATTTTGAGCTCCCGATATACATTGTTCCAGTAGGGTAGATAGATTTGTCTGCTTTTAACAATTTATTTTCCATCCACCCGCATTTCCAGTCAACCTGCGATCATGGCGCTTGGAACAGCGCCGAAATATCAAGAGCTCAAAATAATGAACAATCACGGAAGATATCCCATGAGTGACAGTATAATTTTAGTTATCTGAAGATGTTGACTAAAACTTCTTAAAACTCAAAGTTAGAAATTCAGTTCAAATCTAATAAGATTATTTTTGTGTTTTATGGGAGGAACTTGTTTGAATTAAACCTCAAGAACCAGTAAAGCCAACAAGCAGTTTCAGGTAGCACGAATCTATTCTTGGATAACAATTTTGAGAGAAACTCAACAAAACTAGTTAGTTACGTATTCACACCTACTCATGCTATTTATCAAACACACGAAGGAAACTTTACCTTGCTCATGCTATTACTGTAATTAAAACTAGTAACTACATAGAACGTACAACTTTGAAATGGGGTTGCTCGGAGAATTCTAGAGAACTTAAGCATCATAGTGCTTGAGTTCAGTCTTGTGTAGCCTTTATAAGTCATCAACTAACTGTTCCCATGTGGCCACGTAAATCAATTAAATATCGTGCAGAACATCTTTGTCGTACCTGAGGGGTTACTATGACGTCCTAAAACGGGAGTACTTTCAGTGTGTGAAAGAAACAGCTACACAGGCGGTCTAGCGCCGTATCTTTCCCACACTAGAATTACTCCTGCTTTAAGATGTCATGGTCGGCCACCAGCCTATTCAGGGTAGAAAGGACATCGACGCACAAACAGTTACCACGTATTCAGTACATCATTCCGAACCCCCCCCACAATACATATTTTTCATTGGTAAATTAATAAAAAATGTACTGGTTAATACCTACACATATGAAAACACTTATTCGAAAAAAAATACCGATGAAAAATTTTTATGTGTGAGCAGCGGGTTTTTTAATAAGCGGCGATAAACTTATGGATAAGTTAGGCCTGGGGGGGGGGGGGGGTCTGGAATCATGCAAATATTCATGGTAACAGGTTGCGCGTCATGTTCGTTATGTTATACCGCGTTTAATAATTAGTAGAGACGTGATTACCTATTTGCAAATACAGTTTTTTGGGTATTCTTTAATTTTGTATAACTGGAAAAATACATTATTTTGTAGTAGCTACTTGTATTTTATAGTACCTACTTATTTCAATTTTATCCTGCATATTTTGGCACTTTTGTTACATATTTTTGCATGCAGATTTCGTTGATTTTAAGTTTCATATAATCCGGTGTCTAGTAATTAGTATGCATGTAGTACCTGTAGCTGAAGTGGATGTGAGTAGTGCGCTCGTTGCGGCTGCACTGGGGCTGGCTGCGGTGTGCTGGCGCCGCTTCGGGCCTGCTGCTGCTGGTAGTACGAGTGCATGCGAGTGTCTGCAATACCAGTTGACTCACTGTTAGTCTACTCAGTTGATTGCATTACTTCTTAGGCACACATTTATAGCAACACAGCGCTAAGCATTACTATCCTCTACTTTTTACTATATCACACTAAGTCAGGGCTACCACACCGCTTACCCTATACGCCACACCCAACTTCCTGCTAAAATATCACGCCCCGTCTGATAAGTTAAAGCTATTTTTATTCTTTGAAGGGGGGCCGAAATGGAGGGACGATATCAAAATAAAAATATGCGTGTTTATTGATTGATTGATTTTGTTTTTTTTTTTGTACAATGTCGCATATGGTTAAATCCTAGGTTTACTAGTAAATCTTTGGATTTACCAACATGAGTTTCTGATTTTATAAGGAAGAGACGGCTTTTCAGACTTTAACCATCAGAGTTTGGGTTATGCTAGACTTACCCAATGACAGCTGGTTAATAGTATGTAGGTATTGGTTTTGGGAATAAAACAATGACTATTTCTTGAATATCTGTCGACTGATAATGACATAAATTGTAACATTAAACTGAGCGACCAAATGGTTAATTGTATTTTTATTTTAAACATTATTCACCCTACGCCCCAAGTGTGGCGCGCCACACTGGTTGGGAAACCCTGCATTAGGTGTTATGATTTACGACTTCTTATAAGGTGACCTATCTGACTTAGGCTGTGCTATTGTGTCCTCTATTGAGTAAATATGCTGTGTTCGCTTCGCTGTGTTTCCTTACGAATATGAGATGCATTGGGAATATCAGCGTGGTTCTCGTTGTCTGATTAATCGGAAAAACACATTAGGCTTTAAACAGATTTAAAACTAACTTCTGCTTGCAACGTCACCAGCTTGAAGTTTCTTGTCGAACTTTAAGTTAAAATCACTCGGCAATAGAGTAGCTTTTTATTAGTTGAAGAATGTTTGAATAAGTAGTTTCGGAGATCAACACCTCTTCACAATATTATAGTAGAAACTATGACTTCAATCCCATTCATAGAATAATAACTCACAGTCATTGGCCTGCTGCCACTGCTGCTGCGCACCGTAATCTGCATGGTGTTGGTAGTGATAGTGAGTACTGTACGGCAGATACAGCAGCTGATGGTGGTTCCTGATCGGCGGCGGCGACTCCGGGCGGCGGCAGCGCGGCACGGCGCGCACTGGCGATGTCTGCTCCGAGCTCGTCTGCGAGCTGTACAACTCCTGGCTGCTGTCCGAGCATCTGGAATTGGTAAGTGGAAGCAAGAGTCAGTGTTGTGTGCTTATATCTCGTTGCGGTTCCACCGATGAAACCGCGAAAGTTTTGGACAAACAAAATTTGAAGTGGCACGAAAAAGAATCTCGCTGTATCGATTATAATTAAGAATACTATCAATTAGCGCGGCGGTGTCGTGTTCGGTGTGTTTTGGTGGTTTTTATCAAAATGGGCGGATAGGTAACTCAATTTATAGCACTTGTTGTTTTTTAACCAACTTCCGGAAACGAATATCTGTAATCATAGCTGCAAATATTAAAAAAGTCTTACCCGATATTAGCATAAAGCGAGCAGTTCCTATACATGGTCTCTTGTTGCTGCCGCTGCTGCTGGTAGTGAGCATACGTGGCCATGTTCTGTGCGTGCGCGTAGCAAGCATCGGAGTGCTGCTGGGGCACCGGGGTGCTCTGGCATGGCCTAGCTGGCATGTAGTCTGATGATTTTGACCTGACGACCGATAAAATACTTTTTATATGACAACTTAAATATTTTTCAGTGTTTGTTATCTGATACGTTCGTTAGACAGTCGCTATAAAATGCACGCAAGCATATCAAAATTCGTATCGCACTAAAAATCAAAAGTTTGGTATGTCAATAATCAGCAATGCAAATACTTTTCTTATATTTTATTTAGCAAACATAATCTCTAGCGTTCATCTTACCAGTTAGAATTGGCACTGGCTCGGCTTTGAGGCCTTGAGTTAAGATTGGCCTCAGAGTAATATGGCCAAGAATAGTTAGAGTTTGTGCGTTGGCATGCGTGTGACGGCATCTGTTGCGGAGTGGTGCCCGGGGACGGTTGCAACTCATTCTGCATCTGTTGCAATATCTCGTCTGACGCTCCAAGTTGCTGCTTTATAGCAATACCGCGAACGGCCGGCCGGCGATGGAAACCTAAACAACACATTTTATCTTTATTCACAAAGATATTCTTCTGTAAGAATAAATGCGGTAATCTGTAATTCTCGAGGATCGTGCGCAATTAGTAGTGCATGCCTACTACTGCAATTCACAAAGTAAAATAGTTTAGCTTTCACTAAGAAGAAAATATCAGTAAAACATTTATTTAAGTGTAGAGTACAGTGGAACCAGATAGAATAAAGTCGGGCTTGAAATTTATTTGCATAAAATTTATATTTAGCCTATCCAAATAAGATTATATTTCTGAATTTCGTATAACGCTCAAGTCAAGGCTTCCCATACGTCTTCGTCAAAATTCTCATAGGTATCTTCAAGTTCCTTCATGAAATCATAAGTCACATAATAGATATCGGAAAACCTGATACTGATGATGAGATACCGATGCATTCTACCAGCTTCTACGACAAATCTTTTACAGCTGAAGCAGTACGGCTTTGGAATGAATTAAGGCGAACCCAAAACTTGTTCACTTAAAAAAAAATCAATACCTTTCTTCTTAAACATCACTATACATGGTTCTCTGCTCTTGTTACATGTTTATTAAATACTAGCGACCCGCCCCGGCTTCGCACAGGTGCAATATATACATATAAACCTTCCTCTTGAATCACTCTATCTATTAAAAAAAACCGCATCAAAATCCGTTGCGTAGTTTCAAAGATTTAAGCATACATAGGGACATAGGGACAGAGAAAGCGACTTTGTTTTTCTATATAGTGATGTACACAGAATTGCATATACTTTATGTAATGTATAATAATATGTATATTAATATACAGGGTGTAAACAGACCCTTCACATAGTCGTCAACCAAGCATTCTTTACATCAAAGTAACTTTGCGCAAAAATTATTGCTGGGAATCGACTTTTTTTATTGGGGTGAAAAATCACGTTTTAAGGTATGACTCGATGGAAAGTACTCAAAGCATTGTGGGTTGAATAGTACGGGGGTCGTGGACGTGTGTAAAGTAAAAAAACTTACATTAAAAACATGTATTTAAAAAAACTTGGGGGAGGCCTATGTCCAGCAGTGGACGTCTTTCGGCTGAAATGATGATGATGATGATGATTTAAAAAAACTTATGAAAAAGTTGGTACTTTGACCCCCAATATCTCCCTAACTAGAAGGTTCCCAGGTATGGTCTAGAACAAAAAAATGATCGCAAAGACGGGGAGAACAAGTGCCTTTCGGCTATGTTAAGGGTCTATTTACACCCTTTATAATTGATACACGACAGATTATCTCTCTCCCTTGCTGTTATCCATCCAAAGGTTGTCTTGAAAATATTGCTTTTAGCGATAAGACCGCCCATTGTGTTTGTGTCACTTTATGTGAATTGTGAAATGTTTTCGTTTATAAATGTTATTTGTATGGCATGCGTACTACAGAATATCTATTCTATTATATTCTTAAGGTGGGTGCCTATTGGTGAGACTTTTTGTTTTAATCTTGATTTACCAGCTTTAGATAGGTACCTAAGCTAGTTTTGACTAACTGCATTTAGTAGCTTATCTTAGGTACATAATTATTTACATTATTAGAGATGTAGGTACTTCAATAATTAATCAACTTATCAACTTTTATGTTGTGAGAAACTTAAATGATTTTCAAAGCAGTCCGACGTTTGGATTTATGCCCGGGACGTCTCTCGTCTTCTGACATCGTATTTAAAAGTAGGTAACTGGTGAAATGACATAGGTACCTACTTGTACACCTCTGCCTAACCCCTCAGGGAATACATACTATGTTAAAAAAATAATATTAAATTACCGTAATCATCATGCTCATCATCGCTGCTAACCGGCTGTGACTCCTGGCCGTACCGCTGCCTTAGTCTCTCAGTCCTCGGAGCAGTGGCTCTTGCAAAAGCAGCCAAGCCATCATCGCCTTCTCCGGCTCCTAGGTACACAAAGAACCATCTTAACAAACTTTGTAACGAAAGTCAGATTCGGTAGGTACACGATACTATCCAGCTACCAAAGTTAAGGCGATAGTCTTGACGTGCAAAACTCAGAAATTCACAGCAAAAACAAAAACACATCTGTGTGCGGGGACCTCCCCCTTTGACACCTAGTCGTACTTAAATTATTTGAGATTATGCTAAAACTGCTCTACCTACATATTAACCGACTTAAGAAAAGGGAGGTTTTATTATTATTTCTAGTATTATTTCTAGGAACCGTCATCCAAAGACGTAATAAAAAAAAGTTTTTCGAATAGGTATTTTGAAATTCATGATCACTCGTTTTCGGACATTTTCTTTTTGGCTTTCGCAGTATGGAACATGACGCCTTGCCACTGCAAAATTGTTACAATAACCAATAATGAGTTATTTTTTTAAGATCTAAGACACTTGCGCGACTGGGCGCTTGCGTGAAAATTTCGTGGATTTTCTAAAATGGGTGTCATTCGTCGTCAGAATGAAAAACATGACATAAAAACTGAAAATTTGCGTCGGCACCATCTTGAATTTCCATTTTGATGTCAATTTCGTTAACAGCGACCCTGAAAACCACAAAAATTATACCCATGACGAAAAAACCGGAAATTTATGTCGGCAACATCTTGAATTTCCATTTTGACCCCAAATTCGATTGGAGTGCCCTCGATAACCATGGACGTGACGTGATGCCTATGACGGAAAATTCCCTAATTTTCGTAACCGCCATCTTTGATTTTGATTTCGATTCATTACTAAGGAATCTTATTTCCCGCAAGTATCCGTTCGCGCTAGTGTCTGCCGCGCATGTGTAAAAAGTTTAAAAAACTTGAGATAAAAACGTAACCCTTCATTTCTTTGCAGTTGGTTAAAATAATTAAGTAGAGCAGCCTGCATGACATAACATGAGCGCAACAGCATGATTGTGCGAGTGAGAAGTTCGGAAAACAATTGACGATATTCCGAAGTCCTTCTACCTCGACCGCTCGGCGGTCACTAAGGAAGGTTTGGCAAACGTTTCTGTATATAAACTGTAATTTTATGGGTGTTTTGGTACCTATACTAATAATTTTCAGTGTACGTCATTTTTTTATATTTTTTTATTATGTCGTATCATTCAACAGTAGCCCTTTGATAAAATCGAATAATAACACAAATCTATTGACAGAAACTACGTATTTTTTGAGAGCAAAAACCGATAAATTTGACGATATTATCGTAATCGGATTAAGAAAATAAAAGATTTTATACAAAAAGTAACGAGCCAATTTTGAAGACAAGGATATAAAGGAATTTATTGGCTCGATAGATTTTGCGATTTCGCCTTAGTTGCCTCGGTTGGAGTGCGGAAACAGAACTCGGACTCGCGTTGGGGAAAGACCTCTTTTCAACGCCAGATTTACGCAACAAGAGCGAGTTTTATGAACTTTAAAAAAATACGTAATTGTTAAGCATATAACCAATATTATGGTGCACTAAAAATAATTGCAATTCATTAATAAATTTAGTCAAAAAAACATTGTAAACCTGCGCGAATATTTCGACGGGTTTGCAATGTGATCGGACTAGGGCCTTAAGTCGGCCATGGTTGCCAAAAACAAAGGCCCAAACTTGCGATGAAAATTTAATGTGCCAGGCCCCGTGCCCACGATCCTAGAATCTGACATAGTCGTGGGTCATCTTCCCCTGAATGTTCAGTTTTCAAATATAAACAAATAACTCTCAGAAGCAGTACGTATGATTATTTATAATGGGAATTGAGATTTTCATAGGAATGTTTTGTTTTATGGGACGTCTAGGTTAACGGTAAAAGCAATAAATGTCACGTTCTATTTTGTTCTAATTATGATAATGATGACCACTGCGACATTTACACCCACATGATGAGTTCTGTACAGGGATGATTATGAGAGCTCTGTGAATGGATAGAGATGCTAATATTCCAACTACGTAGGTAGTTTTTAAAGTTTTTCATAACATTTGAACTAATTACAATCATTCTTAAAAAAATAAAGAAGTGGATGAAAGTCGTAAGATCAAAACAACCAACTCGTTAACCCCTTATACATAAGTAGTAGGTGTATCGTACAAGCGGCTTAACTAGCGGTGAGATTGAATCTCACGGTAGGTACTTTAGTAGTGCGGAAGGTATTAACAATAACTTTCCTGCGTAAAGTTATAGGAACCACGGGCGAAGTCTTTGTAAGTACTTGGTGTTCACAAGTAGTACCAAGAGCAGAACACTGCAGATATCGACGTGAAAAATAAATGGATGGTGTTTCATTTCAGTTTTATTCCCGCCAATGTTACACAGCTGTTGTTTTAAAGTGGAAGCACCTGATGAAATTCTGATATTCTTATTTTTTTTTTGCAATTTGAATGTCAGTGACAGGTTGTATGTTAATTAAAATATGATTCGTAACCGTAAAATGTATGTATTTACATAATTATATTCATTAAAATCATCAATACAACCCTCTAAGTAACACAGATCCACCGCCGACGGGCACTTTTTCCTCAAAACAATCTGGAATAAAACGTTGTTCTGGCCGTCGGTACACTCTTCGCCGCCCATCATGTGCATACAGCATAAATCTGGATTCGTCATAAAACATTACTGTTATCCATTCTTCGTCTCTACATTGTGCGTGTTCGCGGGCGTAACGTAATCTTGCTACCCGATGTTCCCCTTTAAGTTTTGTACCATTTGCGTGTCTATGTTTGGTCAAACTAGCTTCAAGGAGCCGCCGCATTACAGTCCGCTCGCTTTCCTCGTCTCTGATCGTCGTCGTAAGCTGATTTGTTACTTCAACTGCCGTGAGGTGCCGATTTCGGAGCATGGTCGTAACAATAAATCGATCCTTTCGAGCCGTAGTACATCTCGGTCCACCGGTTCCTGGTTTTCCTATGTTCTGCCCAGAAATGTTGAACGACTGACGCTCTACTGTAGAAAGTGACAATGTTGGTAAAATACGACATTGACCGCCTTTTATCATTTAGATTTGACAGGTTGTAAACAAAACAAGCAAAAGTAAAACAACCGCCAATTGAACTTTTATCCAAATCAAGAGGTTTTTACAATTTTAACCTATTTTTAATTACATTGTAGATCATTTAAGGTTTAAAAATCTCTGTATTATAAAGTTAGTGTAATGCATGTACTATTTATTATTAATCTTTCAAGTTACCGAGATTTTCGTTATCGATCCCTATTATTTAACCGCGAGTGTAATTACCCTTCCTTCCCAATTTACTCACGCTCACTCAGAAACGCAAGTAGGACTACCTATGAAACAAAACAGTTCAGCATATGGGTAGTTTTCTATAAGAGAGGTCCAAATCACTCTTGCTGTTTTTAAGGGTTTAGTCTACCAACTTTGACAGCCTGTCGAAATATATGCGCAGGTTCACAATGTTTATTAGACTAAAGTTATTAATTTTTAGTGTAACATAATATTGGTTATGTGCTTAATAACTTCGTATTTTTTAAAAGTCCATAAAATTGGTCTTGTTGCGTAAATCAAGCGCTGAAAAGAGGTCTTTCAAGCCAAACGTGGATCCGAATTCAGTTTCCGCATTCCTTCCGAGGCAACAGAGGGTCAGAGGCTAAATCACAAAATCTATCGAGCCAATACATACCTTTATATCCTTGTCGTCGAAGTTGGCTCATTACTTTTATTTTCTTAATCTGATTACGATAATATCGATAAATTAAATGCAATGGTTTGAGTTTCAATGACATGACAAAAAAAATAAATAAAAAGTAACGTAAATTGAAAATTGAATGGGACTGGTCAATGTGGCGACACTTAATCAGGCCTATGTTCAGCAGTGGACGTCTTTCGGCTGAAATGATGATGATGATGATGATGAAACTGAAAATTACAGTTTATAGTATAAAGAAACGTTTGCAATATTTCCTTAGTGATCGCCTAGCGGCCGAGGTAGGAGGACGTCGGAATGTCGTCAATTGTTTTCCGGAATATCGTCAATTGCTTTTTGCTTTTTACTCGCACAATCATGCTTTCGCGCTCATGTTATGTAATGCAGGCTGCTCTACTTAATTATTTTAACGGACTACAAAGAAAAGAAGGGTTACGTTTTTATCGACGATTTTTTATTTTTTTACTAATGTGCGGAAGACACTAGCGCGAACGGATACTTGCGGGAAATAAGATTCCTTACGATGAATCGAAATCAAAATCAAAGATGGCGGCTGCGAAAAGTTGCGAATTTTTCGTCATGAGTGTCAAATCCATGGTAATCGAGGGCGCTCTAAAGAAATAAGGGGTTTACAACAAAATCAAGTTCAAGTAGTATCAAGCGTGATCTTATGTTTTGTCTGTAACAAATCTCACGGGCTATTAGACGCGCAAGTGTCCGTTCGCGCAAAAGTCCATTCGCACAGGTGTCCTTTCGCGCCTAAGTGATTTTGCTCTTAAGTCCATGCGCGCAAATGTCTTTTAGTAAATGTCCCAGATATTAAGAAAAATCCTTAGCATTGTAACAATTTTGCAAGTGGTAAGGCGACAAATTCCATTATGCGGAAGCAAAAAAAAATGTTCAAAAACTAGTGATCATGAATTTCAATAATAACTATCCGAAAAAATTGTTTTTTTATTATGTCATTGTATTGTGGTTTGTGGTTGCTGGAAATAAGAATAAATATAAGGATAGAGGTGTAGAGCAGCTTTAGCATAATATCAAATAACCTAAGTACGACTAGGTGTCAAAGGGGGAGGTCCCTGCACACACGATTTGTTTTTGTTTTTGCAGGGAATTTCTGATTTTGCACAACACGACTTTAGCCTTAAGATTTGTTCAAACCGCACGGACAAACTGCAGACGAGGCGCAACATACCGGACTCTGACAGATAATTTACTGAAGTATCTGTAAGTTTGCCGTATCCGCAGTCGGTTCGCAATCTGTTCGTAGGTACCGGTGTGACTGAACCAGAACTTAGCTTTCAATGACCAGTTAAGCTATGGATGTTAGTCTTAGTTTAGATCTGTGTTGAGACTTACAGACCTGACCGCTTACCCGGTGTTCCTGCGACTACGTCCGGCGCTGGCGCATCGTTATGTTCTTGCAAGTCCAGGTTAGTGGCCGAAGACGCTGAGGTACGGTCTCCCGGGGGGACGTAGTAGAAACCCTCGTGGTGGGCCGCGCTTCCGACACAGGCTGTCAATGGCGCTAGTGTTGACAGGAACTGCCTCCTGGGCTCTGACTTTGGCTGTGGGGAAACCCAGTCATAAAAGGAAAAGACTACAACGTGCCTTAAACAAGTTTCATAAATGAATAGCCACTCCTCGTCTTAACATTAAAAAAATATATTAACTTCAGATTAATAGGATGCCTTGGCACAGCTTAAACCAGCTTACGTGCCTGAAATGAAGTTGACTTATATCTCTGTCTATACTGCGGCTGTCTGCGTATTAGCAAAACACAACTTAGCTGTCTACCTGTTTTCAAAAGACTTTTTAATTTAAACAACTTGCGTTTTATCGGCACAAAATGTTGGAAAAACCACTCGACATCCCAGCTCAACACTTCGGTGAAGTGAAGTGGTTTTATAAGATTTTAAACTGTCATGGTCACTTACATTATTATTTACACTAGAAACGGGATATTTACTATGTTCACTGTGTGTGTGTCCAGCTGTGTAAAAAGCGGAAAAGTGCAGAAAAAAGTTCGCGAGCGGACACAGTCAGTTTCGTGTGTCGGGAACAGAATCGAGTTGCGAGTGACAGTGGTAGCGGTACTGAGTACAAAAAACGAACAAGAAAGAGGGTAGACCGATTTGTCTGCTCATAAACACCCACCCGCAATAACTTCAGTTTCCCGCAGTATCCGTGATCATGGTGCTTGCAACAGCGCCGAAATATCGGGAACTCAATGAAAACAGTAAACATGGTAAATATCACGTTTCTCGTGTAAATAATAATGAAATGCTTTTTTTCTCATTTAAAGGTGGTTACGCAATAGTGATAAACTGAAAGTAAAACTCAATCACTAGTCTTGCTACTAGCATATTATATTTATTTGAATGCACCTTTCCTTCAATAAGTACCCTATATAAATATTCCTTTGAACATGACGTCTTCTGCGCAAATGTTTTTTGTTCAACTCTACGCAGGTTTCTTATTGAGTTTCAAGTTTTCAACGGAGCTTCTATCCACTCGAAATAGAGCTGTTTGACTTCGTTACTAATCTACCAGCATTTTTCTTAACTCAGAAAGGGTTTTGAATTATTTGGCCTGCATAACTTCCCGCCATTTTATTTATTTTTCAAAATGGCAGCCATGCATTAAACTCTGTATTGGGTAATCAGTAGCTGATGTCATTAAGTTACTACAGTTATTACCGTTTTTTACGAATAGGTATGATATTTAAGGTACAGCTAAAATATCCAATCATAATTGTACGCGTTCAAGATTTAAAAGGAACGGTTCACCTAATGTCACCCGCAAAAAGGTACCTACATACAGCGGAAGCAGTTCCTTAATTTTACTAGGTGTATTAATTAATCCGATCATCCGATGCAATTAGGTACCAGACTGATTTTCACCTGAGTTCGTAGATTCGTATGCCGTGTGATGCAGAAACAATACTTCTGTTCAATTCCGACACGTAATACGGACTGAATGTTAGATCTGCTCTGCCCGTAGAGAATATAACCAGTTTGGCTCTGCCTTCTACTCAAGAGATAATAGGTAGGTACCTAATGATCGCTTGAGCAGACCCATTGTTATCAGATCTACATATCGGATGTAAAGAAGGAATCATGCAAGTGTTTACGTGTTTCGTTGCGTGTCTTACTTAGTGGTAATCTGTAGGTACTTACAAATTCACATAAAAAAGTTGAAGTAAAGCTTGAGAGAGAGAGAGATTGAATTAGTTTTCATAGAAGACTAACCTTCTGTGGTTCCTGGTGTACGTCACCCAGGTCCGGAGGCAGCTGTCGTGTGGGTAGCGGCACCGATATCGTCGAGGAAGAAGAGCTTGACGAAGCGCTGCCGAACGCTTTCTCGCAATTCTTGTCGATACTGATGCTATTGTATGACTTGTCGCTGGACTTGTCGCTACTACTCGACATCTTGTCGGCGCTAGCCCCGGCCGGCGAAGCCCTCTGATCCTCAGGCTCATCCTCCACATCGCAAGTCAGCAGACGAATGCGTTCAGCGAGCGACGTTGTTTCCTGCTGCAAAGATATATTTTTAGACGACAATACTGATCAAATTATTTCATCGACTACAAGACAATGGCGACAATATAAATATGTTTCCCGTCTCACGTTCTACATTGTGAACGTCATTGCGAACGACGGCTCCCACTGAGTTGGGAACTTACTGCAGATGAATACCTACTACATGAATAGCTACAATACTAGAACGTCTATCGAAACTTGTATTTCTATAGGCAGGGCCTTCAATTGTGTAGACAAGTGATGTTTTCCATATAAAACAATAGAT